>CM076582.1:1138008490-1138367142 GCA_034641835.2 Pinus albicaulis
GGCGCCAAACACCGCCTCCAGGCACAACTGAACGAAGTAAGCGTTGTTTTTTTTTTATTTTATTTTATTTTATTTTGACAAGAAACTACATGCATCTTCCCGGTCTTGTAACTGTTGTATAAAGCAACCTTTCTTTAGTTAGTAGGTGTCTACTTTTAGTATCAGTATGGGTTATCTACTTTAATTCCTCATTTCAGAGTTTGATTTCTTTACACCTCGCATGATAGTTTGTTCTTTATCTGCAATATTTATCCGATGAAGACACTTCAACACTATGTTGTTTCGAATAATATAAGTATTAGATGTTGAAGGCTAGTGAGTTTCCTCCGAAATCGTTGGATCGGCATTCTCTTTACCACTCGTCTATATCAACGATCTCCAATTGTCTCAAATTTCTCATTTATAGGATTTAATTGGACTTTCGTACACTGCCTTGAATTTTGTTTTAGTGGTGGTTTGAGCTGAGTATGATCCTTCTTCTCTTGGCCTTTTGTGAGTTTATATCTTGTGGGGCTGAATTTTTCAAGATGGAACTAGTATCACCTTTCGTATTTTTGTCTTTCTGGCACTTTCCAACTATTCCAAAGTTGATTGAGTACTTCTCAATGTCTACTTGGACTCTGCGGACAAAAGGAGTTAGTTTAAATTTGATTCTTAACTTTCTTATAACTCTTAAAGGATCATAATTCCATTTGAAATTTTCATTGCATCAATTTCAGAAATGATTTTTTTCCGTCGACTAAAGAAATTCCGTTATTGCAAATGAAGGGACCAATCTAGTTTTTTATTTGAAATCAACGTGTTTTTTTCGGCCGACAAGAAATCTACTTCATCATCGTTGGTTAAGGATCTCCCGATATATTCATGGTAAATAACCCTTATTGGGAGTGTATTTGGGCATTTTATATAGACAGAGTATATCCATATACCTTAACTTTTATGGTGGTTTCTCAAAGATACCAATCTCTTGTCCTAATGTGTTCGATAATTTCAAGAACTTTTATCTCATCACTAAATCTTGATTGAATGTTGTTGTTCAAAGATGTTGACAATTGGATAAATATGAATGAATCAATGAATTATTTCGTATGTGAACTCGGTAATCTTTCCAGATGAATTAACTCTGAAAATATTATCGATCGAGGATTACCTTCAATGTCCAAGCTTTTGAAGGTTGATTGCAAATACTTATGATTTGAAGTTATAGGATCATATGGAACAAAAATGATGAATACTTGAAAACTCCTCCTCTCGTAATTTAACTGTATGTTCATGTATTATATCAAAGAGGCATCGGGAAAACATGAATGTAGAAGCAGGAGATGACGAGGCGTAAAAATAGAGAGAAAAACCTCAGGACTCGAAGCATCAACATGTCTCATCGCTGAACAAACCATAATACATGATAGCATGGTGATAATACGCTTGGTTCTCCTCGTATAATACAAGCAGGGATAAGGAGGGTTCGTCTTGGTAGTCGCACTCGATGAGGGAATGAATGTTTGGAATATCCGGAACCACTTGAAGTCCATCTTTAAATACAATTCTCGTGAGTGATCTCAATAGACAATCGGGTTTCTTCATGCCTGGGTTGAATTTTTAGCATCCGATTTATTGATTCACCTATGATGGTGAATAAATTTCTTTACCAAGGGTCACTAATGCTCTTTGATAAGGAAAATAACTCTGTTTGACTTTGTATAACCTCTCGACACCGGAAGGTATGTGAGACAATATACTTGGGAATATCTGACCTTTCAAAAGGTAAACATCATCAGCTCTGGTCAATTTACTTATCATGGCTCTAGATGTGGAGCTTCAAGGAGGTTCAAACTTCGTTGACACGATCACCGATTTTCAATTTCCGTCCGCAAGGGGCGTATGTTTGTAGGGGATTAACCGTTAAAATACCTTAGGAAGCCATTATCTGTTTATTTTATTCAATTACTACTTTTTCTCGATCAAGAACAATCTCGTGCCCTTTAGAATACCGTGAAAGGATGAGATCGGTACTACGAAAGGGTTTGAGATGCAACAAGGATTTCTTTATGTCCGTGCTAGCACCTAAACCGGCTCAACTGCTTAAATTATTACTTTATTTCTTAAGAACAAAGTCTCGTATTTCGTATACCCGAAAAGTGAAAATTTAGTATGAAAGTAAGAGTTCTCTAGGGGGAAACAAATTCTATTTGAGGCTTCAAGCGGTCCCTTTACTTCTTTAAATTGGTTATGCATCATTTGTAGCAATGAAAAAGTCTTGAATTCTACTATGAAATGGCTGAATAACTCGGTCGAAGAGTAATATTTTACTTTTGAATAGGCCGGCGTAGGCTCTTTCTCCACAAAATTTTAACATAACAATGGTGAAAAGGGTTTGAAAAGCGAAGTATTATTACTTTTTACAAATCCAAACTCGTGAAGTTAATCTTTGGGCACAGTATGTTAATTTCAAATAGCAGGTATGGTATTCACTGCAACAGAAAGAATACCATTTGGCGATACTGTATGCCAAAAGGAGTGGCAAGTGGTATTCGATTAGAGGATGTGATAGAATCTCAAAGGCTACCATGTAGCATGGAGTGCTGCTAAAACAACTTATTTCGGCGTAAGCCCTTAGTAGTGTTAAATATTTCTCAATCAAGGATACGACAAGGTATCGGCCACTGGATCTAATGAATCGCGATCGACGATGTTTGGAAAGGCAAGTGTGCCCGTCAATGCAATGATGGAGTGATATAGTGCATTTATAATATAAGATATATTATAATGATATAGGGGATTGAGAATAATACATGGTAATGTGTTATGCAAAGTGACCCATGTTAATATTATAATGGGGAATTAATATAATTAGAGAGAAAAGTTAAATAATAAGACGAGGGGTTAATGATATGTAGGCATGTGGATTAATCCACGTGGGGATTAATGTAATATATGTGAGAACGAGTTTAACTATATATATTAAACTAAGGTTAACATAAATGGAGGTTAATAAAATATGTGCAGCAGACTGTTTAAAAAATAGTCATAATATGTAGTTAAAATACACATTTCGTGGAAGGTTTTCAATGGGCGCTCGATACATTATTTAAAACATAGGATAAGTGTGTTTTAAAATGGAAAAGGGAAGTTAGTAAAGGAATTTATTTTTTCAAATGAAAATTTATTTTACTCTAGAAAAAGGGGTTTAGTAAGGTAAAATAGATGAAGTAATGGGGAAAGGTTAATACAGAAGGGGAAGGGGTATTTTTACAAGGGCAAATTTCCTTTTCAAGAGCTGCATTAGGGTTTTTAGCAAAGGGAAGAGGATTTTGAGGGATATTGGTGATATGAAATTACCAACTCGATGCTTTCCATGCCTTGTGAAGACTGATTTTGCCTACCCATAATTTAAGACTAACATTTTTTCTTCATTTATATGTGAAATTTTAGCTCGTCGCCCTTTTTATTTTTATTCTATAAGAAAACTATCTAATTCTAACCTTATGTGTTGTGAAAACTAGCGCCAAAAATAGAAGAAAAGAGATATCAACGCCTTATAAATAAGCCACTTCTAGGGGAACCTCCAGTACATTACATGAATGAACAATTCTCGATGCCACAAATGAAAAAACCTCCTTTTTTATTTATGGGAGTCCATGGGGCCACAATGTAATCCTGGTGTTGCCACTGTAATCCCACCCACCTAACAACAATAATGTGAGGGCACAATAATAACAATATGGGGGTTATAGGCAAACAACACAATACAGTGGGGACACACCAACATGATACAGGAACTACACTGTACATAGGGACAGACAGGCCCCTCTCCTTCAAACAAGTGTCTCCTCAATGCTTGATTATTTCTTGATGCTTTTGTCTAAAAATTTCTCATCCTCTCATGTGGAACATTCCCACAGAAAGCTCTTCCACTTACCTGAGATACTCCAAATTGATCATACTTGCTCGAGTTCTTTTTTCTATGATTATTCAAACATCTTTCGATGTGATGTTGATCTTCCTATTTTTTCATTAGATTCTCGTACCGAAAGCTAGGTTATCCTTTTTGGAGGAGTTGGAGAACTTGTTGTTAATGCTCAGGTGATGAATATTCACCACCGATTTATCACCCATATTAGCTATTATTTCCGATCCTTAAAAACATCAAAATTAGCCTCCATTTCTTCCTTTTAAACCATCTATTTCACCTTTGGTTGCTCTTTGTAATGATCGAAATGTGTTGCATCTTGGTACCATAATTTTGATGTCGCATACCCAGCAATTCTTCCTCTTCATGCGTCATAGTATAGCTTTTCAGCTTAGTGGCATGGATTTACTTTTATGGAGGCATTATAGAACCGCACACCGATAAATATTTCTCAAACATACCCTCGAATCACTTCAAACTTCTTTTTTCAAACAAACGTTATGCAACTTAAAAACCAAATACACACTATTTTATTGATTTTGAGGAGCTTTGATATTGAACTGGACTTTGTCTTTGTAATTTTGAATCTTTTAATATTTGAAATTTGGCTCTGAAGTAGCTCCTCAAAGATTCTTTCTGAATGCCACAATTCTCCGATCCTGGACTCTGGACTCTTCGCAAGACGAGGACAGTGCCTGATCATCCGTATGATGACCTAATTAAGGGACTAGTTCGCAGAGAGAGAACTTGTATTACTTGCCATGTCTTAGTGCTTTCATCTTTCGGATCTGAAATTGACGCTGGCAGAAACTATAGTCTGTGTATTTGTGGCCACCTTTTACAAAATCTACTCTGTACGCCGTCAGAGAGAGTTATGACATTTTTTCCCACTCGGCCACCTCCTTTGAGATGAAATTCGAGAGCTCCGAAAAATCCTCACTTCCACAGATCATATCTCCAAAAATTTGTGAACCAAGACCTAAAATGTTTACAGGATGCTCCTCGCAGATCTTTTCTTCCGTGGAAAATTCTCACCTTCTAAAACCTTATTAGAAAAATATTTGTAGTGAAAATTTCGTGATGACCTCCGTTTAGGTTAAATTCGTGAGCCTCGCAAAAAGCGCACCTACAGACCATCATCTAGAAACTATTGGGGAACCAAGCTCTGGAAATTTTTTGAACATGTTCTTCATGATTTCAGCTTCGTCAATCTAAAAATTTCATCTCCTGAAACTTTGTAGAAAAATAACTATAGCGAAAGTTCCACGATGACCTCGTTTGGAGCAAAGGAAACCTCAGAATCCAAAAGCTCGACAAGCCAAATGCTGTGAAACCACATACCCAAAAATAGAAGAAAAGAGATATGAACAATTCCTTAGAAATACCACTTTCTCTAGGGGGAAACCTCGAATACATTACATGAATGAACAATTCTAGGATGCTACAAATGGACAAACCTCCTTTCTCTATATAGGAGTACATGCGGCTCACAATGTAGTCCCAGCCGAACACTAACAACAATAATGTAAGGGCACAATAATAACAATAAAGTAACATGGGTACAATAATAACAATAAGGGAGGGTGACACTAACATAATAAGGGACTACACTATTAATATGGAACTTCGACACTATGAATTCTAATGGCTCATATTAAATTGCCGAGCTCACTATTATTCTCTACATCTGAACTACCGATCCGCCAAGATTAAACAACTATGGCTAGATATTTATCCTCTCACTATCAACATGAAATTTAAAGCATGAATAAGTCAATATTAATCTCGGTTTGACCATCATGTATTGTGGTATTTTTGAAAACGCCGCACATAATCTTATTCTTTCAAAGTCAAGTAAAAATAGTGGCATTTTAATTTTGCATCACTTTTCAGTGATCTATTTTTTCTGGTGGGGTTCATGATTTATATTCTTTTTTGATATTTTTATTTCAAAGTCTTGATTTTTTCTTTTAGGAATTACCTCCTACATTTTTTTAATATGGGAAAACAATTTTCAAAAGCAAAGTATGTACAATATTACAAGACTAATCATAGTCAATTCAAAATTATGAATCTTATTATTATAGGACCCTAACGTAGTCGCTCCACATGTGGATGGCATTTCATGGTGAAATGTCAAGAAATTTAAATTCAATAGCCTTGAACCTTTGGCTATGCTTGCCTTGGAACTATTTTCTAAGCTCGCTTTATTCATACTTTTGATATTTTGTCATTCAAAGCTTAGTAGGTCTTCTCCTCGGGCTTCAACTTTATAAGAAAAGCATCCAATCTAATCTAAACTCGCAATTTTATGTACAATGAGAAAAGTAAAAAAAGTATACTAATGGTTAGTCTTGAGAAAATTAATGCTTCAACATCCCACCATTGATTGGTCCTCTCGTAGATGTGATCCATCTATTTCCTTCAAAAATAATGCATCGTTATCTTTTGTAACCATAAATGATATAGGGAACTTTCCATAGAAAAATCAAATTTACCATTTTTTCCTTTATCTTCTCTTCTAGAATCCCACCTCTAATTACTTTATCACCTATGTAAAAATCATGTTCCTCTCGTCAAATATATATTTTTATTTTATCTTGGATAACTCAGTGATTTGGCATAGACTTCTTCCCTACTAAGTTGCAAATGTATATTCTGATTTATCCTTTCTTTGGATATAATTGTGTTCTACCTCCATTTCTTGGATCTGTTCTTTCGTCACTAGCACTCCCAGTGAGAGGATGGAGAAACAACATCCATTCCATATACTAGTTGACAGGGAGATGTACCAATGGACTTCTACTGTTGCTTTCGTATGTTTTCCCCATAATGAATCGACCAACTCCTTTTGTTCCAGTGTCTTTTCTTTGTCTTCTAACAATTTCTGATGATATTAACCGGGATATTGTTGGAGGATTATACAAGTCCATTACCTTGAGGGTAGAGAAGTGGAATGGCCAAGGCTAATGTGGCATTTGTTACAAAATTCAATCATTTTCTTAGATTTGAAATCGCCTGTATTATCATAGTTTAATGAGCTTTTGAGGGCATCCAAATCTAGACAAGATGTTGTTTTCAAGGAATGATATTATGACAAAATCGCGTGGCTTTGTATAGAATAGTAATAACTTTCTATCCACTTGGTGAAATAGTCAAAGCAGCTGTCAAAATCCATTTATGTCGCCGAGGAGGGTGTGTGAATTTTCACCAATGAAGTCTCAGACCATTATCGAAATGGAATTTCTTGTGGAGATGGGTTTGAGGGGTAAAGGTAGTAGTCTTCCCTTCAAATATTTGTGCATGTGACAGGAGGTCACATACTTCTCTAACATCTCGCAAAAGAGTGGGCCGTAAGAAACCTTCCCTCAAGATTTTATCAAGTAGTTGATTTCAGCAAAGGTGTCCTCCCGTCAGCTCACTTACATGAAACTTTTGCATAACTTTATAAACTTCATCTTTAATAAACAGCTTTTGCAGATAATACCACCATGATCTTTCCAAAACAAAGCATTATCTATCATACAATATTTCATTGCCTTTAACGTTAAGAATCTAGCTTTAGTTCTAGACAAACCAGGAGTGAGCTTTTACTTTAGTAAAACAAATATGATATCTACATACCAACGTGAATCTAATAAAGGTTCATTGATCTATGGAGTCGTCATCTCTTCCCGATCATCTAATTGAGCAACAAAATTTATATCTAAGGCTCGAAAGTTCAATTCAAAAGTCCATGAGTTTGGCTACACCTCTGGAATTTAATCAATTTGGTGGGCTTTATTTAAATCTCATATTCCAAAATAGTGGCAATCCATTTTCCTCTCTTATCAATGTGCTCCATTCCGAGTCGAATGTCCTTTACTACTAAATTTGGGACATATGCAATGATGTGTGAGTATAAAATGTACACCGAAAATATTTAATAGCCTACACTAAAGCAAGTGTTTGTTTTTCCATTATGTTGTACTTTAGTACCGCATCTCTTTAGGGATTTGCCGAAAAACAATGGGATTGTTCATAACCCCGATCATTCTTTTGCGTAGAAGACGGCCGCAATGGTATGTTCTAAAGCAAAAGAGAAAAATAATAAACTCTGAAATTATGACTTATTAGGACCGGGTGTTCTTGTAAGGGCTTGTTTGCTTGACTCAAAAGGTTTCTTTGGCCTCTACTATCTATTTAAGTGTTGAATCTTTCTTTAACATGTTATCTCAATTCTCTAATTAATTCGCTAAATTAGAAATGAATGTTCGAAGGAAAGTCTGATCTTACCTTACGAATGCCTCGCAATTACTTGATGTTTCTAGGATGACTTATGTTCAAAATTGCCCTCTATTCTAGCCGGGATCTATCCTAATTACCTCTTTGAACGATGTGTCCTAAGAGTGCTTTTTCAGGTCCAAAGTAGTGTATTTTTGGGATTTAAAGAGATACCAAATTTTTCTACATTTAGTGAACACTTGTCTTAAAATGATCTACATGTTCATTGTCTATTTTTAAAATACGCGTTATATCATATAGCATAAATGAAAATAAAATCATGGATTTCTTTGGAAAAAATATATGTCCATAGTCGCTCTCCGGAATGTATCTCCCGCATTCATCAATCCAAAAGGCATTTTCAAATACATGAAAGTACCCCAAGGAGTGTTAAATGTTTTCTTTTGTCGGGTCTTTTTTGGTTTAACTAAGATTTGATTATATCCAAGAGAATCCATCAAGCAATAAAACCCTCGACATCCAAATACCCTCTCGTGAAACATGATCCATTTTGCGGGAGAGGATAATTATATTTTAGGAAATTTTTGTTTAAGTTCCGTAAATCAATACAAAGTCCTGACATTTCCTTGTTTTCTTTCTAGTGGAACTAGGTTTGAAACCCAATCGTAATATCTAATCAGGTGTAATGACTTGTGATTCATACATCCTTTTTACTTATTTTTCAATTAAAGGCATAAGAACGAGATCGATTATGTCGTGCTTCCGTTTAAATGGTTTCTCGATTTTATTTCGATAGGTATTTTATGTTGTATTATGTTGGTGTCATAAGATTTGCTGTCTTCGTAACCACATGCAAACACCTTTTTTAAATTATTTTCGACGAAAGCTGCGTATTTTCAGCGTTTTTCTTCTCGAGGTAATGCTTTGGATAATTCGATGAGCTTAGGTTTTCATTTTGTTCCTATATTGTATTCTTCTATGTCTAATCTTAATGGTTCCATGTTTCCCTTTGCAACATCATTTGAATCAAAAAGACTCTTCTAATGGGGCTAATCCCTTTAGGTAAAAAGTTATTCTCTTAAGGTTTAAAATCTTGAAATCATCATTTGATATTTATTCTATTTCTATCGTTTCTAATTTATCTATATCTACTTGAATGAAGCTAGTGGGTTCATTCAAATCTCAAATTGTTTACATCTATTTCACTATCTATAATTTCATCTACTATACAATCAAGCATCTCATGTTAAGACGCTCTCTAAATTCTCTCTCAGCATTCATAAAGTCGTAGATTTGAGCATCTGCTCGAGAATATCTCGCCAATATTTCAAGTTGTCCGGTATAGTAGGCTTCGTGTCTTTCCTCTCCGCTGTACACTCGGTGATTTGGCTGAAAAGGGAAATTTGCGGTGTGCTAGCAGAAAGTAGCCAAATTGCTTTCGTGTGCAGGTTCTCGTTTCCCACGAATAACAACAAAGTCAATTTCAAGAAACTCTTTAATCGCATCTAAAACTATTTCTCCGTATTGCTAGTCGAGGATTGTACACGAATACTCTCCCTTTGACTTTTTATATAATTAATTCTAAGTCTCCAACAGATAGAAACTCTATGCCTCTTAGATTTTCTAGCAATCTACACAGTCCAGATTAAAGCTTCATTATCTCCGCTTTCGTGTTTTTGTACAATTAAAGTTGACCTAAAGGCATGACCTTCGCATTATTATTTGTCTATGTTATGAAAACCAAAAATCCTACTCCCCGCTCTTAACTGCTTACCGAGCCATCAAAGTCTAAGTTCCACATTGATTCATGAAATATATTGTCATTTTCAACTTCTTTATGTTTATGTTTTAATGTTGTGTTTTTATCTATCCCGCAACCGAATTGCGATACCATGAAAGAATCCATGCCGAGCGCGCAGAACAAATGGGACAGTTCTATGGTTTTTCTCGCACCTCACCGACTCATGTATTTCATTAAAGTCTCTCTCTACCTTAGGCTGACTCAACACTCGAAATTGTGTCATAAGACATGTCTAACCAGTAGAGATCCATGCAACTTTTTCTCTAAGGAGAGATACATAATAGAATTCCATTCTTTCGATGGATATCAATAACCACAATATCCAAGGACACAATCTTACCTTGGTATTGGACCAGGAGTGACACATAAATCTTTTATTAGGCCAAGACATTTTACTTTGCTAGGAATCAAAAGAGAAAAGATCTCTGTATGATCTAGTGATATCTAAATTCGATGTTTCCATGATAGCTTTTGGCATTAAATCGTGGGATGTCTCCCGAATATAGCATAGCATTGTGTAAGATTTTATCATGAACACCGAAGCTAATGTACAAAGGAGTGAACACCACCTTCTTAATGTTTTCCATTCACCGGTGGCCAAATAGTAGTTTTCAAGGTGCTCAATAAGCAGATTAACAGCAGTCTTCCTTCACTTATGTTCACTGTTTCATCGTATCCGTGATTTGCATAAATCATGTTTTACCAACTCTATTAAAGGAATTGGTATTTTTAGTTTCGGAAATTTCTCAGCGCGATGTTAAAATGGTACTTGTGTTTTCCCCAACTAAATGATTTCTTCTTTTCCAATCGTAGTTTGAGTGCTCTCTCTTCTTTAATCGCAAGCTGGTTTTTTCGAAACCTTTGTGTTTCCAATCGCTTTCGATGTTTTCAATCTTCTGTCGGAACAATTTGAGCGCAGAAGTCGTAACTTTGTGGAATGAAGTTTCGTGTTGTTTTAGCAAGTACCTGTTTTTTAGATGAATCGAGTTTTAACTCAAACAGCATGTTGTTTTAGGATCAGCCTAGAGTATTAGAAAAATATGTTGTTTTAGCATTAATAGATTTTTGAGGATCAACTAATGTCTGGAATGAAAGAGTATCTATAATGTCTCCACTCTTAGTGATCGGTGTAGTTTTTGGACTAGAAATTTTCTTGATTTGACTCGGAATTTTTCTAAGTTGAACTAAAGTTTTGCCGAGTTTCCTCTCAGAGAATTTCGTAGTACTTTGCTGCGTGGATCTTCTACTATTTTCCTAGTCTCCGAGCTTCGGGTTGCCTTTCTCTAGTAGGAGCTTCTCGTATTTTCTCTACTCCCACAGGTTATATACTTTCTTCCGAACTTCATTAATGGAAAATTCATAACCTTGATTATAGTCAAAAGACTCTCCGTATTCTAATCAGAATCGTTGTAGCAGTGTATAATTCATGTTCTTCTTGTGTAAGAAAATTAGTATTATCATCATTTACCTCCCATTAAGTTAAGTCGAGTTTCTTCATCTTCTTTCATTTTGGTGAGAACTTTCAAGCATAGTTCTCTCGGGAAAGGTTGTCTTATTTGTCGATCAAAGCCGATTCTCTAGACTTTACCAGAAAGTTGGAATCCTTTCTAAACTTTGGATTTCCTATTTGAGGACTAATGTCGATTATCCCATCGTCTTTCTTCCACATTTTCTAATGTATCCATCATTTTTTCCATAGTTTTTGCTAAGCTATCTATCTTATTGTTTCGATGTAGATGGTTCATCCTTTATCGTTACTCTTCTTCCATTTCTCATTTTGGCTTTCCCTTCTTAGCTAACAAATTTTCTTCTACACCAACCGCACTGCTTTACATTTGTTATAATGTCACTGTGGTTTCTTTTCTCTTAATTGGTATGACATATCCAGCACCAAAACCATCAAGAAATTTGACTTTAAGCTAGATCCGTGTGTGTTTACCGTTTGTTGGAATAACATTATAGATACTTTTGAATCTAGTATACAACAGTCCTAAATTGGTTCTATTTGGAGCTCTTCTAATGTCATATTCGCACAGTATTTTAGAAGGACTCTTCTTTTCTTCCATCTATTGATAAACAATCTCATTTGAAAGCTTCTAAATCATCAATATGACTGTAGCAAAGCTTTTGAAACCATTCTCTTTACATCTCCGACACTAAATTTTGGCAAACAAGCTTTCACTTTGAACATCAACTTCATCAATTAAATTCACGAAATTCAATGTAATCATCATTTTGCTCACATGTTGTCGTGCGTTGTATTGGACAAGTACCATCAAATTGAAATATTTTTCTTTGGTGAAACTTGGGGCATGGCATGCAATTGGGACGGTAAGAATCCAATGGGGCATATCTAGCTTCCATACCTAAGATTCTAGCTCGCTAGGGGGTAAATTTGTGGTTCTTGGTGATGAGGTTGAAGTACTTGCAGATGAGCTCGGATACTAGAAGATGTGCTTCTGGAATGCGCATTTGAAGTAGTGTGAAAATGTAGCAAGAGGTGCTAGAAGGTGAACTCGAAGCACTTGGAGAGGGAAATGAAACACCAGGTCAAGGAGGAAGCTTAGGGATGAATGATTATGTGAGAATTAAGTGTGTAGTGGAAATGATAGATGAGGTGGTACTAAATAAATATGAATTTACGTAATCTCGAATGAATGGTAGAAGGCTTAGTGGGTATATTAGTAGCTAAAGTGAAGCATCTAATATAATTTTTGAAAATAAGTTTCATCAATATCCTTAATCAAAGTTTCATTTAAAGCCTTAATTTTATCAAATGGTTCTATAGATTGTCGATCCGAATTAAATTTAACATAATCCTTCTTTCGTTTCAATGAATGAAATGAAAGTTTTAGGATCTCATTACACTATCATAAATTGAACTTCTCCGATTTAGTTCTAACGTAAAGAGTGTTCGAAAGATAAATCAAATTCAATATCTTGTAAACTTGATAATTTTTTCGAGGGAATTTTCTTTCGATTAATTGACTCGTACTCCTCCTAAATTTTCAATCAGTTTTTATTTAAAAATGCTTCAGGATCATCTGCTATTACAAGTTAAGTTGTGGACTCGTGATGAGACCTAGTATAGTATGTTCCTCTAAAAGCCGAATTTTAATTTTTAATGAATAGTTTTCTAACAACCCTAAAACAACCTTAAGGTGAAAATATGAATAAAAGTGTTTTTATTTAAGGTTTAATATTTTAAAACTCGAGGACCGTATTTCCCACGCATGATTGGTAGTATGTTATCACTCCAATAATTCCTAGGGTTGTTAATCTTTTTGTTTTAAATAATATTAGAGTGTACACCAAAAACCTACCTTTAAGCTTAGGATCTAGCCTTCCCAATGCTTAGAGGGCATCTCTCTTTATGATTTAACTTTGTTGTTTTTCGCCTGATTTTAGGCCAGTTATGTAATATTGATTGGGTTCTGGGTTTTGGTTTAGTTTGGTGGTGGAATTCACCGACCCGTATGGATAGACGCAAACTCATTTTCCATTAGGCTACTGGAGTCAATGTATGAAGAAACAAAGTAGAATAAAATTCTCAAAGTGAAGTGTTCACAGTGGAAAGGTAGATGAGTAAATTCAAAATCTTGTAGGCTTTAATGATGAACATGGTTTCAATTGGGATAGGAGCAATTAAGGATTCTCAAATCGCAGATAATTAAGGAAAATGGTAAAGTTCAATAAAAACTAGGGAGAAATTAAGAATTCCCTAATCCGGAGTATCAAAAGAAAACATATAAATGAAATAATACTTCAAGGCAAAGTGTTTTTAAACAAGTTCTAAATAAAAATCTCATTATACATTTACATTCGTAAAAATATGCAAGTATGTGAAAAAACTCTCGTAAAAATAGCAAAGAAATATTTAATTTACTTCTGCGTAAGTGGCTCAACACATGAATCCTATAATATAATGCCTTTATTGCTCAATCCACTCGCCGACTTGAAACTGCACAATGAACCCTCGTGGTTTCGCATCAATACAACTATAGCAGTCGTTTATTAATCCACAACCCACCCACAATACTTCGAATTTATGAAGTATTTATACAAAAACTATTACCAAAATATCCTAAAATCGACGTAGGACCTCTTTCGAGGAAAATAAATATCTTCATGCAAGAAGGTAGACACCATTATCTAACTAGTGCAAGTTGTCCCCCGTTTTTATTGATTTTGTTCTGTTTGATATTTGTCTTCTCTCTCTTGGAATACTACTCAACACTCGGGTTGTCTTTTAGGTCGTCGAGTGTCTTTCTAAGCCGACTATATTTCACTCGCTTTGTGATCTCTTATTTTCACTTTCAAAACTCTCACTTCACTCCGATACTCTTTTAATCGTTCCCTATTTTTTTATTTATATGTTACTAGCTGTTTTTAACTTGAAACTACATGTTCTATCTTTCACTTTCACCCCGAACTCGCTTCTTTTACCTATTTTACTTTTCAATGTGAAATCATTCAACTTTATCCCAAGTTTCTCTTATCCGGTAATTTAATTTTTACCATTCTTCTCGAAAATTTCTTACCTACTTCCGTGTACTTTACAAAAATTAGGCTTGTTAATGGCTGTATGTTTGACCTCATTTTGGAGGCAAACATGTATTTCTCAAAACCTTGATACAACACTTTTCCTATGGGCATTCCCTTTTCTTATGGAGGAATTTTTGGCATGTTCCTTTGCCACTTCTCTAATTTTCTTATCATAATCTCTTTCATGTTTCATCAACCTCTCATCGAGTAGCACAGAGGATTAGGCAAGTATCTTTCTACCTCAACATATCAAATTAAACCATGAATTTGCTATTGCAAGCTCACATGCCGTCGACATTTGTCTTCCAGAATTGTACCATTAAGTTCCTTTTTAGAAATTACCTTTCCTAACTTCTAGAATTTCTTCAGCTTCTATCACTAATGCAAATTTCTTCCAATTTCTTTATTTGTTCTTGGAATTAAGAAACTTAATGATTTCATTGGCCTCCTTCTCGCTCTTTTATCAAGTTCTTCCATTACTTTCTCGAATGACTTCACCTGCTATTTTTATCAGATCCTTATGGTCATAAATAAAATTGAATGGGATTTCCAAAATATCATTGACAGATTCAATAATATTGCCCCATAGTCGTTTCTCGGCATGAGAAAGTTGGTTCTTTCAATGTCAATTCTTTCTCTAACTTATGTACTTTCTCAGCTTAATCTCATTTTATCTTCTATATTCATTCTTATGCATGATTTGAATCCAGCTTCTTCTCATCCTCTACAATTTTTAATTGTTATTAAGTATATTTATTTCATTAGTCTCAGTATGGGAGCGTATCCCGTATCTTTAACTAGTTTACCTCAGCATCATCACTAGGATGAGCTCGCTTTGAAGTAGATGATTACGTTGTCGATGGAGTGGGAAGTGTTGTAGCAACCGGAACCGTTGTGTGGCCACTCAAGCTTGCTAAAAAGTATAAGGAACTTTACTATAGTCACTATAGGAATAATAGTGATAGGCATTGCCTCCATGTCAGCCTTTTTTCTCCTAAATTAACTTATCCATCTCATTTTCCATTTCTTTTTTAATTGGGTAGTTAAACCTTCAAGAATGAGGTTCATCATCTCATATTTTTGGCTTTCATCCTATAATACTTATTTCGGCTTTTGGATGTTTAGTAGGACGAAATTTGAGTTGTTTCTTTAATGTAGCAATGTCTCCAGATTCTTTTTTCTTTGAGGAGTTCTTCTCACAACTTTGATATTTTTGGGATCATATCCTACCTCTATGACTAGTCTCTCTCTAGTAAATGACCACTTTTTATTTGTCTTCAGTGAGGAAGAATTTCTCAAATTTAACCGTCCTTTCGATGTTTTCTAAGATGTATTTTGGAGCTTTTCGAACACTCATGGCTTTATCGTCATGGTAGAATATAAAATTTCACCAAATTTCTTGTGAAATTCTAGTTGGTTTCAGTAGGGATGAAGATCTTTCGGCGTGAACTTCATATGGATGCTTTTCTTACAATCTATCGATGACTTAGGATGATCTCACCGTGGGTTGTAAGAAAGTAATTTACATCTTCCTAGTGTTGTAATCACCAAATGCAAAGCAACCTCCGCTTTGGCCGCAGGTGTCCGCTCGCAGATGGGCATAAGTATATGCTTTTAATGCCCCATTTCTCGAGGCTGATTTCCTTATACTTTTGCATGATATCCCGCTCCTCATTCATCGACCGCTGCCCGATGAAGACACTTCAACACTATGTTTTTTCTCGAATAATATGACTATTGGACGTTCAAGGCCGCTCGAGTTTCCTTTCGAAAACTACGGGACGTGCATTCTCTTTTACCACCGTGTCCGTATCAATGATCTCAATTGACTCAACTTGCCCATTTACAAGATTTAATTTGGGCTTCTTCTTTTTACATCAGCTTGAATTTTGTTTCAAAGGTGGTTTGAGCCTACTATGATCCTTCTTCTTCGCCTTTTGGAGTTTCTTTATCTTATGGGGATAGAGTTTGCAAGATGGAACTAGTATCACTTTACTTCCGCTCTTTCAAAGTGTTCTCCAACCATTCATATCGATTGGAGTACTTCGTAAATGTTTGGTCGGACTCATGGATAAAAGGAGTTAGTTTAAATTTTATTCTTAACTTGCTTATAACTCTTAAAGGATCATAATTTCATTTGAAACTTTCATCGAACTTAAATTCCCGTAAATACATTTATGCCTATTGACCAACGCTTATGTTATTGAAAATGAAGGGACCAATCAAGTTTCTTATTTTAAACCGTATTTTCTTTTTGGTCGACAAGAAATTCACTTCATCGCAGTTAAGGATCTACCTGATATATTCAAGTGCAAATAACCTCATTGTGAGGTATTTGAGCACTTTATATGGGGTGAGATGATCCATATACCCTAATCTCTTGTGGTTTTGGTGAAGATACGAATCTCCTCGTCCTAGTGTGTTCTCGACAATCGAAAGACCTTCTTTATCTCATGACTAACTCTCTGGTTGAATGTTGCTGTTCAACATGTTGACAATTAGATAGATGAATTATTAAATGAACTCTTTGTATCTCGAACTCTCGTGGAATCTTTCTTGATTAATCAAGTCCAAAATATTACTAATCGAGGAATACCTTCAATGTCCATTTTTTGAAGGTTGATTGCAAATATTTCCCGCATTTGAAAGTATAGAAACATATGGAACAAAAAATGCATACTTGAACACTCTCCTATAGTAATTTAACTAGCTATTCATGGATTGTATCGCAGAGGTACTCGGGAAAAATTGAATGTAGAAGCCAGTGAGGTTGACCAGGGAGAAAATAGATATAAAAATGTAGGACTCAAGCATCAACATGCTCATCGTTGAAATAACCAAGAATACATGACACCATGGTGATAATATGTCCGGTTCTCTCGCAGAATATAGCAATCGGATAAGGAGGGTTAATATTGGGAGTTTCTACTAATGAGGGAATGAATGTTTGGAATATCTAGAACCTCTTGGGGAAGTCGTGATCTAAATACAATTCAATGAGGATCTCAATAGACAATGGGGTTTCATCGTACCTAGGTTCAATTTGTAGCATCTAGTTTATTGATTCAAACTTGATGGTGAATAAAATATCTTTACCAGGGGTCACTAAGGATCTTTGGTTAGGAAAATAACCGGGTTTGAAAGAGTTTTATAACCTGGACACTGGAAGGTCTATGGGAAAAATATACTTGGGAAAATTTGACTCCGAAAGGTAAACATCATCACCTTGGTCAATTGAATTATTTCATGGCTCTCAGTAGTGGAGCTCAAGGAGGATGAAATGAGTGATAGGGTCACCGATTTTGAAGTCTTTTTCTCGCAAGGGGGATATCTTCCACATCAACAATAAGAAGTTGCAGGGGATTGATCGTTATGATACCTTGGGAAGGCATTATTTGTTTATTTTTATTCAATTATTTCTTTCTATGATCAAGAAATAAGCTCGTGCCCTTAGGAATACTATAAAGGATGAGATCAATCATGAAGGGTTTGAGATGTAACAATGGATTTCTATGGGATGAAAATCTCCTAAAATGGCTCAATAGCTTAAATTATTACCGATTGCTTAAGAATAGGTCTTAGTGTTTTAGGAGTGCCTGGAAAATGATGCTTTAGTATGAAGAAGAGTTCGTAGTAGAGGCTTTCTGTGGCTTCAAGGGTCTCTTTAATACTTTAAACCGGTTCTACAATGGCCGTAGTAACGAAAAGTCTTAAATTTCTCGGTGTGAAATGGCTTAATAACAAAGTTGGAAGAGTAATATTTTTGCTTTGGAATAGGTCTTTCAGAGGTTCTTTTCTACAAAATTTTAACAAAATAATGGTGAAAAGACTGAAAGAGGTGGTCTTATTTCTTTTTAACCAATACAGCGCGTAATATTTTGGCACGAGGTTAATTTCAAATAACAGGTGGCGATTCGTCGCAACGAGCAGAATACCATTTGGTCGTTTTCCAACCGAAAAAAGGAGGGTATGGTATTTGATTAGAGGATGCGATAGAATCGAAGGTCGCCATATAGCATGGAGTTGTCCGCGAAAAACAACTTATTTCAAGCCCTCGCAGTGTTAAATATTTTCAACCGCAGATGTGAAATAAGGTATCGTCATTGGATCAACGAATCGTGATTGGATGGATTGGAAAATAGGATGGATTTTTTTGATAAAGCGGGCCCGTAATGAATGACGTGGAGGACATGGGAAAATTTATAATATAATATATATATGATAATCATGTAGTGGATTGGGAATAATACATGGCGATGTGGTTATGCAAAGTGGGGACCCAGGTTAATATTATAAACTGGGGAATTTATATAATAAGAGGGAAAATTTAAATAATACGCGGAGGTTGATATATGTATGAGGGAATTAATACATATGGGCATTAATGTAATATATGTGAATGAGTTTAAATATATATATTAAACTAAGGTTAAATATTAAGGAAGGTTAATAAAATATGTAAAGCGGAATGTTTAAAACATGGTTAGAATATGAGTTAAAATAATATTGGGGAAGGTTTTCAATGGGGGCTCGTACACATTATTTAAAACCTAGATAAGTGTGTTTTAAAATGGAAAAGGGAACTTAGTAAAGGAATTTATTTTTTCAAATGAAAATGTATTTTAATCTATGGAAAATGGGTTTAGTAATGGAAAATGGATGAAGTAACGGGAAAAAGGTTAATATGAAGGAGAAGGGGTGTTTTTACAAGGGAAATTTCCTTTTGAGTGTGGAAATAGGGTTTTTTAGAAAAGGGAAGGGGATTTTGAGGTATTAGTGATATGGTATTACCAACTTGATGCGTTCGCCTTGTGAAACTACTTCTACCTACCCATCCATTTACCCTAACATTCTTTCTTCATTTATATGGGTGCATTTGAGCTGGCTTACTCCTTTTTTATTTTTCTTTTATAATAAAACTATCTAATTCTAACCTTATGAATTTCAATGGCTCCGATTAAATTTGTGATCTCATTATTATTCTTTACCTAAGAAATGATCTGCCAAGATTAAACAGCTTCGCTAGATCTTTATTCTCTAACTATCAACATGAAATTCAAAGCATGAATAAGTCAAGATTAAGCGGTTTGACCATCATGTATTGTGGCATTTTTTGACAAGCCGCACACAATATTATTTTGCAAAGTAAACTAAAAAGTAGTGGTATTTGAATTTGCATTACTTTCAGTGATCTATTTTTCCTCTGGTGGGGTCTCATATTTTATATTCTTTTTTTATCTTTTTCTTTCAAAGACCCTTTTGATTTTTCTCTTTTAGGACTTACCCTCTTTACATTTTTTAATATGGAAAAAACAATTTGCCAAAAGAAAATTATCTCACAATATTACAAGACTAATCATAGTCAATTCAAAATTATGAATCCTATTATTATAGGACCCTAACATGTGCCACGTGGCGACCCCTAATTGGCCCCTTCTAAAAACGTGCAACCAAACTACAAATTACATGTTGACACTTGTCATGATATGATTGGTTGAGAAGGAATATTTTTGAGGAATATTCCAAGAATATTCTCTAGAATATTCCAAGAATATTCCCTAGAATATTCTCTAAATCTCCAAAGACCCACCAAACTTGGTGAAAGGCCAAAAATTACAATTTACTAGACTTTTCAAAATGCAATAAATTCTCCATACCGTGTCGGTTTTTTCAAACCATTCATGGCGCTGGTAATCATGAAAGACGTGATATATTCAATCGCTCAAGTTCGATACAATTCCAAACACTTTGAATTTTGAGCTATCACTTCGGTCCATGATCCAAATCGACCAATTTTCAACCAAATTGGATGCAAAAAGAGGCTAAGGTACCATTGTTGACTATCATGGACTCAATGTAATAGGTCTTAGGATCCATAGAGCACTCTAGGTAGTATTGTTTACAAAAGTTGCATCCTAAGGGCTTCATGATCAACCATGGTGTTGAAACAACTTACCGAAAATTTTTATGATGAAGATGGTCTTCGAGCAGGGGTTGTCTATTCTCCATATTCTTTCTAAAACATAAATTTCATCAAGGTTGCAACTTATCATTCTTCTTTCCTCTTTATTTCTTTTAAATAGATATTTTTTTCATGTACTCCAAGGAGTTTTGTGTTGTAATTGTAGCTCTTTGAAGTTGGAGTTTAGGATCTTGATGTAGATGCCTATTGTTGTTGATTGTTTACATGCTTAACGTAAGGTTAGCATGCTCATGGGATGATGTTCTGCAACAATATGTTTCTTTGTAGGAGAAACTAATCATTCATTTGTTCAACACCTTTTTTACTCCCTTTACAAATCATTGAGCATAATGAGAAGGGATCATGTCATTAGATCTCGATCCAGGAGATGTAGCCCAACGAGGGTGAAATCCTTAAATGATGGCTAGTGTAAGAATATTTATTACATGCTTCCATTTTATGTTTGATTTCATGCAAAATAATTCATGAAATTAAATTAACAAAAACACATAAATCCACCTACTTCTACTTTCCATTTAGAGGAAAAACCTTTGTCACAAACATTTTTATCCGAACAGGATCTTAACATAGCATAAGTAATATTCCCATTCAGATCAATGTATAAGGCTCCCCAAAGACAATACCTCCATGTCACCCAATAGTATTTGGAGATAGGTGGATGATCACTAGACCCCATGCCATCCCATGTTCAGTCAACCCACAAGGGGAGATAATGTACATAGTTAATAATAATATGACTACATAAACATCATCAATTATTACCAACATGATGAATGTGCTTAGTAATATTCATTTGTACTAATAATTAATTACAGTATTCTATAGTTAATCATAACCATACTTAGTTATGATAAACTAAACTCACTTATAGTACAATAATAATATAAAATCAACTTAAATCGATTGTACTCAATCATATTCAACAATACTAAATCATAGTAAATTATATTTAATGATGTTAAACCTAACTATCCATAGTTAAGTATATTCAATCATTATCAAATATGGTCACCCATATTCAACTATTGTTTTAAAAAAACTATATTTAACTATATGCCTAACCATGATCATCTATGAGACCATTCTCAATTACATTTCAATTACATTTCAACAATATTTAACTATTTTCAACCTTGCTAGAAACAAATCATTGGATCATTCTCAATCATGATCAATCATAAGAATAACCCACAATATAATGAATCCTTGAGTAATTATGAATGACTAGGCCAACCATATAAGTTAAATAGTTGATGAATGATGGATAAGCTTAAGATAAAGACAAACGTGGCAACAATGTTGGCAAGAAATTAAATCTTTGGGTAGGAAGCCAACTATGTGGCTAAAAATTAATCATAAATCCCTAATGAAAAATATTTTTTTTAAATAAAATATTAAACATACACATCATATTTGTAATTAAAAAAACTCTAAAATCAAATACCAACTTATGATAATAACTATAATTAATTATAATTATACTAATCATTCTTATTTTACTATTATTAAATTTTAATGATGACAACCCTTTTATCTCCTAAAATCAATATGTTTTTTTCAATAAGAGGATATTTCATCGTTTCATTAAAATATAAAAGGAGTACATTTACTGCAAGAAGTATCCTATGAAGCCATGAATTTCACATAAACCAAGAGTTTATATGTATTAGTTCAACAAAAGCTGACATGGAAAAAAATAATCAAAAAAATTCACAATGAGTGTCTAAATTGGAAATAGTAACATATAGAGATTATCAAACTTGCCATAGGTTCCCAAGTTTTATAACCAAAAAATGTTGATATCATGGTGATTAATCAATGACAGACAAAAGCTAGGGGCGGTTTAGGTGATAGGTCTTAGCAAGACTAAATATGTTGCGAAACTTACCAATAGGGAGAAATATGCTCCCCCTTCCCCGTCGGTGTCACACCTTGATGCTTTTCCATATATATATATATAGATATATATATACACTTCCTCCACATGCATCCCTCTCTTATGAAGGGTGTCCACTTTGCATTTCTAGTTCTCTATAGATATGCAAAAAGGATAAAAGATGAAAGTGATCCCTTCAAGAAATAGTTTTTTTCCCATCTAACATTGTAGGAGAATGACATGCGGATGGATTTTTTCCATTCAACCAATCAACAACATATTTTGAATCACCAAATATTTTCATAGAAGCTATCTCCAAAGATGTACATCATCATGAAGGGCCCAAAATCCGATGATATTTGCTTTAGTATTGGAGCCACATACCACATTCAACCATAAATGAATAGAGGTATTTCCAAGAAGGAAAATAAGGCCACCACACCCAAAAAAATCCCATATATTGAGCTCCGTCAAAGAAGCCAACATAATCCATCATGGGAGTTAGTGGATAACGGATGTAGCATGCCTTCCTATATTTCGAGAGGATGAATATAGTCATAGAAAAAATCCTAGTATCTCGAGGAATAATCCAAAAATTATTGTATTAAGGACCTTAAAAAATTTGTTTGTTGAAAACTTTCTAGATGCCCATTGGAAATATAAATCGACAGTATTTGAAATGTCCCACATTATGATCCCGCCAAAAAATACAAGATTCCAAGTAACTAATAGGAATACAATAATTAATGTTGAGTGCACAAAGAACTTCTTTCCACAATGAAATATAGAAATCACAGAGAAAGAAAATATGGTCCATAGATTTTGGACACCAGATACGAAAAGGGTACAAAAATTTATACCATTTAAACCACGTCACATAAAATTAACTAAGATCAAACGCCCTGATATCTAGCACCAACCAAGTGCAACACTTGAGTTTTGAAGGAATCAACCATTTCCATATTTTTAGACTCCACCATTTGACCCTAGATATCTCATCATTTGTATTAATTTATTCATATGCTACTTTGGCCATCACCGGGTGAGTGAAGATATTACCAAGACAAATAGTAGAGTCCTCCCTATTTTTGAGCATCGATCCCACTGCAGACGGGTTTGTGATAAAACAATCCCACTCAAAAGCAAAAAACCCCGTAGGCCCAGATTCAAGGGAATGATTACACCTATAATTTTTTCCACTCAAAATATCCGGGAAAGAAGGCATGTCCCAACTTTTAAATACTTCGAGTGTTCAATTGTGCAATTAGATTTAGAGAAATTTTATAAAAAGAATTATCCCCCAATAAAGAGGTAAGATCCCAGGAAAACATTATATCTATCGAAAATTTTTCGGACCAATCCACTTTGTGATCCACGAGAGTGAAAAAATAAATCCTCTATAGATGTTAGATCTCACAACCTTACTCATGGGCAAGGATGACCAAAGCCAATAAACAAGTGAATGATTTTTCAAATATTTATTAGCCACAAATTTTCTCCATATGATGGGACTTGATAACACCCTCTAAAGGATTTTCCTGGCCAAGGCTAAACCAAACTACTCGAATTTTTTTAAATTCCCCAACCCCCACTTCTTTTTAGTTGTGAAAAACTCTCCCATGTAACCAAATGAGTGTCATTCTTTTGTTTCCATCCCACACATAGAAAATTAAACATAGTCTATCGGATCTTCCATAGGAAAGTTTTTTGCGACCTTAGAAAATGAGAGCCAATAAACAAGAATATTTTTTAAAGACCTGATTTCATCATCGTCACCCACCCACCAATAGATAAACACCTATAGCAGACAATTGCTAATATGCTAATAAATATGCTTGATAGTCCACTTCCAATTCTCCATTGAATAACAATTTTTCTTGAGGTAGAAACCAAGATAGGTGAAACCAAGTTCTATGTGAGACACCTTGTATGGAAGGAAGGAGGAAATTGTGTCATAGATATTTACGAGCATATTGTGATGGAAAAAAGAATATTTAAATAGGCTAACCAACATTCCGATGTAGACATAAAAGGAAGTGAATATATCATTATAAGCCTTTCATTCGAGTGTTGTGTAACCAGCCTCCAAAAAATAGAAGAAAAGAGATATCAACACCTTAGAAATAAGCCACTTCGAGGGGGAAACCTCCAATACATTACATAAATGAACAATTCTTGGATGATTCAATTTACAAAACCTCATTTCTATATATAGGAGTCTATGTGGCCATAATGTAATCCTAGTGGGCCACAATGTAATCCTAATCGACATAACAATAATAATTTAAGGGCACAATAATAACAAAATGGGGGTTACAAGGGTACAATAATAACAATAAGGGGGGGTTACACTAATAACAATAAGGGACTATACTAGTAATATAGGGACCTAACATGCCCCTCTCCTTCAAAAAAGTGTTGTCCTCAACGCTTGAGTAGCTCTGGGTGCTTCTATATAAACTTCTCATCCTCCCATGTAGAATCTTCAGTGGGTAAGTTCTTCCACTTGACGAGATACTCTGAAATTGATCGATTCCGTAGCTATCGAGTTCTTGTTTCCGTGACCGCTTTAGGTTCCAATATGATTTTTCCTTCCTCATCAAGTTCTGGCAATATTGATTGAACTGTAATATTTTCACCTATAACCTTCTTTAAGCATGAAACATGGAAAACTGGATGCACTCGCGAAGAAAAAGGAAGCTCCAATTTGTATAGCATAGTACCAATCTTTTGCAACACCTTGTAAGGACCATAGTACTTTGGCGATAATTTATTATCCTTCTTAGCTTGCTTGAGGGACATTTGTTTGTATGGTTGTAGCCGTAAAAATACCCAATCTTCTACAACAAAACTTCTCTCGCTGCGATGTTGATCTGCCTGTTGTTTCATTCGATTTTGTGCCAAATTCAGGTTATCCTTTAACAGTTGGAGAACTTCTTGCTGATTCTCGATGTGATCTTCCACTGCTTGAACCTTCGAATTTTCCCTTAAATATGATGTGATGGATGGTGGATGATATCCATAAAGTGCCATAAATGGGGTCATTTTTGCTGCGGTATGGAAGGAAGTGTTATACCACCATTCAGCAAGAGGTAACCACTTGACCCATTGTGTTTGTTTATCAGATACAAAACAACGAAGATATCCTTCCAAACATTTATTTACGATCTCAGTTTGACCATCAGATTGAGGGTGATAAGATGAGCTATGAGCTAATTGAGTACCCAAACAAGAAAATAACTCCGTCCAAAAATTTCCAGTAAAAATGGGATCTCTGTCGCTCACAATAACCCTTGCGCTTCCATGTAGCTTTTGAATTCTGTCCATAAATGTAGTAGCAACTGTACTTGCTTTAAATGGATGAGATAATGCACAAAAGTGTGCATACTTGGTAAGTCTATCAACTACCACAATGATGACACTCTTTCCTTCGGACTTAGGTAAACCTGTGATAAAATCCATTGAAATCTCCTCCCAACGTTGACTTGGAATGGATAAAGGTTGTAGAAGTCCTGGGGTCTTAATTGTTTCCACTTTATTCTGCTGGCAGACCAAACATTCCGCCACAAACTTTCGAATATCAGATTTAAGGCCATCCCAAAAAAATTCTTTCTTCACCCTGTGGTAAGTTTTTAAAAATCTGAGTGTCCTCCTAAAGGAGAAGTGTGCAATTCCAGAAGAATCTTTTGTTTTAGTTGGGAATTCTTACAAAGATATAAGCGATCTTTGTACCATAAGGAATCATTTTCCAACTAAATGTATCAGATGTACTAGGATCTTGCTGCAACTTTTGAATGAGTGTCCATACATCTTTGTCCTTCTTCCATTCATCTCTTGCTTCGGTTATCCAATCTGGTTGGATAATAGAAATGGCACAAAGCAATGCCTCCACCTCTTCATTCTTTCTTGACAGTGCATCTGCAACAACATTAAGCTTTCCTTTTTTGTAGATTATTTCAAAGTTATAACCCAACATCTTTGTGACCCATTTTTGTTGCTCTTCTGAAGATATTATTTGTTCCAAAAAGTGTTTAAGACTATCATGATCAGTTTTTACCTTGAAGTGTCTTCCCATTAGGTAAGTTCGCCATTTCTTTAGTGCATGCAGTATTGCTAACATTTCATTCTCATAAATAGGTTTTTGTAAATACTTTCCTTTGATTGGACGACTTTCAAAAGCAATGGGTCTTCCTTCCTGCATTAAAACAACACCAATTCCATTTCCTGAGGCATCACATTCCACAATAAAGGTTTTTGTGAAGTCTGGCGTAGCTAAGACCAATGCTAGGCACATTGCCTCTTTAAGATGTTTAAAGGCCTTAGTTGCTTTAGGAGTCCATGAAAATGCATCTTTCTTCAATAATGTTGTTAGAGGTGCTGCTATTCTCCCATAATTCTTAACAAACTTGCGATAATACCCTATTTACTCGAGAAATCCTCGCAATTTCTTTATGGTTGTCGGGACTTTCCATTCCTTAATGGCTTTAATTTTGTTAGGGTCTACTTTAACACCCTCGTGAGATACAATATGACCCAGATATTCCACCTCTTGTACTCCAAAGAAACATTTGGATGTTTTTTCATATAATTGTTTCTCCTGCAATAGTTTGAGCACCCTGTCAACATGTTCAACATGATCCTTCGAAGACCTTCTATAGATTAGTATATCATCAAAAAATACGAGCACAAATTTTCTAAGGAAGGGTTTGAAAATGGAATTCATCAACCCTTGAAATGTAGAAGGTGCATTGGTAAGGCCAAAAGGCATGACCAAAAATTCATAATGACCCTCATGAGTTTGAAATGCTGTTTTTGGAATATCTTCGGTCTTCATTCTAATTTGATGATATCCTGAATGAAGATCCAACTTGGTAAAATAAATTGCTCCATGTAATTCATCCAATAATTCATCAATCACAGGAATGGGAAATTTATCTTTAATGGTGAGCTTATTGAACTCCCTATAATCTGGACACATTCATCATGATCCATCCTTCTTGTGTACTAATACTACAGGAGCGGAGAAAGAAATTTGACTAGGTTGAATTATACCCGCCTCTAACATTTCTGCAATCATACGTTCAATTTCACTCTTTTGGACGTAAGGATATCTATAAGGCCTGATGTTTGGAGGAACACTTCCTGGAATCAAATGAATAGCATGATCATGATCGCGAATAGGTGGGAGTCCTTTGGGAGTTTCAAACACCTTGGAATGATTGTCCAAGACTTGTTGGAGATCTGCAGAAATAGATGATTTTGATGTCGGAACTTCTAGTGAGCATAATTGTGCAATTACGCCTCGTTATTCTTTCTTTAGAATCTTTGTCATGACATTAGAGCTTATTATCCTTCCTAGCTTCCCTTCAATACCTCGTAATTCGACTTCCTTTCCTTCTGAAAAAAATTTCAAGAAAAGTTCTTGAAAATTAAAAGCTACCGTCCCCAAAGATTGTAACCATTGTACTCCTAGTACAACATCAGCACCTCCCATAGGAATGGAAAGCATTGGACTAGTCAATACATGTTCCCCCATGGTTAGCTTGATATTATGGCATTTCCCAGAGCAATTTATAGTTCCTCCATTTGCAACCATCACTTGGCATTCTGGTGCTGGGTATAGGAAACAATTTAATTCCTTGGCTACCTTGCAATGAATAAAATTATGGGTGCTACCTGAATCAATCAACACTATTACCTTTTTATTCTTGATTTGTCCTTCTATCTTGAGAGTTTGAGGAGTGGTAATTCCTGCCAGTGCATTACACGATATGGTCGGATTCATTTCTTCCTCTTCTAGGGCAGGTTCCTGGTGTATATCCTCTTCTTGTTCATTTTCTTCTTCCTCTTCACAATCTATGTAAAATAATTTCTTCTCAGCACACTTATGACCTTTAGTGTATTTGCTATCACAACTATGGCAAATCCCTTTTGCTCGTTTTTCTTCCAATTTTTGTGGTGTCAACCTTGTAGGTTGTGGAAATCTAGGCGTAGCAACACTTCCTTCTTTATAGAATTGAGTGGTAGGCTTCATTGTCGCCATTATTTTACATTCAACTTTTCTTGCCAACCTGAATGCCTTCTCCAATGAATCCGGTTCCAAAACACAAACTTCATGTTGGATGTTATCCTTTAAAGTGCCTATGAAGAGATCGATCTTGTGTTCCTCTGGAATATCAGTTACCCTTATATTCAATTTTTGGAAGTCCTCAATGTGCTGCCCCACTAAACCCTTTTGTTTGAGATTTATCAATTGGCTAAAGAAGGTGTTGCTCTTTGTATCCTCATAATGTGCTATCATTTCTTCAGTAAAAATTGACCAAGTGACAATTTTTTTAGAGGAGCAAAGCCATCGATACCATACAAATGTATTTTGTTCTAAATGTAAAGTTGCAATGCGTACCTTTTGTGTGTTTTGCACATTATGGAGATCAAAATATTGCTCCATCTGCAGTATCCATGTTACAGGATCCTTTCCATCAAACTTCCTCATATCTATTTTTGGAATATGGTGGTTCTTCCCGCCAACATTAGAGTTTGTGAAATCACGATTAACATTTATTTTGTTCTCATCATGAGGTTCTTCTACTATCTTTTCACCATTAGGAAACATTTCTTGTATCAACTTTGTCAAACCTTCAATGTCTGCTTTGAGATCATTCTTCATGTTTTCCATGTTGTCTTTCATGTCATCCATCTTAGCTTCCATGCCAGCTTCCATGCCATCCATCTTAGCTTCCACGCCATCCATATTAGCTTCCATGCCTTTCTTCAAACCGTCCATCTTCACTTCCACGCATTTCTTCAAAACTTCCATTTCATTTTTTGTTGCTCTTTGCGAGAGTGAAATTTGTTGCACTTGCTCTTGTAATTTTGATAGATCATGTTGCAATTCTTCATCTTCATGAGTCATAGTAGAGACTTCTGAAGGCTTAATGGGTGTGGAATTATTTTTACGGGGCATCTTTTAGAACCCAATACTGCTATATATTCTACAATATGCCCTTGGAATCAATTCAAATTGATTCTTCAAAGAAGACTTATGCAATTTGGAAAGAAAAAAAATATACACACCTTTTTCTTGCTTTTGAGGAGCTCGATATTGAAATTGGATAATCTCTATGATTGCAGCACTTCAATATTTTAATTTTAGTATCAAAGTAGCCCTTTGAATTATCTTTCGAATGCCATAGGTCTGACCTGATTTGGATTCTCCAAGACAAAGTTGTGTCCAATCTCCCACAATGACCTAATTCTGGACTGGTTCAGTAGAGTGAACTTGTACGACTTTCCACGTGTCATTGTTTCATCCTTTGTCTCTGAAATTGATAGCCAAGAAACTACAGTCTATGTACTTGCAACCACTTTTTATGGCACTCCAATCCGATGCCTAGAGAGAGATTTATTGAACTTTTCCCACGATCACCTCTTTGAGATGAAATTCAGGAGCCTGACAAAGCACTACCTTCCACAAATCATATCTCCAAAAATATTTCGAACCAAGCTCTGAAATTTTTTGACGAATTTCCTCAGGATTTTAGCTTTGCACCATACGAATTTCAGATTCTGAACCTTCATAGAAAAAAATTTATAGCGCAAATTCCACGATGACCTGTTTAGGATCCTGACAAAAGACCTAACTTCCACAGATGATATCTCCAAAAATATTGTGAACCAAGCTCTGAAATTTTTAGGCAATCTTCCGCAGGATTTTGGCTTCGCACCCTAAAAATTTCAGCTTCTGAAACTTCATAGAAAAAAAGTTATAGTGAAAATTCCACGATGACCTGTTTGGAGCAGCGAAACCCTAGAATCCAAAGCTTTGATACCAAATGTTGAGTAACCAGCTCCAAAAATAGAAGAAAAGAGATATCAACGCCTTAGAAATAAGACACTTCAAGGGGGAAACCTCCAATACATTACATAAATGAAAAATTCTTGGATGATACAATTTATAAAACCTCCTTTCTATATATAGGAGTCCATGTGGCCATAATGTAATCCTAGTGGGCCACAATGTAATCCTAGCCGACCTAACAATAATAATTTAGGGGCACAATAATAACAAAACGGGGGTTACAAGGGTACAATAATAACAATAAGGAGGTTACACTAATAACAATAAGGGACTATACTAGTAATATAGGGACCTAACAGATAAGTGCCCAATTTCTCTTATAAATTTGTACCTAACTTGAAATAGAATCACGTAAAGCATAAAAAACTGCCAGAACCCCTTACCTAGAAACCCCAACAAATTATAGCAGTACTCCATAAGTTGTTTCCAGGATATCATCACTTGATAAGCCTGCACAATCAAGAAGATATATCTCCTCATACTTTCTCAAGTTTCAATATTATTATCATCCCACCTGTTAAATTCCTTCAATCCATTCCATTACTTGCTTCTAAAATGAATACTGGCAGTCTACATCTCAATTAAACAAATCAACTACCATATATTGTGGCATTACTTGACTTATTCTGCAAGCTATACTAACTAATATGAAACAAAACATGAAAGGGAACATGCAAAACATCTTTAGACTACATGATTTAAAAGTTGGAAACTCTAATACAAGATATGTGATATCATTGAACTGGCGCCTCAAGACACATTCTGCTATTGAACCTTCATATTCATCTTCATCTTCAAAATAATAAATCTCCTATTACCCAGAAAATTGTTGTGAAGGAGTAGATTATAGAGGATAATGAGTTTTTGAGAGGTTTGTATACTTTGTTGGTAAACTAACATGAGTTTTTGGGAGGTTTGTAGACTTTCTTGGCGTATTGACTGCAAGTAGAGGTGGTCTATCCTGGGGTGCTGGTCTAGATAACTCAGGATTTGAGACCATAAGGTACTTTTCCCCTAACTTAGAACCAGTTTGCATGTGCCAACCATAAAGGTGTTTATGCCAGCATAACCCCTGAGAAAATACTACTGCTCTCTATATCTTTTTACCAGGATAGTAGAGGTAACTAAGTACTTAATTTAATATTATACAACATGAAAATTATAAAAATATAGAATTCTCATTTATCCAAATTCACTTTGTGTTTATATTAAAAAAAAAATTCACCACTGAAATTTCAAATGTATTAAAAAAGAGTAAGGATGGGGGACCATCATTGGAAACCATGACAAGCACTCTTACATTTTGGAAAACAAAATCGTTGGCTTCCTCAAAAGGATTTCGTTGTGCAATGGCCTTAGAATAAAATTGATATAACCTGTAGGAAATAAAATCCCTAACCGTTGCCAGACCAATATGCAACATAGTAGATATTTGTATTATTAGAAAATTTCAAGTTGTCAAAATGAGAATTGAGGTACATGATGTATTTTCATTCCCTCGATAATCCAAGACGGATCGGTACATGAGAGATAGTCCTTGGTGGATTTGCACAGTTGATAAAGCTTGCTCAGTGTATGCTTGTGTTAGGTCCCTATAATACTAGTGTATCCCCTTATTGTTATTGTTAGTGTACCGCCCCCCCTTATTTTTATTTTTGTGCCGATGTAGTCCCCATATTGTTATTATTGTGCCAGATAGAAGCCCACGATTATTATTGTTGTGCCCTTACACTGTTATTCTTATGTCGACTAGGATTACATTGTGACCCATTGGACTCCTATATATAGAAAGGAGGCTTTGTCATTTGTATCATCCAAGAATTGTTCATTTATGTAATGTAAAGTAGGTTTCCTCCTCGAAGAGGCTTATCTATAAGTCGTTTATCTATCTTTGCTTCTATTTTGTAAGATGATTTCATAACATTTGGTATCAGAGCTTTTGATTCTCGGGTTTCGCTGTGGAAAACATGCCATCGTGGAATTTTCACTATAAGTTTTTTTCTACGAAGTTTCAAAAGCTAAAAAAAAAAACCCATTTTAGTAGAAATCATGAGGAACGTCGTGTAAATATTTTAGATCTTGGTTCGCCATATTTTCAGAGATATGATCTATGGAATTTAGGATTTTTTCAGGCTCTGGAATTTCATCTCAAATAGGGGACCGAGGGAAAATCATCATAACTTACATTTCAAGTATCAGATTGGAATTCTGTAAAAATTGGTTGAAATTACATGGATTGTAGTTTCTTGTGTATTGATTTTAGAGCCAAATATCGAAACAGTGACATGTGGAACACCATACAAGTTAGCTCTACTGAACCCACCCATAATTAGGTCATTATGGTAGATAGGGAATAAATTTGCCTTGAAGAATCCAAATTAGCTCTAACCTATGGAATTGGAAAGAAGACTCAGAGGGATACTATAGGACCAAAATTCAGATATCTGAAATTACAGAGATACATCAGTTTCAATATCGAGCTCCTCAAAAGCAAGAAAACGGTGTATATGTTTTTTTTAAATTGCATAAGTCTTTCTTGAAAAATTAGTTTGAAGTGATTCCAAGGGCATATTAAAGCATAGATATCAGTATTTGGTTCTAAAATTCCCCCAAAAAATAATTCAACACCCATTAAGCCCTTAGAAGGCTCTAATATGACTCATGAAGAGGAATAAGTGCAACATGATATATCAAAATTACGAGACCAAGTGCAACAAATTTTGCTCTCACAAAGAATAACAAAAATTGAAATGGAAGCTAAGATGGATGGTTTGAAGAAAGACATGGATGGATTGAAGAAAGGCATGGAAGCTAACATGGATGTTTTGAATAACGGCGTGGAAACTAAGATCGATGGTATAGAATAAAAATTGAAAGGAAACATGGAAGACATGGAGAATGATCTAAAAGCAAACATGGAAGGTTTGAAGGAAGGTTTGAAAAAGTTACTACAAGAAATGATTCCTAATGGTGAAAAGGTAGTAGATGAAACTTATGATGAAAACAAAAGAAATGTTAATCATGATTTTATAGACTCTAATTTTGGATTTAAGACCCACCATATTCCAAAGATCGATATGAGGAATTTTGATGACAAGGATACAATAACATGGATACTACATATGGAGCAAGTCCTGGTTCAAGAAATATTGCAATAACTTGATGAGGAATGAAAAATAATATTGGAACTTGAAGAATTCACAGAAACAAGAACTTGACAGCTACAAAATTGATCAATTTCAGAGTACTCGTCAAGTAGAAGAACTTACCAGCTGAAGATTACACATGGGAGGATGAGAATTTTATACAGAAGCGTCCAAAAATAATCAAGCATTGAGGGCAACACTTGTTTGAAGGAGAGCAACATGTTAGGTCCCTATAATACTAGTGTCTCCCCTTATTGTTATTGTTAGTATATCCCCCTTATTGTTATTGTTGTGCCCATGTAGTCCCCATATTGTTATTATTGTTCCCCATAGAACCCAACTATTGTTATTATTATGTCATTAAACTGTTATTGTTATGTCAAATAGGATTATATTGTGGCCCATTAGACTCCTATATATATAAATGAGGGTTTTTCATTTGGATCATCCAAGAATTTTTCGTTTATGTAATGTAAATGAGGTTTCCCCCTCGAAGAGGCTAATTTCTAAATCGTTTATCTATCTTTTCTTCTATTTTGTAAGTTGGTTTCATAATAGCTTGACCTCAAAATGGCTTTTGACTTAATAATTTCTCTTAGGAATAAAAGTTCTCTTGAAAATTTGGTGCATTCCCTTCACTAGGGCAGCATGGAGATCCACTTTCTTAGAGAGCGCCGATGGATGAGGAGAATTGTATGGCTTGGAGGAGGTCATCACAGATTATTTGGCATGTGATAGCTTGGATTTTTGTTCGAAGGTTTGTAGATGGATCAAGGACCCCTAGGGCTTCAGTATTATTTTTTCAAGTGAAGTTGACCCAATTTATTACATTTCTTACGAGGATTGATGGAGTCCATGGAGGCTTGTGATGAAGGGATGCATACTTTCCTTGGTAGCCACATCACCTTGGAGTAATTATTGTGCACAAAATCAACATGGAGAATCCCACTTATGTTGGACTAAAAATTCTCATTGTACACAAAAATGTTCACTGTGGAGATTCCGAACCCAGAAGCTCAAAACTCTCACCACAGAAATCTAAAATCTACAATTCTCATTGTAGATTATTTGTAAGGGCTAAGTCCAGCATTGTATCGTTGGCCTCCCTCACCTCTCATATGGCTGCTATGTGGTGGAAATATAGGTTAATTACAAGTTTAGTATCATGCAATATCCACTAACAAATAATATTGGATTAGGATTATACGACACTAATTTCCCTGTATAATACAAAGTATCATCATCAAGGAGATTCCATTGTATAAACACAACCATGGCTAAGATTGGCTAGTACCACATGATCGAAAAACAATAGAAACACAACTGAAGAAGATATATTTGGCACCAAATCTAAGGCATTAAAATCAAATCTACAAGGGTATAGTGCGTACAAAACATCTGATAAGAATAAGCTTATTCATGACACTTGTAGGGGGCATCTGTTTATGTTTTTCATCATGGATTTTTGGGTGTAGCTCTGTAGTGGATCTGGATCCAAATTTAGAAAGGTTGGTACCTTCCTTGTCGAGAGGGATTGATTCATTCCCCTAGGACATATCCCTATTGCCAAAGTTGAAATATTCTTGACCATATTCTTTATAAGTTTTTTGGTGATGACGAAATTCTAGAAAGCCTGTAATAACATAATAAATCCCATTAATGAGCTTAAATCACAAAACTAAACAACTAATTGAATTTATCACAATTCTTCACAAGTCACTAACATTGGCAAATAAATACAATAAATATAGTAATCTAACTCAAATATGGGGAATCGAGAAAAAAAAAATTGCAAGTAATTGACTCAAACAAAAACTTTGAATTAAACCTCAAAAATACCCTGAATCATTCACTCAATTTCCTGCTTATTACTAAAATGGAAATACCATGGCATTGGCTGCCTCCCGTATTATATGGGAAAATATTGTTTAATATGCAGAACAACCTTTGAAGTTTGTACTTGTAGGCTATTTTATCTCCCCATTGCTAAACCTTGCTTGAATTTAGTCCCACACCATTATGAAGTTAAGTTGTTGGCCATTGGTGGCTTAAAAGAGTGGGATCTGCAAACCAAATTATCAAAGACAAAGAAACTCTAATTTTCCTCATGAGAACTCGGTTCACCTTCTATAAACAAATTCACAGGGTAAAACCAAAGGTCATAGAACTTCATTCTTCTGTCAACATTTCGATCACACTTTCCCAATCACAACTTTAAATATATTTTTAGTTCTCCTAACCATATTTCCTCTCTAGAGATCATTTTGATCACACTTTACCAATCACAACTTTAAATATATTTTTAGTTCTCCTAAGCATATTTCCTCTCCAAAGGTGAACAAGCCAATGAACATTCCAAGACCGAAAGTTGAGAAGGAGAAAGGACAGTTGGGCCCTGGGGTCAATCTATCAACATTCCTTCATTATTGTCCTAGACCAAAAGGATAGAAAAGTCTTCTCCTTAGGGCACAATATTCCTCTTACAAAGAATATACTTGTTTTCCTACCTCAATCAAGGAATTTTGTGGACATATTTACATGTGACTTTTGAAACTTACTCCAAATATGCATGATTAGCATAGATGTCTCAACCTAGACTAAGGCCTTTCCTTTGACATAGCATAGGTGTCTCAGCCTAGACTAAGGCCTTTCCTTTGACATTTTTATAAGACACAATCATCAGAGGGGCACAATCACAACTCTAACCCAACCCTTCTCTTGCGGGTTTTTCCTACAGTAGATAGTTTCTCAATTTTCAACAACCTTGAAGCCTACCAAAAATAAAATTAATATATTATGCTCCAAATATTTAGCAACAAAATAACCAAATGTACAAATTAATACAGGCCAACTTCAAGGTGAACCTATATTAGACCACCAGGATATAAATGGTCCTCTCAAGTTTACAAGAACATCAAACTTGACATAGATACGCTTGATTGGTTGAAGGATGAAGGATTAAGGGAAAATATTGTTTGTAGATTTTGAACATGCTGGAAAATAAATTCAAATTATTGTCACAAAATGGTTAATTTTCATTTGATCTGAACATGGTTGCAGAGTCTTAGGTCATGTGTATGGTCAATGTTCATTTTATTTTTATGTGGTTGCAGTATCCTAGGACATAGTAAGATTGGCTTCTATATTCATACATCACTAAAGGCCATGGAAATTATCTTCGACAGTATAGGGAAAGGAGTTGGTGTACATTAAGGGATTTTCTTATTTTGATAGATAGCAGCAACAAAATTTATAGAGAAACACTCAACATTGAGTATAACTATAAAAAAATTGAAATAATAAATGAAGTACTACTCTAACTCTTTGCATCAAATATCAATGTTGACCCTATATCTCAGAGAAATATGAAGCAATCTGCTATAAAAAAACCATTTAGTCCTTCAACACTTTTATTTTTTGAAAAAATAAGTCTTGGCATCAAAAAATGGGAAAAGAAAAGTAATACAAAGAAATGGAAAATCAAAATCCTCAATAAGATAAAATGGAAAAGGAAAAAAAATTGTATTACAGATCAATGGCCATTTTCTACAAAATTGAATGAAAATATGAAGGCTCGTGTGATAGTAATGTGAAAAGTGAGGTGCATTGCATTTTGTAGCCAGAAATGAAGTTTGGGTGACTCATCAACTCTTTGTATTTGTGCATGTATATTTGTGTAATTATACATAGATTGAGATCTCAGCTTCAAGATACATATCAAACCCCAATTTATGTCATGAGAGAAAATTTGCAAGTCATATGGATGAAAACAACATGCTTGAAACACGAGTTAAGTTGCACTTCTTTAACCAGACAAGAACAAAAAATATCATAAAACGTATGGAACGAAATGAGCAAGGACCTTTGGTTCCACCACAATTGGTGGCATGGCCAATTGTTGGTGAAACTAGCATTCTAATATCCTTAGCATTATGATTAGTTGCCATTGTTCTTCCCAAGTTAGAAAACTCGACTTTGCCTTGACATTAAAAATGTAATTGCATAAAAGTAATGTCAGTCTCATGCCAATAGGTCTCCTATGATGAATGTGCAGGAACCTAGTACATAGATCATTTTTCTCTTTGCTTAGCTACCCAAGGCTTATTTACCTTTCCAATTATCAGTAATTATTTTCCAAGAAAATATAAAATAAGAATAATATTTTACTATATTCTAAAAGGTGAAGATGTTGAAATCATGCTACAGAGTGAAAGGAAATAAACTATCTTTCCTCAAACCACCAAATATATAAAGAAAACAATAATAATTATAATAATAAAACTAGATCTATGCATGAAATGAGAACTATAAGCATTAAGGGACTAACAAAATATTTGACCAAAACAATCTAAAAATTTCAAACTCAACAAAATCCTCTAAACACAAATAGCAAACAAACCACTAAAATTTTCCAAGATATCAGAGCTATACATCAATTCAATTTCATGTACTTGAATAGGACCATTGTTTCTTAGTGTTAGACTTCTTAAATGAGTTATTTATCATTTAATGCCAGGAAACTATCTATGTGAAAAGAAATAGGTCACAACTTCTTCAAATTCGACTTCATTTCCAGTCAAAGATTAAATCCAACTTCATTTCTAGTACCAATATAAAATCACACCCTTTATATATCTTAACACCTAACCACTTAGACCCCTCATATAATCCTTTTCATAGCCCAACAAAAATATATCCCTGACAAAAATTGAACTTTTGAAAAATATAACATGATCATGTAAGACACTAAATACTAAATATGAACACTACTAGATAGGAAATAATTCAATCCCAATTCAATCAACCTTCATGCAACAAAGAAAAATCACTAACTCCTTTTGCGATATTGAATGCCACATTCTTGAATCAATAATTTTGTTGACACTTGATTTGATAGTGTTTTGTAAAAATAACCATTGCTCACTACCTACAAATGTTGAAATACAGGATGGTGCTAAAGTTAAAGACACAAAATAACAAAAAAATAAAGATATGACAAAAAAACAAACCTACAAGACTATATTGGTTGAGTGTGACAGGGACACCAATAACTGAGACTAGAGATATTTATAGAATGCGGTAGTTACTAGTGTGTGTGTATATTGTGCGATTATTGGTATGGTGGAGAGACCTACCAAGAATGGAACTTGGTCTCAGGAAAGTATAGTAGGGAGATCCATAGAGAATTTATGTAAAAGGAAGATGATAAGTGTTTTCTTCAAGTTGGGTTATGTTATGGTAGAATTTTGTTGGTGATAAGAAGTGGTAACAAAATACTTACATCAATAGGTAAAAAGAAGATTCGAGGTATGAGTTGTATTGACTCATGTTATCTCATCCCTTAATGGTCCTAAGGACAAGTGGGGACCCGAACAACTTAGTACATGAAAGACTTGAAAGCATGGCCAGAAAATAACTGAGAAGACTCTATACAAATTATTGTCGGTCTCATGTCAACAGGTCTCCTGCGATGAATGCGCAAAAACCTAATACATAAACCATTTTTATCTTAGCTTATCTACCCATGGCTCATTTCCCTTTCAAAATATAAATAAGTATTTTCCAAGAAAATATTAAATAAGCATAGTAGTAAAGTGAAGATACTAAAGTCATGCCACAAAGTGAAAAAAAAAAAAAAACTTTCTTCAAATGACCAAATATATAAAAAAAACAATAATAATTATAAAACTAGATCTATGAATCTAAGCATGAAGTAAAACCTAAAAGCATTCAAGGGACTAACATAATCTTTGACCAAAACAAACTCAAAACTCAACAAAATTCCCCAAACACAAGCAACATATAAACCATTAAAATTTTCCAAGATATTAGAGCTAGACATCAAGGTAGTTTCATGTACTTGAATGAGTGCATTGATGATTTGTGTTAGTATTTTTAAATTAGTTATTTATCATTTAATACTAGTTAGACACTATCTATGTGAAAATAAATAGGTCTCAACATCATCAAATCTAGTTTCATTTATTGTCACAGATAAGAAACAAGCAATGTAATGATTAAATATGAAACCTCAATCTTAAAATAACACACTTCAAATAAATGTAGCTGCAATGTTACAATGAAAAATACAAAATATAGAACCTGGTTTTACTTTAATTTGACATATTTTAATCTTGTATGATCAATGGAACATGTATACCAAAATAAGAGTCCTATGCTATTTCAATTTCCCAATTCTCATCTTGGTCCTCATTTTCTACATTGTGAACATAATCTTCTGCAAATGAACTGTCATTATGAGCCTCCAAAGCATTATGTTATGTATCAAGTTCATTATAGAAATTTGTTATATTGTTTTCTCCCCTTCTATTACAATATGATCACCAAAGAGGTAGTGCTCTTTCATATGGAAAATTGTTAATGTCATATTTTGTTACATATAATCTTAAACATGTATCCACATGTTTATCAAGCTTGTTCATAAACTTTGAATTCAAGAATGATAGTGCACTAAACATTTTCTCATCCTCCACTGATCCCAAAATCATGGTTTGACACAAATCTGCTAATTTGAATTATTTTGACATGTTTTCTTGTAGGTATTGACTAGCACTTAAAGTAGTCCATAATATTTTTATAGAACCCTTTTAATTAGGATTCTCCAAAAAATGATATTTCTTCCACATTGTTTCAACAAAGTGTCCACCTTGTTGATACAATTTTGATTAATCTAAAATACCTTCAATATGTTCCCCATGTACCAATAATTTCTTGTAAAAATGGTCTAATAAGCATTTTAATCTCTTTTGAAAATCAACTTCCAAAGTTATTGGAAATTGAAAATTGTTCCAATATTGAGAGTGTACCATACGCATGGCCTCCAACAATTTATCTCGAGGAAATCATTCTCTGATCTCTGATGATAGTGATCTTGCAATTTGTATCAAATTTTGTCTCACTGAAATCACACTATTATCAAATTGATCTCTTGACACAGGGCAATCTTTGGTGATTTGTCCCGTCTTACTAATATAATGAAAGGGAGTCATATACCCATGCACTGCGATACATAATATCCCTTTTTTCATCAAACACCAATTTTTTTTTAGTACTTTCTATATTGATTATCTTAGTCCAACTTATAAACTCTGGACCAGTAAAAGAGTCTAGCATCATATACAAATTATTCAATGCAAGGTATGTTGTCTTTATCGCAATTGTGTATTCGGAAATATATATTGTGAAATTCCGAGACATTTTGACGAGTACATTCATTTCATGTAGCATAGGAAGAATTCCAACCAATGCCAATAATGTCTCTATATCAATTAGTCTAAAAAGAAGATCTCGAGCTTTGTCTACATTGTAGCGATTTTCATACATCAACCCTACCAAATATTTGAACTCACTAAATAGTCTTTGAGCTGGTCCACTTAACGAGATCCATCTTGTATCAACATCTTTCAATAGTTTTTTTCTCATCCGTAACACCATCTACAAATTGTTGAAACTCTATAAATGGTTTGGAACTACGAGCAAAGTATGCATGAGTCTCATGTACAAGATTTTATAAATTGATGCAAACTTGCTTACCATTTTAAATGCAAGATTCATCCTATGAGCCATACAATGAATATTAATCAGATATGGTGAAGTTGATAGTTGTAGTCTAACACAAAGGACCCACCTTTATCCTTGCATTATTGATGCTCTATCTGCTCCAACACATACCAATTTTTTTGTAATCAATAAATGATCCATAGCACTTTCCTTCAAACTAGTAAGAACAAGTTCATAAATATTTTCAGTTGTAGAATTCTCTCTCATGTTTTTAATTCCAAGTAGATAGGAATTCCTAATATGGTCATTAACCATATAAATGCTCATGTAGATATATGAAGTATTATCTATCGTCGTCACCTCATCCAAAGACAATGCCAAAAACCTCACATTTGCAAGCTTCTCTTTGAAATTATCCTTTTATATTTGAGCTAGTTATCTTGCCCATTCCCAACCACTGGTTACAGACCAATGAGAAGATGGAAAGTTTAACACTGGAAGAAAATACAAATATTTCATGTGATATGGATAATTTTTCATAAGATGACCTTTAGATAAGATGTGAAATACATTGCTCAATTGTATCGTCTTGGATAACAAACTTATTTCCATCGTATTTTCAAATAGAGATATGATGGTTCCTCTAGTTGCCTCAAGTTTTCTCTTACTTATTAAATATTTTTTTGATTCTTCTACATATTATATATGTCGACATTCCTTGAAATATTTCCATCTGAGAATAATTTCCTTTTTGCCATTTACAATTTTCTTTTCATACACCTTTCCTACATGCTTTTGTATTGTATCTAGCTTGATCTGAAATTTCACTACCTGGCGAGTTTTCCAACTACATGCATTACATCTAACTTTTATGGAAACCTCATTCTCATTTGTAGGAGGTATTGCTTTAATAAACGGAAAAATTGAGACCCAATCTTCTTGGAATTCTCCCTTTGGTCCACTGGCCTTTTTTCCTTTTTCCGTGAATGGATTGCATCACCTTCCAAGGAAAAATCTTCAACATTTTTATCACCATTTTTTGTTGAAACTGCATTTATATCACCTCGATCACTTGAAGAACCTATTCTTTCATCCATCATATGGATATCAAATGCATTTTCACAAGATTTAACATCTCTCTCAGTAACAGATTGTTCAAAGAAGCTTGAAGCATGAAGTGAATGTGTATTCTTCGATGGAGGCTTTTGAAAGTATGATAATACATCCATTTGCCTTGATGGTTTCTTCTCATGATTATATTCTGACATCTCACTAAATATTCCACAAGTAAAATTTCAAATCGATCTAGAAACTTGCATCAATAGTTTCCAAGTGTTGAGAATTACTAGATTTGTAAGTAGCATTAAGAGTAAAATAAGTGTAATGTTCAAAAAACCATTAAGCAATTTTTTATTGAAATGTTATGCCAAGCCGAAAAGCAAAAATAAATCATTATACGCAAAACAATAACATCATGATTCATCATTTATAAAACAAAGAACATCATTAAAATGTAAAATATATAAAAATTTCCATTAAATTAATAATTTAATTCATATCTCCAAATCACCTGATGAACACTTGAAAGCCTTAAACAAAACAACAAAGTATTACAATAACTTTAATCATCCTTTGCAAAACACCCCTCCATCCAAAAATTACAAACAAACACACACACACATATATATATGGTGATAATTATCTCCAAGATCAATGATTAATTAGAATAGGTGTTGCTTGCACCTATAGTTTTCCACTATACAGTTTTTAAATTTGATGTCTCTATAAACCAACATATACATACTCAAGCTTAAATAGATATTTAGTTCATGTATCCCCACCATACAATGACTCAAAAGATGCAAATTTCATATATTCATACATGTCATTTTTTCTTTTGGTGCTAAAATATATGTGGTTTTTGTTTCATGCATGTGGGCCCTCTTTGGCTTGTGGCTATTATATAAGAGATGGCCATAATAATAAGAAGTCATTATAATATAGTAGCATACCCCCATAACACTACAAGATGTAAAGAAATTGGCAACAACATGTTCCGTTAAGGCACTCCTTGTGTGAAGGTTTCCGACTCAAAATACCGTGGGTACATTCAGATCTCCTGCAGGTACCTTGCAATCTTCCATGTCTAGCTTCGACAATTAAAGTGAAAAAGGCTTTGCAATACCCATAAGTCATTCATTGTCTTTGGATGCTCATATTTCCTCTTTAGCTGAAGGTTTTCACTTGAATTTGTAAGGTATATTATAATGAATGACTTATGGGTATCGTAGAGCCTTTTCTCACTTGAATTTGTAAGGTATATTCAGATTATTTTTTAGAATAATCCTAATTTTTAATAAATTCGAATCTTAATGCACAGACATATTGAACTACCACCAAAATTCCTTATCAACATCCTCACCTATAGACTATGAAGTACATAGGCCAATATGTTATTAACTAAAATTCAAGTTATTGAAGTCACTCTACTTCATTTCAATACTTGAAATTTTTCTTTGTTCTATAGAAGTGTGAGTTGGGATAATTGTGAAAAGTGGAGACAACATCCTCACCTACAAACTGTGAAGTACACACTCTGATATTCTATTCTTTGAAATTATAGTCAGTGAAGTTATTCTCCTTCATTTTGATAGTATAAATAAGTGCAATGTTTTTTGTCTTGTAGAATTATGAGTTGGGACAACTATTTGAAAACACAATTGCTCTTGTATGCTTATAATTGTGTTTCTATAAGAAAATTATTATGAACTCTATTATAAATGGATTAAGATCCCATTATATCCTCTCAATGTTCACTTCTGGCATTATTAGCTTAGGATAACTCAACAATTTGGGGAAGTAAACATGGAAGATGATGTGGGAAAACTATTACTAACTCATTAACAACAAATGAGACATCAACACAACAATCACACTTCATTTTTGTAAATTTTTGTAGTTGTTCTATGCTTGATGCAACTTTACTTTTTATCCCAATATTAGTCAGCAATCACATAAACAAGAAAGTAAAATGTTGATAGAACATACCAGTAGATCGAAAAAAGACAATCTAGAATATATAAGTGTGTTGGTGTGTTATGGCGGTCAACAGGATGCTTCAACCAGCAAAGTCTCAATACGGTCATCCAACCGGAAGTGTCACACAACCCTCTAGGACAGGCAGATCAATCAACCCCAAAAGTCAACAAAATTCAACATTGTCACAGTCAATGGTCAACACAAATAGCAGCGACAGCAAAATCAACACAGTCAAGTCAAAGTCAACATCCAGCCTCAGGATTTGTGCCAAAAAATGCAGATTGAGGAAATCAAAAGTTTGGGAGAGTTTCGGGTCAATTTGACCAAGCGTTGACCAAAATCAACACTGGTCAATTTCTACACTGGAAACCCTAGACAGTCTGAAACCCTAGTTGCTACTTTTTCCCACGTGTGAGTGAAGAAGAGACTCCAAAAGATGCTCAAACCAATCCAATGAGGAGAGAGGATGTGATGTGATGGATGAGTGAAAATTTCCTCCAACGTTGACCAATTTATATCCATCAATGAGGGTGTGTGACACAACTGCTCGGGCTTCAAGCCTACATTTCGTTTCAGGCCGACCTCCACATATTTTGAATAAATTCAAAATAAAATTTTCTGCTCATAGGATCAAGATGATCTTTAAATCGATCTTGCACCTCTCTAAAAGAGGAGTCCAATAAAAATATTGGCATCTTCATCTAAGCATCACAACATGGAGTTTGGACCTAGTTGTCCAAAATTAACACTCCCTCTCAACTAGGGAGAACTCCATCCATTTGTGCAATCCAAACATCCTGCGTAATGCCACCGTAACTTTCTTTGTTGGCTTCTTTATTTCAAAACAAAGGTGGGTTAGTTACAAAGACATCATTCTCAGCTGATAGATTCAGCCCAGAGGTCTGAAACCTCTATAGGACTCAAAGAGTCTCATACCAACCCGAAGTTGGTTTATCTGACCGAAGTCAGTAGGAGGTCTGAAACCTCACTAGGCTTGATCCCAGATCAATTGGTTGGACACGTGCCATCCTAGATAGAGATTATGGAAATCTCTGATGCATCCATCAGTCTTTGCTACTAGTCTCTAGCTTTTCCCACCTCACTGGCCAAATGAGAGGTACTTCCCATGAGCCCGGGACTCACTGGGTAGGATGCATACGAGGCACAGATCATGAGAGGTGAACCAAATCAACATAAAAATGGTGGGGCAGAATCACACCAACAAGGTTCGACAAGCCTAGCCCTGTGGTTTCTTATAGCTCCGAGAAGTTATCCCCAAATCCCCCCAGAGCTTCCAGAGCTCATCGTCCAACATGACCCTCAGCATAGGGTCATTCCACGATACCAAGATTCTCATGGAAGGTTAGGAACTTGACCTTCCCCAAGGGCTTTGTGAGAATATGCGCGGCCTACTCATCAGTTCCTATATGATCGAGCCTTATGGTGCCTCGATGTAACATATCCCGGATAAAGTGGTACCTGATATCAATATGCTTTGATCGATCGTGGAACACGGGATTTTCGAACAACTAAATCCCACTCTGGTTATCACAGAGTATCACGGTGGTATCTAGCACATGCCCGAACAACTCACTGAAGAGTTCTCACAACCAAACTGCTTCACCACAGGCCATACTTGCTGCAATGTATTCGGCCTACGCGGTGCTCAAAGCCACTGACATCTGCTTCCTGCTCATCCATGATATCAAAGCATAACCAAGTGTGAAGCAGCATCCTAATGTGCTCCTACAATCCACCACACTGCTAGCCCAATCGACATCAGTATATCCATGGAGTGTCACGCTCCCGACAGTGTATCTCAGCCCATGGTTTATCGTGCCTTGAAGATATCTCAACAGATTCTTGGCACCAACCCAACGAAAGTAATGAGGCTCAACCATATGTTGACTCAAAGTGTTCACTACAAAACATACGTCCGGACGGGTGTTCACTAAGAACATCAGGGCCCCTACGAGTTGACAATACTCAATAGGATTTTCTATCATAGGCCTACCAGTGCTACCACTCAACTTCTTAAAGTTGAGCTCCATCGATGTCGACACGGACTTACAGTCCACCATACCAAATATTTCCAGAAGCTTCACAATATATTTTCCTTGAGAAAGGAAAATCTTGCCAGGTCTCTGCCAGACCTCTAGGCCTAGGAAATAATGCATCAGTCCTAGGTCCTTTATCTCGAACTCAGCAGCGAGCTCCCTCTTGCATTGATGAACGAGAGGGTTAGCACCTGTCAAGAAGAGGTCGTCCACATACAGCACCAGAATGAGAGGCTTTTCTCTATCAACCTTGAAGTAAAGGTTCGGATCAACATTTCTACGAGCGAAGCCCAACTTCATCAGGTAGCTATCAATCCTCTCGTACCAAGCTCTGGGTTCTTACTTCAACCCATAGAGGGATTTCTTCAACCTACAGACATGGGTGTCTCGATCCTGGACTTCGATCACCAGAGGTTGCTCCACATACACCTCTTCCTTTATCGCACCATGCAGAAAGGCGGTCTTCACATCCATCTGATGAAGATTCCATCCTTGCGTAGCAACAAGGGCTATGATAGATCGGATGGTGGTATATCGGGCCACAGGTGCAAATATGTCATCATAGTCTACGCCTTCCTTTTGAGAGAAGACACGGGAAACGAATCTTGCCTTGAAATTTTCAGCACTTCCATCAGATCCATGCTTGATATTATAGAGCCATTTCGAGGTGACAACTGCTTTGTCCTCCGGTCTTGGAACCACATCCCAGACATCATTCTTCATAATGGACTCATATTCTTCGTGCATAGCATCCTTCCAGACTTGATGCTTTACGGCTTCCTCAAAAGATCCAGGCTCAGATTGTACCATAGTACTCATGGCTGCTAGATACCCTTGGTATCTATTCGGATTCTTGATTTCACGGAATGTCCCCCTTGGGGCCATATGATTCTAGGCATCCTCGAGAGTGTCTCTGAGCCATGATGGTCTTTTCCTCATTGAAGGAGGTGGATCAATCAGGTCCATCAGTCCTTCAACATCGAGCATCGTCTCATCCTTCAGTTCTTTTTTATTTCCAGGCCTTGCTTCATGATCTTCCTCAGATCTCGGAAGATTGATTACTTTCCTTAGGGAAGCATCTTCATCAAAGGTAACATCGTGGCATATCTCCACTTCCTTTTGACTAGGCACATAGACTCTATAGGCCTTCGAAGTTTCCCTATAGCCCACAAACATTCCCTTCTTTCCAGAAGCATCCAACTTGCTCCTCTTCTCCTTTGGCACATGAAAATAAACAGGACATCCAAAAACTTTAAAATGTGAGACGTCAGGTTTCTTACTAGAGAAAACCTCTTCGGTAGTTTTGGGGTCCAGAGCGGAATGCGGGCATTGGTTTTGTATGTACATAACAGTGTTCGCGGCTTCTTCCCACAGAAACTTCGGAAGACCTTAGTCACATATCATGGCACAGGCAGCTTCCATAATGTTCTTGTTCTTTCATTCAACAACGCCACTCTGCTCAGGAGTATAGACAGTTGTGGTCTCCCTCTTGATGCCAGCTTCTCTGCAAAATTTCTTGAACTCATTCGTCTTATATTCAATGCCATTATCGGTCCTCAATATCTTGATCTTCTTCCCTGTCACATTTTCCACTAGGGCTTTGAAGGTATGGAACCACATGAAAGCCCCATCCTTATTCTTCAAGAAGTATATTCATGTTTTGCGAGAGAAGACATTTATAAATGTCATATAATAATAAAATCCTCCCAAGGATGTCACGGGCAGCATACCAGACAAATCATAATGTATCAATTGTAAGAAATTAGATGTCTTTGTGACACTTGAGGGGAAAGGTCCCCTTGTATGCTTTCCTTCGGCACAACCCTAACATACACCTTCATGATTATTTTTGAACTCGGACATCCCCGTCACCACCTTCCTTGCTTCGATAAGGGCTTTGTAGTGAAGGTGTCCAAAGCTCTGGTGCCATAGTTCAGTCTGTCGGATAGTATCACACGTTATCACTCCCAGTGGACTTCCTCCAACCTGGTAGAGTGTATCAACTCTAAACCCAATCGTGATAGCTTCCTTGAAGCTATTCTTCCAAATGCGCACCTTCCCATCAATGAATGCCACATTGAAACTTTTGTCTTCCATGGCTGAGATAAACACAAGGTTCTTCTTCAAATCAGGTACATAGAGTACCTCTTGCAAGCGGGGGACTTGACCTTGAGACAAGTGGAGGGTCACAGTCCCTGTCCCTTTCACGGGATATGTGGCATTATCTCCAAGGATAATTTTCAGATTAGTATCCTTCTCAACCATATCAGAAAGTTCTTCCTTGAGCCTAGTGATGTGCCTTGAGGCACCACTATCTATCAACCATACATCCATAGTGTCGGGTGGAGATGCAACAAAGAGGGTAGATACAAGAATGAATTCATTTTTTTTTATCAACAACATTTGATTCCTCATACTTGTAATTTCTCGACCTTTTGAAAGGTTGTCCATTTCCACCGGAGGGAGCCTTCCTCTTCCCCTTGAACCTGTTGTTCCTTTGATTTCCATTCCTCCGGTTGTTGTTGTTGTCATCATCATCAGGAGAATCCTTGAAGGGGCATTCTCTAGCATAGTGACCTAGCTTGTGACAAGTGTAACACTTGCCTTTCTTTCCTTGAGCCCCTGCACTTCCTTTGTTCCTTGGACCACCAAAGTTCTTCTTCTTAGTATGAGCAGTGAAGGCAGCATTTCCTTCATTTTCATATTCCTTCAGTTTTGTCTCAAATTGTACGCATCTCAATAATACTTCGTCAAAATCAGGTATGACATTGTTATTGAGAATGGTAGTGTTGAATACATGTCATTCAGATGAGAGACCTCCAAGTGCGGTGAGAACCATCTCTCGATCAGCTATTGTCTCCCCAATAGCCAGAAGATTATTCCTGATTTCGGTCAGCTTTAGAAAATATGATTGGACGGATTCATCCCTGCCTTTCTTCATATTTTTCAATTGGTTCTTGAAGAATAGGACTTGATTTGCATTGTTGGCCTTGAACATGTTGGCCAACTTATCATACATCTCCTTGGATGTGCTTAGCTCAAAGATGTAGGCAACCAGACTCTTATGAATTGAGTCCCTTATCATCAACTTTGCTTTGATTTCCCCCTTCTTGTACTTTGTTTTGGTAGCAGTAGTTGCAGTGGATGGAGGCTCTTGGATTTTACCCTTCACATAGCCCATGACATCTTGGTCTTCCAACATAAGATCCAATGTCATCTTCCAGGCATGGAAGTCTTCCTTCCCAGTCAATTGTCATCAGCCTTAAAGCCATTGTAGTTATAGGAACCCATGCTCTTCTTCGGTGATTGCTACAAAATAGGGCTTGTCTTCACCTCACCTCTGATACCATGTAATTTTTTGTAGATGTTCTATGCTTGATGCAACTTTATTTTTTATCCCAATATTAGTCAGCAATCACATAAACGATAAATTAAAATGCTAATAGAACAGACCAGTAGATCGACAGAAGACAGGCCATAATATATAAGTGTGTTAGTGTGTTACGACGGTCAATAGGATGCTTCAACCAGCAAAGTCTCAATACGGTCAGCCAACTAGAAGTGTCACACAACCCTCTAGGACATCCAGATCAGTCAACCCCAAAAGTCAACGAAATTCAACATTGTCACAGTCAACAGCCAACGCAAATAGCAACAGCAGCAAAGTCAACGTCCAGCCTCAGGATTTGTGCCAAAAAATGTAGATTGAGGAAATCGAAAGTTTGGGAGAGTTTCGATTCAATTTAACCAAGCATTGACCAAATTCAACATTGGTAAATTTCTGCGTTGGAAACCCTAGATAGTCTGAAACCCTAGTTGCTGCTTTTTCCCACGTGTGAGTGAAGAAGAGACTCCATAATATGCTCAAACCAATCAGATGAGGAGAGAGGATGTGATGTGATGGATGAGTGAAAATGTCCTCCAACGTTGACCAATTTATATCCATCAATGAGGTTGTGTGACACAATTGTTGGGGCTTCAAGCCTACATTTCATTTCAGGCCAACCTGGACATATTTTGAATAAATTCAAAATAAATGTTTTGCTCATCAGATCAAGATGATCTTTAGATCGATCTTGCACCTCTCCGAAAGAGGAGTCCAATAAAAATATTGGCATCTTCATATGAGCATCACAACATGGAGTGTGGACCTGGTTGTTTAAAATTAACAATTTTTAGAATATAGAATAACACAACCTAACCCTTACACTTTGTAGTATACCATGAACATGAAATTTATTAAACCATAACAATATTTTGTGTTCACATCTAAAAATAAGGCTACCATGTTCCATGGTTTGGATTTAACTTTTGCATTGGATTTAAGTGCAAAATGGGAACTGCCTTTTTTGTTTGCATGAACTCTTGTCCAAATACTACCCAATAGTCATCCAATAGAACAATGGCGTGACTTGTAATTTTGATCCATTCCCCCAACTTGATTCGAACATCCTTGACCATACAAAAAAATATCTTCACATTTGAGTTAATGGATTTGAATGAGGTTTGAACTGGCTCAAAATACGATCATAGACTCCTCACCACATTCTCTCTCACAAAGTTATGAGTCGTGGCACTCCAACTAATTCCACAGTGAAATTGGTATTCAATGCAAATATATCTTCTTATAACAAGATACAACAGAGTGTTGATTAATGTCAACCAAAATGTGGAAAATGTTTTCCTCCAGCAAGATATATCATAAAGTAGAGAGCTGAGAAAATTCAACCAAATTTGGAAAGGGTCTGTTAAAGACCACTGAAATTTGTACAAAAGAACAATAAATATAATACCAAAACTTCTGTTTGCAGAGTCTAAGTTGTGGTCATTATCAAAAGTTGTGTGAAAATTGTTCCTGGATTGTTTACTATGCAGACTAGAGGTTTCTTGGAGAACTCAAACTCCAGAGAACTGAACTCCAAGGCCATTCTTGCCTAGCTACAACAAATTGATGTGCAAGTAAAATAAATTGCTACAGTCCTAAGAAATGATCCCTCATAATTTCTGTTGCTATATTTACACTATTCATTTGAAATAATTAATAATGATTATCCTCTAATTTTAAGGTCACTACCTAGCCAAATACCAATTTTTCTCATCATCAAATAAATGAAAATCCCAACACCAAGCAGTGCAGGCTTCACACTGACCTAAAGCTTATAGATTCCATTTGTAACTAAAGTTTTTGCTAACCATATTATATTTTTAAGGTCCCATCCTCCTTATTTAGGAATGGTTTTAGAATTCCAAGCAGTGAGAGCAAATGTTTTTATTTCTTCTTGTTGTCACTAGTTTGTTTTTTATCTATTTGTTTTAAGGTGATTCAATGCACTGTTACATACACCTATTACAAATAGGAAGTGTTGATGGCTTCTCCATCCCACCTGCAATTCTTATCCATAAAATTTTGTGATTCTTGTCAATAACGTTATTTGAGTTTGCCTCTTTGACACCTATGAAACCTTCCATATCTACAAAAATAGTTGAATATACATCCATAGTTCCAAATTTATCTCTCACTTAAATATTTTTGTACACACCCTAGTAGCCTAGAAGTTACCTTATGAAACCTGTTATAAATGGATTAAGATCCTATTACATCCTCTCATTATTCACTTATGGCGTTAATATCTTAGGAGTACTCAACCATTTTGGGAAGTAAACATGGTAGATGATGTGGGAAAACTATTACTATCTCATTAACAACAAATGAGACATCAACACAACAATCACACTTCATTTTTAGAATACATAATAGCACAACCTAACCCTTACACTTCAAATGTCAGTATGTCTGTTAAATATCCCTGTCTTTGTCACATAATTACAAAGAGACACAAATGAAGGTAAGAAAGCCCACATTTTGAATGCAATTTATGATATTGCATTATCGGGAATAGGTTAACTAAGATACCTTCATATACCATTGCGTCAAGGCGGGGCTCCAATGCAAGGAAAAACTAGCTTGGCTTACAGAAGCGATTGTAAAGAGGACAATGTGGAAATCCCCACCATATATTCTCCAAAAGATCATACATGAAAACAATTGGAGAGTAGTTTATGTAAAAGAAAATCTTTCCCCAAAGACCAACGGTGAAAAAGTGATTATGATTACCATGACTGAATTTACTGAAGAGGTGATCGGGCATACTGCACACTTTCTGCCATTGTTTGACAAACTCATCAAGCTCCCATATACTAATCTTCTTAAAAACTCCAAGCTCCTCGATACCCCTTGTTAGTGTCAATATTTTCATCCTGCCATCAGTGATCAAAATCCTCTTTTTATATCATTTTAGGAGTCCTACTCAGAAATTTTTTATCATTCCACTAGGTCATGCAAAAATTTGGTCACTGATTAGGGTATTGTGATCATTACTACTCCTTTCACCTCCATGGTCAATGCACATCATCATGGTCAAGTCATTCATTGTTGAAAGAGTCCCATAGTCATCATGGTCATCATTCAGCTCATTCTTCCATGTTGTGCCATCATTAGGTCATAGGGTCAAAATCATGAAAATTGGTCATTTCACCATCAAATTCATCTTTTGAAGTAGTAATAGTCAAAGGTATTCAAAAATTTTAGGTTCCAAACTATCATTTCCAAGTAAGTGGCTTTGTTTTTACCATATTTGTCTCTCAGTTGTGCTTGGAAATCTCATTTCCCTCTCCTAGGGTTTTGAGGGCATTTTTCTTGGTTTCATGACTTCCATGGTTAAATCATCAACAATACATGTATCCTGATGCTTTTAGGCCTTTCCATATCCTTAATATACCTTCCTAAACACTTCCCATCACCCCTATCCATCAAAATCATCATTTTTCCACAAGCCCTAGCCTGTTGCTACAATTTGACACTTTTCTAGACTGGGTCTGTGTTTTCCCTTTTGGACCCCTCCCCCTCACTTAATCCTTGAAATTCCACTTTCCCCTACTATCTAACATCTATCCCTATCCCCCAAAATTTCCCCAAGAATTTAGACAACCCCTAACCCCTTCATTCCCCTCCCTCTACAAGGTAGTCCTAAATCCCATGTTTTGCCTACACCAAACCCTAATTTCCTCTCCCACTGAGCTAGGGTTTGCTATGAAATTTAGAGACATATGAGCATAGGAGACATTAGGGAGGTCATTTCAGCAAGTATGAGGCCATTCCAACTCATAAACATGATGTCTCCATCATTTTTCAAGAAGGCATTTCAAGGGACAAATCATTTGCCACACATATGGCCAATTTTTCTTCAAACTGTGTTTCTGACCAAAAAATGATGAATTTGAAAACAATGAGAGAGGTTTGTGTCCATCGTAGACCAAGGAAGAAAAACCTCCTTCAATTTTTACACAGGTGTCATGGTTTTGGAGAAATGTCAAAAATACATTTTTCTAGATGGAGTGTCCAAATTACTTTCTTGATGAGTCAAATGATAACTAGACAGATAGAGATTTCCAATGAGCTATCTTGAGCTCAATTTGGAGTTGAGGAAGGCCTCCAAATTTTTTTTGCAAGATCACACTTCATTTTTGCACCCTCATTCTGCAATTTTTTACCAATCTTGGGAGAATCAATTTTTGTAGGTCAAATCAATTCCATTCTACAAATTAAAGGCATATTTGGAAATTAGATAGGATAAGATTTCCAACGAGATATCCTGGGCCCAATTTGGACACCGGGAAAGCCTCCAAAAGTGGCCTACAAGATGGAGGGCACATTTTCCAAAGGGAGGGCGCATTTACCAAAGGGAGGGCACATTTACCAAAGAGAGTGTGTGTTTGACAGTTTGTTGATATTTTGAAATTTCACTACAAATTTTGACTTTTGTCTTGAAAATCGTGATTTCAATTATGTAATTGAGCATGGTAAATGTAAATATTATGTGAATTAGTTACCTAGGGGTAGATTCATTATGTAAATGTAATCATCAAAGTCAAATAAAATCAGTTTCAATGTAATTAGGGAGGAGTCACTTAGACCACCCTACACTCTAGGTTTCAGTTCAAACTTGGTGGATCAACTCATTCTCTCATGGATTCGACCCCTGAGGTTGGGAGAGGTTGTTTGAGGTATATATCTTGTACTTTTGACTCATTTTCAAAGTTTGGAATCAGTTTGGATGCTAGTGTATTGATCAAGAACCAGTTTGGCCTAGAAATTAATGAAGAATTGCAGCTATTTCCTTGGGATTCATGTGGTATGAATGTTTGGCATTATTTTTTCTCTGTGATCATTTGTATGAACTTTTTGTAAGCTCATAAACATTTCATGTCTATTATATGATAAATTTCAAGTTGATAGGCAGAATACATGTTTTTCATACTCTGTTTTGGGAAATTTGTCATAATTTGTCCATTTTCTCCAGTTTAAGAAGAATACATCCTCTATGCTCTTCCTAGCTTCTCATCAGTCTAAAACCATCTCACCAAATCACTTTTAAGTGTTGAGCCTTCTACGTACCTTTCCCCATTGAATGGATTGCAATTCGATCTCATTTTCCTTGACCTAGTCCCCTTGAACTAATCCTCATCTAGCAACCCAACCCAATCAAAATCAAAACAAACCCTTCTGCACTTCTTAGCTAGCCTAAAACATTTTCATCTAGCCCTCTTGGTTGTGATTTTTGTGGAGAGAACCCTCTCCGACTTGGTAGGGCTAGATACCAAGTTAAAAGGTTGGTCTGTGGTTACCTCTGTTGGGATCTCTTTTCAGCCTTGGAGATCTGGCGGAGTGATAACACCCCCAACAAGAATCAAGGACACCTTGTGCTCCAATATATGTGGGCAACCCACAGGGGGCAAGGTAACCTCAACCAAATCTAAAGTTCCGGCAACAACATCAAAGGCCAACAAGTGATCAGGACCATGTGTGAGGAAGAACAAAAATCCATCTAAATGAGCAACATTCTCCGACATGGAAAACCTCCCATCAAATCTACCACAAATGTTCCATGAATCACTCCTAGAATCATACACATGTGAAGAAATCCCATCAACAATACTTACAACAAAAATTTGATACCCATTGTCTCTTTCTAGATACACCACCATCGCTAACACATAGGGAGACTTCATAGGTAACGTGGCAGGAAAAATCCTATGGGTTTTGGTGAATAAATTACAGACAAGAAGGGACCCCTTTTTGTTCTTTGCTACCAACAGACTCCCACCTAATACTATAGGCTTACGAATCCTTGAACATGTTACATAAAAAGGGCATGAAGATGACATATAGGACATGGAAATAACAATGCACTTGTCATCTATAAGATTATAGCTAACAACAACATTTCTATTACAATTTTCTGTAAACAGAATGAAGAAAAGGTCTTGCAGGGGTACCCTCTTGTAGGCGATCAGAAATGAATCCAGTTGCAAACCATTGAATTCAAGGTTGTGCAAATGCTCAACATCCTAAACAAGTTAGAAATCGACAGTCTAGCCAAGATATTCTCCCACAATTGATATGGAATATCAGTTGCCTGTAGTCCCTTTGCTTCGCTCTGCTCCTTGAATTATCACACCCACACTATAGAATTTACACACGCACAACTTATACACCCGCAACTCAACAATGGGGACTATAGATTTTATACAGGTGAATCCCCCCGTGAATTCAACCCTACCCTCAATTTCCTAGAATGGTAGAGGGCGATTGCAACCAAATACGGCCTGCAAACCAGCAAATCAGGGCGATTGCAACTAAATACAACTTGCAAACTAGGAAACTAGGGCGATTGCAACCAAATACGACCTACAAATAAGGAAATCATGGCGATTGCAACCAAATACAACCTCCAAACTAGGATAATAGAGCCTTTGGACTGTTTATCAGGCTTATTTTTTATGGATAAAATGTAAAATTTATTTATTTTTTAAATAATTTTTGGGCTAACTATAGAAAAGGGGTGTAATATAAAAAATTCGCCCTTCCAAAATATAAAACTGCTAAAATTTTTCCCTTGGGCTAAGATTCGCCCCTAAAATTTTCTATGCCCATCAACTGGGCCCCTTGACCATGGCACTTGGCCATGAAGCCTTTTCCCCTTCATTATCACATATTTACACTAACACCTATGATTGATGGGTTAACCTTGAAATTGTCACTTCCAATCAAAGGTTGGAAGCACCTAATAGGGTTGACCATTAGCCACCTCTCTCAAGGTAGGGAACACCTTTATGGACTTGATCTAGTTAGATATCAGAATGTGATCCTTGTTTGAAGTATTAACATGCCCTTAACATTCAAGTGTTGAGAGTTTGGGTAGCGCTGTATATGCTCAAGCTCCGAAACTTTGTGGAGGGGCTACAACACATGAGATTTCAAAGACCCAGAAAGCGTTTGGAGAAATTCCATCTGGTGTAAAAGATATTCAAATAATTAAATTTTTTAATGGGGACCCTAAGTCTAACTTAAGGAAATTGAAAAATTTAAGTGAATTAATTTACACATGTGATGAGAACTTTCTAAGTGACGTGGATCAAGCTTCTTTTAATCTTGTCCATTGATTAAAGATTAGATCACGAATGTTGATTTGTTAACGAGAAAATTATAAAGGAAAGGCTGGGACAGTTGGAGAATACACACACGAAATCTAAGAGATCGAATTCTTCTAACGGAGCAGTGCTCGGACGAAGATCAAATCTGAGTGATTAAGAGAATAAGTGAGGGGTGGATGCAGTGATTGGTTAGAAGACCAAGAGTACAACACAAAGCAAGGGAAGTGTTGTAGCCGCTACAACAGCACCCAAAATTTTGGGTATATTCGAAATTTTGGGTCCCCCTCTGCTCACTTAGTCATTTAGGTCTTTCACCCAACCTGCAGTCAGTGACATCCCAGTAACCTATCCCAAACCACTCACGAGCTTTCTCACCATCATGATCAGATGTTGTTGCTGCAATCATGCCATGTGTGGGAGGGATCATCTAGCATACGCTCGAATAAGAACTTTTATGTGCATTGAAGATGTACATTAGCAGCTCTCTCACCATGGGTCATTAAGCATGTTGCTTGAATACTTCTCTTAAGCTCGTTAGTCTCATATGTTTTATCTAGGGACACCATTATCAAAGAGTAATTGTGATATTGTAATGTTCCACACAGGTCAACCTCACGGGAGACAAACTTCCCAATTTTGTCACGACATCGAGGGAAATAAAAGTGAGCTCAACAACAAGGCCAAAGTTGCGAAACCGGGGAGAAGGAGGAGCAAGTGACCAGTACTGTTAAAAGGGGGATGGTGTGATACATGCTTATCAGAGAAAGAACATTTTATGTCACTGATGCAAAAGGCTTTCTTCACTAGTGCACACCAGATACTTAGAAACACTCCATTTGGAAATGTCTGTACCGGATGCCATCTCACATAAACCAGAAGCATTTGCTATGATCTAAGCTTACGTAGGGACCGGATGAAGTATTTATATTCCGAGATGGCAGATATCTCACCTTAAAGGAAGTTTCGAAGATCCTGCACAACACCAGCTCAATGTCAATGTGTACACACAAAGGAACACGTTTCACCAATTCGACAAGTCTAACCTGAAGTATAGCCCGGTGAACAAAGTGGACTTAGAATATTTCACTAAAGAATGACAATCTCATTCGAGGTGTTTTTGTGCCAAGCACACATGTTGATGTTGGCAGGCCAATGGCAGAGTTTCAAATATCAACCACACCTTTGGGAAACAATATCTATTAACCCTGAGCTACATGGTGGGCGCAAATATGTGGACCAAGGTTGCGGTTTTAAGCATTATATAATTAAACCAAGGCGCGAAAAAGATAAAAAACAATATGGTTTCAAATCCATATAAGAGGGCGGAGCAAACTATACGAAAAAAAACATTACAAATGGCTCAAATACTTCTGTGGCGGAATTTTATCCAGATATTTCGGATGAAGAAAAGAACGAGACCCTAGTCTTGAAACCACATGTTTCCGATATTTTTCCTGCTTCGGACACCATTTCTTATAAACTTGCCACCAAGAGAAATTGAAACGATCCAAACGAGGGAGCGGAAACCAATAGAATTTCAGTATCACAGGCAGAACCAGCCACGTGCAAGCATTTTCGAGAAGCAAGTCACAACGACGTGAGAAAGCCCTGGGGTATTGACTTCAAAAGGTTTATTATATGTTTACGCTTTTCTCACACGATACGTTGTTATTCTTCGTTCAAACCACGAGATATGTATCAACCTATGGTAAAACACTTGGAGTAGATATATATATATATATATATATATATATATATATATATATATATATATAGTCGTCGAAAGTTGTGTTTAAACATGGAGCGAAATATTATAACAAACTTACAGTGGCAACGTTATAATAACTATGGTGTGCTGATAGTAAAAAACAGACCAGAGTTGTAAAAGGTATGACGGTCCATCACCTACATTGTTAATGGCGCAGAGTTACGGCTTTTCTGGAGGAGGTGAGTCAGTTTGCCACCGGTTCGGTAATAGGTTTAAAATTATATTGAACCCACTACGATCAACAAATCTTGACACGACTGGTTTTATGGAGACCGGTAAAATTGCTATCAATATACACTGACAACGCATCTGTTTCATTAAGAAAATCCCACCACGTCATCACTAAAATGCTCTGCAAGGATGAGTCTTCAACTTGTTTGTCTCAAAATCTGCATGGTAACCGTCGCAAAAAGACCGCGGACTTCAAATGATTCTGTAAGGATGTAAACAATGAAAAGGAATTCGGATGGTTTGCGCGTTACAAACTGGAGTCAAGAGCCTAAAAGCCAACTCCATAAAAGGCATAAAATCTGATTTCTTGATATGACTAAGTAGCCTCGAGGGCGATACTCCGGAAAGAACTGTATGACTGGCGGAAAACATAATTAAGGAAGTGAGTGGTTCAACAAGTTCTGAGACTTGAAAATGTGCCCGAGCTCTGCACCTCAGCCCAAATCATAACGTGAAATTACAACGTCGACTGCTTTGCAGGGGAGGCCCTGTTTGGATAATTAAAACCATTCACCATTTAAACACTGCACGAGATCTGCAAGCCCGCACTTCTCGAGTTCAGAAGTATCGACAGGTTTCTGTGAGTAGTTTTTGTTCAATCTCCCTCACCGTGAGGTCGTAAAAGCGCCACACCGAATGGACACAATTGCGTAAGGAGAATCTGGTTAAAGGAATTGTACGCAAATAGTATCAAGGTCCCTCCTCTCTAAACCTTGGGAAGATCGTGAAGGGGGGATAAAAAAATACATCCATAGTGTCTCATATAGCATTATTCAAGGCTATGCATTGGGACGACCTGACGAAGGCCATTTGCGGTCAACCCGAAAGATAGAGTAAGATTTGGAACACGTGGACGTTACTGTTCAGCGACCTAACCAAGTCGAAATGCTGAATGCAATCACATCTAAGAACATGAGAATGCAATCTTGCAACCTGCTCATGCCGCAGCCGCTCTTGGGTCGCACAGTCGCAAATCTTCTCAAGACTCGAAGAATGCGACTCAGAGACATTCGCGACCCTGCGACCTCACCAAGTTGTATAGTCACAGCTGGCCTCAAGACAGAAAGAATGCAACTCAAAGATGTTTACGACTCTGCGACCCCACCAAGTCGCCAAGTCGCAGAGTCGCACCCTTAAGGATTTCACGCCCGGCGCGACTTTGGCGTGACTTTCCAACCACGCGACCCCCACGCATATTTAGCACATCCCAGCACTCAGAAACGCATTAAAGCTTCTTGGGTTTCGGCCTCATCTCCACTGGGAGAAAACGTGAAGTGAGAAATAAACCTTACACGCCGGCTAAATGATGGACATCGGTTGGCATCTCAAGTTCTTTCCTCGCACCCATAGTGGATATGCACGAACTAATCATACATTTCGTACAAAGCTGGACTCAGCAAGGGTCTCGAATAGCTGTTAAAACCCCCAAGTTTATTTTCAATGTTCTCTCTATGCATCTGAATTTTCTGTTGCCTCAACACATATATATGTGTGTGTGTGGCTAATTGAATGTGTTACACATGGCTGATTTAATATTTCTTGTGCAGGTAATATGAAGAGATTATGATGACGACCAGACAAGGAATCCCTCACTTTCCAGAAGTCGCACAACCTGGATTCAAGCAAACAAAGAAACCGTCGTTATACAAATACCAAAAATCTCACTCAAAATGAAAACATCGCTCTACCGCTCATCGACTCATGGAGATTCCCTTGGCATGGCAATGATATCACCGACAGATAGAGGCCGCTGGTAAGAGCTAAAGCTATCCTGTGGACAACAAGGTTCTAATATCTTCGAAAGAAAATTTCACAAAGGATATGGTTACAGGTCGCATATCTGCCCAAGGTCGCAGGTCGCATATCTGCCCGAGGTCGCGGGTCGCGGATGGTTCGAGGTCGCAGGTCACGGATGGTCTAAGGTCGCAGGTTGCGGGTGGTCTGAGGTCGTAGGTCGCGGATGGTCCGAGGTCGCGGGTTGCAAGGAAACCCAACGGTTAGGAAGACGGAAAGTCAAGGAAGCCCAAAGGGCAAGTTTTGTTTGATAAATACTCCTTTCGGGAGCTGGGAAAAGGGCTTTTTGTTTTGGGACTTGAGCTAAGTACATTGTATTACCAGAGGATTATACATTTGAGCATGAATACAAGCATTTTGAAAAATCCCTTTGTGGATTTGGTGTTGTCATATGTATGAGCGCTATTGAGTATTATATTTTCAGTTTCTGAACATCTTTAGATTAAGGGAACTGTATCTTCAATTCATATCACAATTGCATAACAATTTTCTGAGTATGTTAATGGTGGTTGAGTTCATTTCACTTTCTTAACGAACGCTGATGGCTTTGTTTATTAGCATTTGTGTTATCATTTAAAACTTTTAGGAAGTGAAGGGTGTTCTTGCCATGAGGAATTGTTTCTTTTGTGGTCAGAACAGTTTACAAGCATGACCCTAATGAAGTTAACAACACTTCCTTCGGTCTTCATGCTTTATTATTTCCTCTTGCTACTCATAGTGTTATATGTACATTTAATGCATCAATCATATGTCTTGTATCATTTGATTAGGTGTGTATCCACTGTTTTATAGAGTTTAAGCGAGACCCAAAGAAAGGAGAAATCAGCGGTAGCCGAACCCACACCCCGGATGGGATCCCTATTCCAAACGGTTCAAGGTCTAATTGGGACCTTTTACCGGGGAGATCCCCTGCTGTTGGCCGGACAGATTTTCCCGTCAACAGAATTGGCGCTAGAAGGAGGGCCAGATGACAAGCTGAGCCCTTAGATCCTGCAGTTAATCTCATATCTGTAATGGCATGTTCCCAAATCATTCTCCCCAGATGTTTGTCGGAGTTTTATGAGCCTCGATATCTCATCCCCGATGAACTTATGTATCACTTGTCCCAGTTAAAATTCGATGGTGAAAACGGATTATCTATAACCCAACACCTTTTAGATTTCTGTGACTTTGGTGAGTGCTACGAAATTGACAATGAAGGTTTGATTTGCTTGCTTTTCTTCCTCACTCTCGAAGGTCACGCTAAACAATGGTGCGGCACATTGCTGGAAGCTTCCATCCATTCGTTTGAACAACTTTCCAGCGAATTACAACAAGCTTTTCACAGGTATGATTTTCAGAACGTATTAATAAAGTTAAACGACATCAGAATGGAACCTCAGGAACCTCTAGATGAATTCTCTATCAGATTTGTTCATTATTGTTTTGAGTTCCCTGAAAGGGATGTTGATTGGAATGTTTAAGTGAACAGTTCAGGTATGTGATCCTCGTTTCCCTTGAACAATTTCAAGTAGCAACCCAGCCTGATACTAGTGTTCCCTATGATGACCTGCAAGTTGCCAGCTGTTCAGATTGCGTCCCCAATGTTTCCTTGTCCATCTCCCCGAGTCCAGACCACATTCCAGCCTCCCAGGAGAGCATTTCTATTTGTGATATTCTTGCTCCTCCTGAGTTGCCGGGTAGTGGAGTTGTGACCTCGAAAGTTCTGAGCAAGGACAGACACTTGCAAGAGGATAAAGCCTATTATACTACCTTTGAATCTTTCACGCACCCTGTCGAATCAAAGTCTGAAAACCAGATGGGCCCAACATCCCTCCAGGTTCATGAAACCTACCTCGAGCCCACTCAATGTCTCCCTGGGCACAGTCCTGAATCTGATTCGCATACTGATTATGAATCGACTCTTATCCCAGATGAAGTTGATTCCCTTACAAGGCCTGCCAGATCATTGTTTTCTCTGAATGACACAGATGTGCATATTGAAAAACCTTGTATGGCTAACACCCCTGCGGCTCAGTATTTTCGTTCGTTATTCCTCGATTTGTTTCACGAGTCCGCCACACCAGTAATTTCTTCGAGACATTCAAAATTTCCTTATATTGGTAATGGTGACAATCATAAGCACACAGATGGTGTTTCACAATCACAGTTCAAAATCGATGAATCTTTTAAATCTGATCTGTCTCACTCGAAATCTTTAGACAGCCATAGGGGCAATTTCCTGTCTGGACAACCTCAAGATGTCCTCTTTATTGATCCATCCCAGTTGGTAACTCCCGGGGAGCCTAACATGCCAGGTACCTGACTTGATCAAATCGATGGTGCCATCGATCACTGCTTATCTGAAAACATATTCACTCATACTGCCGAGGACTGTCACTTGTATCTCTCTGCCGACTATAATCCGCTTTATGAAGATCCGAGTACCTATCAGGGAATCAAAGCACTTCCGCTTCTGCCGGCCATTACCCTTAGTCCTTCTGATCCTGACAAGACCCCTCAAACAACTCCAACTAGGGTTTCTCAACTTAGGGTTTCTGAAATAATGACTCCCAAGTACCATGCTCCTCCCAGCATAACCATGTCGGATATCATTTCATCTGGGCGGATCTTTCATTCTAGTAAGGTTTCCCTGAGCACATATTCCTGTCCCCCAGCAGCTGGTGTGCAACAACCGATATACCCCAATTTATTCGCTGGTAAGAAAACACCGGCCATTGTCTCTAATCTTTCCAATTGTTGCCCAGCTAGTACTAGTTGCAATCAGGCACCAACATGTGATTTTTGGCAAATCCCTCAATTGCCCGAAAACCATACGGTAAATTCACCCCATCCTAGCGAAGCTAAAGAATCTGATACATTGGATTACGAATATGTCAGTGCACAAAATTTCTGCCAAATTGATTCAAAGCCCACTAACATTGTTCAAATCACCACATTTCATGATCACAACAGTCCGCCTATTGGTCTCGCCAAGAAATCAAATTTGGGAAGCCCCCTGCTCGAAGGTCTGGATTTTGTTCAAAACGATAAGGAATTGCAGCCTCCACTAAAAGTGGATTCAGAGCCTCATATCATTGACAGATTCCAGGAGCAACTCCGAACTAGGGTTTTCAAAATTAGGGTTTTTTCACTTGGATGCGCAAGCATCTATAATTCGCTTGGCACATGCTTATTCTTTCCATTCCATAAAACTGATGGTCCTCAACACCATGATGAGATTTCCTGTCAACTCGACCAACCCTATTCAGTGGATGTGCCTACAAATAGGCAATGGCTCACCCAGCACCCATCAAACCTAGGATTGTGCACGAATGGATGTGTGTCATTTATAAATGTTGAGTTTCAAGAACATATTGCTGTGTATCAGGATGAGAGTGGGATTCAGCTTGCACAATCTATTCTGGCATGTTCTTTGGTAAGTATCCGTGATCTTCTTGCCGTTGCACATGCTCTTCAGGTAAGTTTTGTTGTCACTGCACTTTTTTGGATGCTAGCTTTAATCCCGAGCATTGTTGTTGTTGCAGGATGGGAACTAATGCGGTGGCTGCACTGGAAAGCTGATTTTACATAACCCAATCGCCTCATTGGTTAAGCTAGGGTTTTAGGTGTAGGCTAGCTAGGACCTGTTAATAAAAATTTGTTAGTTCAAAGTCCTTAATTAGGTTTAATTGCTGAATTTTTACTTTATAATTTAAAAGTGTGTCTGCTATTTTTGTTTATGATTAATATTTTAGGCATCATCATGTTACAAGTATTTTCCACTCATTTCTTTTTCAGTTTCTTGTTGCTGCAAAAATAATCACTGCTTGTATCATCCCCTTTTCCACCTACAATTGGTTGACCGTTTCCACACATGGCGTTGCATTGCATCTTGAGCCTCATTGATTACATTGCGTCGAACTCTTTATTCATATAGCTTTGGAATTTTCGACATGCCACCTATCATCACATGAGCCCTCATTGAAACCCTACTACCTCGCGGACTTGTTTTGCCCCGATTGCTGAAATAGTAACCCCATTGTTTGCGTGAGGTTGTGGTGGCTATCTCAAGAGGCAGCTTCCTCGCAGGATAAGTCATCGAAGTCGCATTCTCAAAAAGATGCCTATGAGTCTAAATTTATTAGCCAGGGAGATACGAGCCGGTTTCTTATGGGAGACCTAATGAGTTTGAATGGCCCATACCCATAGCCTAAGCCTTGTGCCCAGCATAGTATTGGACATCTTAATGATCTGTTTTGCACGCTTCGCTTATTGTGGTAGATGGGATGTGAAGGTTTTGGCACAAGGGCAAACCCAAATCAGGGTTTCTTTCAGTTTCTGTAAAACAAGAAACAACCTCTCTTACTCGTAAAATAAGTCGGGATCCCTCATCTGCCCATGAAGAATAAGTGCCACGAGCACATGAAAATAAGTGTTACACAGTAATTTCTCATCGTCCCTACCTTTCCCCGTCCCGCACATTGGAGGGCCCATTTTGTGACCTGTGAGCAATGTCATGCCTTGAAACCATTATCATTGCATTCCTCTAAACATGAGCTTCAATTGCCCTAAAGACATCTCCTTGCAGAAAACCATAAAAACATCCCTTTTTGCACTGGCGCAGGTATCCAGTTCAGAACTCGCGCCAATGAGGAAAATCCTACAAAGAGGCCGCGCCAAATGGCGCTCTGTCCCAGAGTCGCAGTCGCGCCAGCCAATTTAAGGAGTGTTTTTTAAATAAGAATGGCGGAAGTTTTGTTTCAACAGACTCAGAAACTGCTATCTATCTTGAGTTGGGAGGTTTGGCTCCGAGAGTTCCATGGAAGGGAAGTGGTTTGCCACCTCTCATGGAAGCTTCCTTGAAGATAGGGCCAATCCCACAATTATAGGGATCCCAACTTCCCTTCCTCCATCTATAAAAGCTAGCTCATTGCCATTGCAAGCTAGTCTTGAAGTGCCTAAGCCTTGAATCTCCAAGTTTTCAAATTCCCAAGAGCCTTCATGCTGCAAGAGCCCTCATTTTTCCCTTAAGGCCAAACTCGAGCAAGGAGACTATCGTCGAGAGACTCTAAGAGAGGCTTGTCCCATCCCTGGAAGGCTTTGCGAGACGTGCACGACTGGAGACCCCTCCGAAGGAGACCTCAGCGTCAGAACATTGGTTGTACTCTCTTTCGATTGCTTATTAATGAATGACTACTGGTTATGGTTCCACTCTATTTTTCACTTATGATAATGATGAGTTATATCCTTTCTGACTGATATATAGTTGCGTATTCTGGATTTTATGCTTGTATTCGTGTTGTTTCTTGCATGTGTAGGTATCCATTCATGGAGATCGTGGGGATCGTGATCTGCCGAGGCTGAGGAACGGGGACGCTGTCTCTTCTACAGATCATAGCATTGGACTCCAGGTAGGCCTCCATCGTTGGTCTGTTTATTCGCAATTAGGAACTTGCGCTGTAGCATTTGATGATTGTTGCTAGACCCGTGCTGGGCTAGTAGGGATCGCCTCTGTCCACAGAGGGGATTTACCTCCTCAACAATTTGGCGACTCCGCTGGGGATCGTCTAGTTTTAATTGTCTCGTTTTGATTGTTTCGTGGTTTTCCTTGCTTGGTTGGCCTTCTGGGCTGGGTTCTTTTGTTGTTTTTTGCTTCTTAGTTTGCTTGGATATCATTGATCTGCTTCTGGAATAGTTCTTTTTTATTTTTGGCTGAGGAACTCGGCTGGCGCGCTTTTTAGCTCGACAGTCGCGCCAATTGGCACATGTTGTTTTTGTATTGCCCGTGCCAATTGCTTTCTGGCGCCAGTTACAACCTCACAGTCGCGCCACTCCTGTGAGGCATTAGGGTTTGATCAGTTTTGAGCTCTCTGGGTCTGCTCAGTATTTTTCTTTTTGGTTTTTCAGCTACTTGAGTGTGTTGGAGTCCTGTTTGACTGGGAATTTGCTTTTGTCCTTTGGTTGTTTGCTTTTCTCCATCGATTTCACGTTTTAAGGCCTAGGGCATCTAGTGGCTTTGTGTATCGAGCCCTCCTTAGGAGTTTTGGTGTTTTGTTAGTCCAGTCAATTCTCTGATTGCTCCTCCGCATTCTCTTTGTGGCTGTTCACCATTTCGTTGCGATTTTTGGGTAATTACTCTTCTCTTCATTCAAACTTCGTTTGGTCTTGCTTTGGACCTAGATTACACGGTCCATTGGAACCTTTGAGACTTTTTTCTTGGTTTTGAGAGGCTTTGGTCGATTTGAGATCTGATTGTTTGTGTCATTGAGTGAAATTTGTTTGTTTTTGCTCTCTTAATATCGTTTCTCAAATTGCTTCTCTTTTGTTTTCAGTTTGTTTAGTGCATCTAGCCATCAAACATTAAAAAAAAAAATAAAAAAAAATCTCTTTTGCTTTTGGTTGATTAGTGCAAATTGAAATCTTTTCGATTTTACTAGTGATTAGTGATTTGAATGAAAAGTTTTCGATTTCATTAGTTGCATTAGAGATATCATTGATTGTCTTCCGATCATTTTGTTTGTGTAAAAACTCTCAACTCTTCTGTAGCTAGTTTTCATCGAACGAAATGATGTACTGTGGCATGTAACTTTGCATTTAGGAGTTTTTGAGACAACACATTCGTTAGGGCCTGAAAACTGAAACGTAATTGAAGATCAACTTTAAAATCTACTCAATTTACACTAAGGTAGCATTGAAATCTAACGAAACACATTTAGAGGTCTAGGCTAGAGACGTGTTCCGGCGTCTTTAAACCTAATAGCTGTCGTTCGCCTTTGGGCTTTAGACAGCGCTAGTACGGACTTGTGCTCCCCGTACCGTCGCTTATATAAAGGGAGACCTCTCTAGGTTTCAATCCTTTATCCATAGGAAGCCGAGTCTGCCGCCCTATACCCGTGATACACCGGACACAGCATTCGGGGAGATTTCCTGCACGTACGGAAAGTCCTTGGTTGATTTCTCTTTCATTATTGAAACCAAGGTGTATATTGCAGTTCACGTTTATTTGGTACACCCTTTTGCCTAGTATTCCTGAGCAGTCATTTGATATTTTTTGACTCCCTAAATTTGAAAAGATCGCCAAGCGCTTGTCCTTTCATGCTTGTGTCAAATCTGAAAGAGATAGAGGCACCTTTTATCGTTTCTCGACTCTTAAAACATGAAACGGTGAAGTTTATTATTTTTCAATGTGGTAAAAATTAATCACCCACGATTACACGCCCTCTTAGATTTTTCTTGTTGACCGTTTGATCGTGTGTCTTGACTTTTTTCAGCCCGTGTGTGTGTTTGTTCTTTTTTCTCTTGTCGTTTGCCACAGTGGCGGAACCTTCGGTTTCGTCTACTGGTAGTCCTTACACAGACGATTCTTCAGAGGTGTCACAATCCTCTGCTGAACCGCAGCAGCCTATTGTTTCCGAGTTTCCTGACGGGGGACCGGTTCTTTCTGAGCAGCCCTTTGGGGGACCAGTTGAGTTCGACTGGCCCTTTTTGGACCCTGTGTCTGAATTGAGATTAGGAGCTAATTTCCTTCCTCTTACATCAGGTTTGCCTTTTATTGCTGTTGTATTTCCTCCTATTCCTCGCCGTCTATTGCGTGATCTAGCGGCAGGCTCAACCATGAGTGATTCTGGTGAGGAAATCCCAACGTCTGGTGAAGACTATCAGCTCTTCCCACGAAGATTGTTTCCGGGAGACAACTCTGAACTGGCTGACATGTCAACAGCCAGTCCCTCTTTACCACCGGGGTACAGGTCTTTGGGTCAAATCATTTCTGCCGCAGCCTCTATGGGAGCGTCAGCTCCTTCTTCGAGGCCAGCTGCTCCTTCACCCGGGGTGTCTCCTCAGACGCACGTTACTTCTGTACCCGTTCGGCCCACTGTTTGTGTGGCCGCCTCTTCTCCTGTTGTCGCAGCACCCTCTGCCAGGGCTATGCCAACTCCTAAAGATATCTATCTAGCGACTGCTATACCAGAGAACATCTCTCCGGAGGAGTATCGGTTGTCTCTGCAACAGTCGAACCCCGAGGTTGGACCATCCTCCCAAGATCCCAACCGCTCTTATTTTTCGCACTATGCACAGGATGGTACACCCGTGTATGCTTTTCCAGGTCAGTATGACGAGCACGGGGACATTTTACGTCTGCCCGCTCCTGAGGCTTACCTCCATGCTCAAGGTTTACCTTATAACCAGGCTTATAACCCGCAAGGGCAACCTTTCCAAGGCCAACCTTCGGGCCAACCTGGCTATCTTTATGACCCACAGGGGCAGCCCATCCAAGGCTATCCTGCGGGCCAGCAAGGGCCATCGTACGGTCCGCAAAGACAATATTACAGCCCTTCCGGTCAACCTGTTCAGCCTTAGCCGGGGTACCAACCGGGACCGGTCTATGGTCCTGGGGGGCAAATCCAGCCTTCTCTACCAATGCAACCGCGGTATCCTGTTGTTTCTAACGTTGCATATCAACCGGGACCACCCTATGGTTCTGCTTCAGGTCAAACCGGTTTCCAGCAACCACCTGGCCTTGTTCCTCCACCAGGCCAACCGGCCCATCCGGCACAGCCTGGTGTTCCGCCTCCAGGCCAACCGGCCCATCCGGTACAACCTGGGGCTCCTTCACAGCCAAGTCAGCCTGTGCAACCGGCGCAGCCTGTCTATCCGGGTCAACCTGTTCATTCAGGGCAACCCTCTCAGTCGGGTCAACCTGTTCACTCAGGGCAGCCCGCTCATTCTATTAACCCTGCCCAGCAGCCGATTCATTCGATGCCGCAGCCAAATCAACAGCTGCGCCCTACTTATCAGGCTCTGCAGGGTTCCACTTTTCGGCAGTCGACTCATCCTCAGGGAGGTTATTATCCTCATGGTCAATCTCAACCGAATTATAACCACCCCAGAGGCTCTCAGTATTATCCTCCTCCACCTGGCTTTACCTACACTCAGCAGCCAAATCCAAATGCTGCTTACACCGGGCCGACACATAATCAGGGTCCGTACTCTGGTTATCAAGCCCCACACTCTGGTTACCAGCATCCAAATCAGTCTGGTTACACGACCTACACCCCCTACGGTCAGAATCCTACGGGTCAGAACCCATGGGGGCAAGGATATTCACAACCATTGTGGAGTATGGGTACCGGACCTCATCCCGGGCCTGGCATGACGGTTAATCCACCATTGCCGTTCCTGGCTACCTTGGAGCTGCCGGATGTTTCAAAACTGACCAATGATCCGATTTTGCATAATCCGTATTGGCCTCCGGTTCCCACCAAGATACCAGGTGATTGCCCCAAGTTTGAGGGAAAAGCTGGAGAGGACCCCTAGGCGCATGTGATGACGTATCATCTTTGGTGTTCATCTAACTCTTGGGTCGACGATTCGATTCATCTGCGCCTCTTCTAGCGTACTTTAACTGGAGCTGCTGCTAAATGGTACATAGAGTTATCCCGTGGCATTTTCCAAGATTTCAATTCTTTAGCCATGGCTTTCCTCACGCACTTTCAGTTACCGGTTCGTTATGAAGCCGGGACGCACCTCCTGACTTCTCTGAAGCAGGATAAAGCCACTCACATTTCTGATCACATTCATGAGTGGCGGCGCCGTCGTAGACTGATCAAGTTTCACATACCTGATCAGATACTAACTCATTGGTTCACCACCTCCTTCGTGAATAAAATCGCTCAAGATATTGCGATGGGAGCGTGTGTGACTGAGGAACAAGCCATTGCGCGTGCCCAATATCTGGATCTTGTGTATTCTCAGTCTGGCACGCTTTAGGATATCTTGCCTGATGCCCCGCGGTCCGGAACCTCTAAGGCTCCCCCTACCCCTGCGATGGATGGTGTCATTGGTTTTATCTCTCAGAATTCGAAGAAATCTTCGAATGGGAAGCAGAAGTCTAATTCTTCCAACAATGCTCCTGCTAATCCCGCCCCGCCCAATTCTGGCAAAACCGCGGAGGTGAACGCCGTTCAAGTCAATCGTACAGAGAAAGCCTCCAAAGGTAAGAAGAAGGGCAAAGGCAAATCTAAATCCGATGCCCCGAGGCTAGAATCCAAATCTCACACTGAGGATGGCTCTCAGCGTAAGCCGAAGTACCCCTGCCTCATTTGTGAAGGAGACCATTATACTAAGGATTGTCCACGACGATCCGAAGTTAGTCAACTTCTCAAGGGCTCAAAGGGGCCTCCGGTGGTTCTTAAGGAGCCATTCCCGTCTCAACAGACACAGATGGTCGAACAACCGTCACCATCTGCACCATTTGGGTCCCAAGTTTTCATGATGAAGAGTGTTGCACCTATCTCCGTCGCTACGCGTTCGAAGGATTACAGTGAATCGCGGCAGGCACCCGGGAAGGCAGTTGCGGATGGACCGCCTCCCCCACCTGTCTTCGGTTCGTTGGAAATCGAGAAGCCTACTCCTGAACCCGTTGTGAAGCCACCTTCTAAAGGTGTCATTCGAAGATCTTCTTATAATCCGAATTCTCGTGCCACTCAACACTACAGCATTGTTGAGGATTTGGCACAGGCGCCTTCTGCTATGTTTGCGCTAGAAGTTCTTCAAAGTTGTCCTTCGCAACAGAAGGCTTTATTGTCTATGATCGGTGGCCTTGATCCCACCGATTCAAGTCTTCTCTCCTTCGATTTAGAGAATTTCTCCCCCCGACTTCCACATCAAATCGCTCTTGTTATTCAAGTCGGGATTAATGGTCTGAACATCCATAGGGCCGTGGTGGATGAAGGTGCTTCTACCTGCGTTATGTCATCCGCTTGCTGGAAGGCCATTGGCTCTCCAGCCCTTGCGTCATCTCCCAATGCCCTCGAAGCATTTGATGGTCGGGAATCCAAACCCCTGGGTGTTCTCAAAAGTTTAGCGATCACTTTACAAGGGAAGATTGTCAACGTAGAAGTAGAAGTGGTTGACGCCACGCTCAACTACAATATACTTCTGGGCCACAGCTGGACTCATGCCATGCTCTGCGTGCTGTCCACCGTCTTTCGACTTCTTAAGTTCCCTCACGAGGGCAAAATCGTCACGGTGGATCAATTGTCCTTCTTCACCTCTACTTCCGAGAACAACGTACCATACGTGGATCAGATTCCGAATCCCCCTGACAGTGTAGGACCCGGTCTCTTCAAAGACCCCATCCTCATGGGTATTTTTCCCGCACCACCACCGCACACCGCTCAAGTTAACATGATTTCCAGGTCCGATGACCCCTGGCTTATTCCTACGCCTGAGCAGGTGTTTGAGTTTGGAGAATCAATGCCCTTGACTCCAGTAGAGATCAGCTACTGTGAAATTGTTGCCGCATCTCATCCTCCACCTCCTCAGTATGCTCCTTTGAGCATGGCTCTCGACGTCTACTCTCAATCCCCCTGGCTTGGTCAGGCCGATTCACCTGATCCTCTCAAAGAGACTTTTCCTTCCGATGAAGCCATCATTGAAACCATGTCTCTCGAGGAGCTGCCTTGGGGCGATGGACATCATCGCTCCTCTTTCATGCCTAGCTTGGGGGCAATGACAGATTGTCTAGAGCGTTATGCATCTCAGGTTCCTACCCCTCCTCTTCAAACACCCATCTTGACGCACGAGGTTTTTTCGGAAGGTAACCTGGGTAACATCACTCAAACCGTCCCGATCAACATCTCCGTTAAACCGAGGGTCGTTGAGAATATTCACGCGGGAGTGACTTGTTCTCCTGATGAGATTCAAGTCTATACTGATCTTTTTAAAGAATTCGGAGATGTGTTCGCCTGGTCCTACGAGGAAATGCTGGGGATTGATCCCAGTATCGTAGTGCATGAGATTCCAACCTATCCTGGTGCGAATCCCGTGCGCCAACGCTTACGCCCCATGCATCCTCGGAAAGCCACTGCAATTAAGGCAGAAGTTGAAAAACTTCTGAACGCGGGTTTTATTTATCCTATCCCCCTCACAGAATGGGTGTCTAACGTTGTCCCTGTCGATAAAAAGCAGGGTACTATTAGGGTCTGTGTTGATTACCGCGACATCAATCGCGCCTGTCCAAAAGATAACTCTCCCACTCCGTTCATAGACCAGATCACCGACGAATGTGCCGGAAGTGAGATTTATTCCTTGATGGACGGTTTCTCAGGATATAATCAGATCAATATTGCACCTGAGGATCAACATAAGACTACATTCATCTGTCCGTGGGGTACTTTCACGTATAAAAAACTCCCGTTCGGCCTAAAGAACGCTGGAGCTACTTTTCAGCGTGCAATGTCTTATGCTTTCCATGACATTCGCCATATCGTTCAGCCTTATCTGAACGACTTGCCAGCTCATTCAGCTAGGCGAGAGGATCACCCTGAACACCTCTGCCAGATTTTCCTTTGCTGTAGGCGCTACAATATTAGGCTCAATCCTCATAAGTGCGTCTTCGGCGTGGATTCTGGCCGTCTTTTGGGATTCATAGTCTCCAAAGACGGAGTTCGCCTTGACCCTTTAAAAGTCGAGGCTATCATCAACCTCCCATCACCCTCCTCGTTATATCAGTTGCAGAGTCTGCAGGGAAAAGCGAACTTCCTTCGACGCTTTATCCCGAACTACGCTGAGGTGGCCAAAGGATTTACGCGCCTATTAAAGCAGAATGTTCCCTTCCGTTGGGACGAAATTGCTCAGAAATCCTTTGAGAAGCTAAAGACGTTATTGGTTAATGCTCCTTTGCTTCGTCCTCCGGACTATCATTGTGATTTCACTTTGTATCTTGCCGCCGCGTTTAGCACCATTGCTATGGTTCTGGTGCAGGATGATGATGATGGTAATGAACATGTCGTTTATTATCTATCACGAAACCTTCTCGATACAGAGACACGCTACGCTCATGTCGAGAAGCTGGCTTTAGCCGCCGTACACGTTGTGCAGCGCTTTTTCCATTACATCCTGCTGCGCACGATAACAGTGGTTTCGGATTGCAACCCCATGACATATATTCTCTCTAGACAGTTGCTGGGGGGAAAATACTCCAAATGGATCGTTATCCTGTAGGAGTTTGACTTAGAGTTCACCACTGCTAAGTCAACCAAATCACTTGTTTTCGCGGATCTTATATGCTCGCTCCCGACAGACTCTGCTCCTTCGTTTTCCGAGGATCATATTCCAGACGAAACTCTTTTCCTCATCAGTACTCGCGACCCTTGGTATGGCGACATAATCGTGTATCTTCAGACCTCCACATTTCGGTCTGAGTTGACTAAAGATGCCCGACATTGAATTCGGCATCAGTCTCAACCCTACCGCATCGTAGGAGATACTTTATATCGTGTTGGAGTAGATTCGGTGCTCCGCCGGTGCCTTACCTTGGAAGAGGCTGAAAGGGCCCTCAATGACTGCCACACTGGCGCCTGTGGTGGACATATGTCCGGATATGCTACTGCTCAAAATATTTTGCGAGCAGGATACTTCTGGCCGTCAATATTCAAAGACTGTATTACAGCAGTTCGAACATGTCACGCGTGCCAGGTGTTTCAGCGCAAAATGCGCGCGCCACCTCTTCCTTTGCATCCTGTTGTTACCATTGGCCCGTTTGCGAAATGGGGTGTGGATTTTATGACGTGTAACCCTCATTCGGCCGGGGGGCATGCGTATATAATCGTAGCTGTCGACTACTTCACCAAGTGCGCCGAAGCGATGCCTACACTTGCGGCCGACGGTAAAACAGCTGCTCAATTCATATTCAACCATATCATTGCATGTTTCGGGGTCCCGCAGGCCATCGTTACCGACCATGGTACTCATTTCCGAGATTATATGATGGCTGAGCTGACTTCAAAGTTGGGCTTACGTCACGATAGCTCAATGCTGTATTACCCTCAGGCAAACAGTCAGGTTGAAGCAGTGAACAAGGTTTTGGTCACCATGCTTCAACGAACAGTTGGGATTCATAAATCAAATTGGCACCTCCAACTGTTCTCAGCTCTTTGGGCTTACCGAACGTCTGCTAAGAGTGCAACTGGATTCACACCATTTCAATTGGTGTATGGTCTGGAAGCCACTCTTCCGGTTGAATGCGATATTCCTTCTTTGAAATTAGTTGTAGAACTTCTACCCGACACTTCTGCTGAAGAAGAGCATCTCCTGTATCTGGAACGGTTAGATGAAACCCGCTGCTTAGCTGCCTTAGTCATTGAGGCACAAAAGAAGCGGGTCAAAGCTCACTTCGATCAATCGGTTTCACCACGTTCCTTCGTTGAAGGGGACCTTGTCCTCTTGTATGATCAAGCACACGATAAGCTTGGGGCGGGGAAGTTCCAACCCATGTGGCATGGGCCCTATATAGTTAAACGGGTATTAAAGAATGGGGCCTACGAGCTTATAGATTATGAAGGAGTTTCGCTGGCGCAACCCAGAAATGGGTTGTACCTGAAGAAATACTACGCTTAAAGTCATTTTTGTGTAGTGTGTGTACATAGGTGTGTCTATTCATTTGTGTGCATGTGTGGTGTGGTGTGCAGTGTAAACGTCTTTCTGCTGATTGGGTCTTCCTGATTGTGCAGATGTCCATCAATCCGTTTGTTGGGTTCGCGGATGGTGCCTCCCGCAGTACCAGGAATCTGTCTTCGGCAGCCTGGGTAATCTACGATCCTGCTGGTGAGTTGGTCAACCTGCAAGGTGTGTGTCTGGGACGTACTACAAATAACATCGCGGAATATAGTGCTGTATTAGAATTATTAACTGAGGCTGTAAACCTTGGTATCCGTGAATTGCTTGTGTATCTGGACTCGCAACTTGTGGTATTACAACTGAACGGTCATTATTCGGTCAGAAACCCATCCATTTTACGTCTGTATCTGCGTATTCGTTTACTGGAAAGAGATTTTGACTATATTACATATCAGCATATACCTAGGCACATGAATACATTAACAGATGCAGTAGCTAATTTGGTGTTAGATAGACATTTGCGCAATTTGTAAATCATCATAACATGTAAAAGGAAAATCCATCCAGAAATAGATATGTATATATATAGATATCGAGCTGTTTACATAGTGTGCATCGCATAAGATCAAAAAATATACATGTTCGTCTTATTACATCCGGAGACGACACGTCTCTCAAAAATATGCATGAAATAAAACCCTAAGAGGCTAGTCTGCGTGGTGCTCATGATAACAAGTCACTGCATGCACTAGGCGTCTCAGTAGACGGTGGAGGCGACTAGGCACTCCCACTGTATGTCTCTGATATGCTAACGGTACATCCGCCAGCCGAGCGTAGTCCGGAATCCCTCGGGCAATCCCTCGAGGTTCTGAACCAACTCTCCTCCTTCCGCGCCCTCCTCGTGAGGATCGACTGCGAGCTGAGTTCTCCGTGCGATAGGAGACATCCCGGCTAGTCTCTCTGGGTCAACATCTGCATACACATGTAACTGCTGTCAGAACGGGCATGTATTAACAAAAAATCATAAAACATAAAAAATAAAAACAGATCATACCCAGCTCTTCGTCCCAATCCTCTCCCTCCGGTAGTGGGAGATCTGGGTCTCCAGTAAACTCTGTCCCGGCATAAGGCCAGTCCTCCACTACAATCAACTGGCGCCGCGACCACCCAAAAAACTCTAGCCTCCAGGACATCTGTTGGCCTCCTCCTGCTCTGGGCATCAGTGCTGCCCAGCGAGCCATTCTCGGCTCTCGTGGTATCGGCTCCGCTACAATGGCCCCTTGGCCCTGAAAGATTGGTAATCGTTCCAGAATGAACGATACCAGGATGGACCCATAGCCAAATTGCTTCAGCTTGGCTTTTTTGCATCTCGTCAGCTGTCTCTTGATGTTGATCGTTACTGTTGTGGCCCAGTCAAACAGTATGGGACTCATTCACTCTGAAGCCAGTAAGAGTTGGGCTTTCGTCGCTTCGTGCGGTGCCTGCGATCCTGCAGCCCGCGTGATGGTATGCAGCACTACTCGTAGTGCCAGATCGGGGATAGTGTGGATATCCACCTTTTTACTCCTTGATCCCATTTGTGCCCGAGGGCACACTCGTGCCATCACTTCCTCCATTTTCTCACCTGATGGTCTGCTCCCTGTCAGTATGGGTACCGGACCTCTACGCGACAATCCGGTTATGAAGTACACATCAGAAACATCCAGTTCTAACACCTAGTCTCGTAGCTTGAATACTTGTTCTTGTTCATCCCAAATGCTCACCAGGTACTGAAGTAGCTCAGGTTGAGCCCGCAAACAAGGTGTCAGGAAGAATTTCTTGAGCCCGCAATTTCTGAGGGCATTCATGCAGGCCTCATTTTCCATGGCCATTTCGTCCTCTTCCCCGTGCTCTCTTTCTTTCCACTCGATCACCATTTTGCTTGGTTTCCTGCATCAACATGGTCACAAACCTTCAATTAGATTTCTGTTGAGCTTCAAATTTCATTCAGATCGATCAAAATGTTGATTTTTTAGGCGGAAAATTGGGTTCGGCCACTGGCGCGGCTGTTTTGGGAACAGTGGCGCCAGTTGGCGCGATCCCTTTGCATATAAAAGCCCATTGGCGCGGGTCCGTGCTCGATACCCGCGCCAATGAGCGGAGCCCTAAAAATTCAAAAAGTTGCCACAGAAGTCTATTGCATGATGGAAAACTATTAAAAAATGGACTGAAATGAAGGATGAGGAAGCGCCTTTTACCTGGAACTGACGGAATTCTGAATGGTGGCCCGGATCGGTCGTAATCGCCGCCAGAAGTTTGCACGGTAAATGGACCAATGTTGCTCTTCACTCAGGTAAAAAGTAAAAGTAATTTCAATTTTTACCATTTAGACCTATTTATAACTTTTTGAGCTCCATTTTAAGTTTAAAAAGTCATTTTTCATTGAAACTTCGTATGTTTTGTCGAAAGTGGATTTTACACTTGCCTTTCTGTGCAACAATAGGTTTTTATGCAACGTAAACGGCGAAACGAGTTGTATTTTATACTTTTTCGGACTCGGTAAAAACACGAAAAAGTCACTTTGGAGTCATCTTTAAGCTCTTTTCTGACTCTCGAAACATGAAAAGATTGTCGAGGCCCTTGTCGTTTCAATCTCGTTAAGGTGGCTATGAAACGACATCTACCCAGTATACGTTTAACCCTTTTTCGGGCTGGGATGGATTATTTACGAAAAAGGAATACCCTAGCCTATCGCGACTAGGAGGTTTTCCCGGATATTGTTTTCTACCTTTTCGGATCTGGGGAACTATTGACGAAAAGGGATCTTTGGAGTTTACTTTTCTGCTGTCTTTTCAAACTCTCTAAACATGAAAAGACGTCGAGTTCTTCCTTTGTCAAACTCGTTAAACCCTGATGACATCGGATTCAGTCGAAATAACGTTCTCCGAGTTCCTCCTTCCTAGGGCTCGTTAAATGTACTAGGATGGATTCGCCCGAAGGGTGGACTTATATTACAAGCATATGCTATCCCCTTCAAGCTTGTTATAAAAAATAATTGGGGTACTCGCCAGAAATGGTGGGGGGAAAATGGAACCATCATCATTGTCGTGTCGGCAGTATGTCGCTCTTGAACATGGCACTTGTCTGCATTCGTGTCGGGTTGGGGACATCTCATCTCGTTTTTTCACTTGCTTCCGTGGGTTTGGGTAATCCTTTTTGACCTCTCCTCTGCTCATTGCCTCGTCACCATGACCTCTGATCCATTGATGTCAAATACTGCCAAAACCACTATTTGTGCCGTTATATGTTCAAGAGAAGTTGACCTCTGCGAATATCAACCTTCCTCTGATTTTCATATGGTCTTGATTCACAACAAAAAACATCATGTTCCTCTGTCTTGTGTCGATGATGTGGGAAACATTATGGCCCACCTTCGATCAAGGTCACTTCATGTCGACTTCAGCTCATTATCCAGGAAGCTGATCTAGAGACTCCTTTATGGTACCTTGGAGCCTGCATGCCTCAATGGCAGGTTCATCGCATTCGACGTGAGGTTCTCATCATTGGCCTCCGATCGAGTGATTCTACGGGTGTTCGACGCCAGCTCATTGATTCACATGCCGTAGATTGTACCTGTAGTACCTTGAGGGCCATCGTCATTATTGGTGGTTCCTCTCACATCTGTTAACAGCTGTCATCGTTGGCTAGTAATTAGACAATGTTCTTGCATGTTCGACTTCAGCTCACATATTCGCATGCTTGAACTTGTACTTTGTTTGGGTCGAGATGGAGCGCAAGACCCTGGATTGTGTCTGTTGTAATCCAGGCTGCGATTTTGTGGATTATTATTTACATGACTTATTCACTGGATGGCTGCGACCATACCTGAGTCTATTTATCGATCCTCACTGGATGGCTACGACCATACCTTGGATCTGGATTATTTTATACTCTGTTTTTGATGGCTGCGTCCATACCACATATACATCATGTACTTGAGATATCAGTTGTATTTCTCCACGTAGGTTTTCCGACGGCGGAGCTTCAGTTGGACACGTTCTCGTAAAGCATTTCACCCCTCTCTCTCTCTCGGGCCTCATGCTTTAGGGGGCATCTGTTACACAGTAATTTGTCACCGTCCCTACCTTTCCCCGTCCCGCACATTGGAGGGCCCATTTTGTGACCTGTGAGCAATGTCATGCCTTGAAACCATTATCATTGCATTCCTCTAAACATGAGCTTCAATTGCCCTAAAGACATCTCCTTGCAGAAAACCATAAAAACATCCCTTTTTGCACTGGCGCGGGTACCAGTTCAGAACTCGCGCCAATGAGGAAAATCCTACAAAGAGGTCGCGCCAACTGGCGCTCTGTCCCAGAGTCGCAGTCGCGCCGGCCAATTTAACGAGTGTTTTTTAAATAAGAATGGTGGAAGTTTCGTTTCAACAGACTCAGAAACTGCTATCTATCTTGAGTTGGGAGGTTTGGCTCCGGGAGTTCCATGGAAGAGAAGTGGTTTGCCACCTCTCATGGAAGCTTCCTTGAAGATAGGGCCAATCCCACAATTATAGGGATCCCAACTCCCCTTCCTCCATCTATAAAAGCTAGCTTATTGCCATTGCAAGCTAGTCTTAAAGTGCCTAAGCCTTGAATCTCCAAGTTCTCAAATTCCCAAGAGCATTCTTGCTGCAAGAGCCCTCATTTTTCCCTTAAGGCCAAACTCGAGCAAGGAGACTATCGTCGAGAGACTCTAAGAGAGGCTTGTCCCATCCCTGGCAGGCTTTACGAGACGTGCACGACTGGAGACCCCTCCGAAGGAGACCTCGGCATCAGAACATTGGTTGTACTCTCTTTCGATTGCTTATTAATGAATGACTACTGGTTATGGTTCCACTCAGTTTTTCACTTATGATAATGATGAGTTATATCCTTTCTGACTGATATATAGTTGCGTATTCTGGATTTTATGCTTGTATTTGTGTTGTTTCTTGCATGTGCAGGTGTCCATTCACAGAGATCGTGGGGATCGTGATCTGCCGAGGCTGAGGAACGGGAACGCTGTCTCTTCTACGAATCATAGCACTAGACTCTAGGTAGGCCTCCATCGTTGGTCTGTTTATTCGCAATTAGGAACTTGCGCTGTAGCATTTGATGATTGTTGCTAGACCCGTGCTGGGCTAGTAGGATCGCCTCTATCCGCAAAGGGGATTTACCTCCTCAACAATAAGTGTTGCAAGCACATTAAACAAATAAGGGTAAAGGATCGAGAAAGGCTTCTTGCGTAGAGAGGTAATGCAACGACTCCGCCGGGGTACTGACCAGGCTCGCTGGCAGCAGAGCAACGCTTGTGATTTCTTGAAGTGACTCCGCCGGGGTATTGTCCAGGCCTGCTGGAAGCGGAGCAACACCGGGAACTTACTTTAAAAAAAATCCTGAGAATAATAAACCCGTTGCCTTGCTCTTCACATCATCAACAAGCTACTGGCGTCTGTGAGCTTTCTCTTTGATGTGTTCTGATTAGCGAGACCTAGCTAAGGCACAAGGACTGGGCATACCTGTAAAGGCCAAAGTAATTCAAAGGGTCCCCGCAGAACTTGTTCAATATTCCCTTGCATCACTATCTTGGCTCAGAATTTTGTTGTGATATTAACAGAGATACTGGATTCTACCAGTGGTTCGCCATTTGTTGTAACTGCTACAACATCACCCAAAATTTTGGGTATATTCGAAATTTCGGGTCCCCCTCTGCTTGCTTAGTCATTTAGGTCTTTCACCCGACCTGCAGTCAGTGACATCCCAATGACCTATCCCAAACCACTGACGAGCTTTCTCACCATCATGATCAGATGTTGTTGCTGTAATCACGCCATGTGTGGGAGGGATCATCTAGCATACGCTCGAATAAGAACTTTTCTGTGCATTGAGGATGTACATTAGCAGCCCTCTCACCATGGGTCATTAAGCATGTTGCTTGAATACTTCTCTTAAGCTCGTTAGTCTCATATGTTTTATCTAGGGACACCATTATCAAAGAGTAATTGTGATATTGTAATGTTCCACACAGGTCAACCTCACAGGAGACAAACTTCCCAATTTTGTCATGACATCGAGGGAAATAAAAGTGAGCTCAACAACAAGGCCAAAGTTGCGAAACCGGGGAGGAGGAGGAGCAAGTGACCAGTACTGGTAAAAGGGGGATGGTGTGATACAAGTTTATCAGAGAAAGAACCTTTTATGTCATTGATGCAAAAGGCCTTCTTCATTAGTGCACACCAGATACTTAGAAATGCTCCATTTGGAAATGTCCGTACCGGATGCCATCTCACATAAACCAGAAGCATTTGCTATGATCTAAGCTTATGTAGGGACCGGATGAAGTATTTATATTCGGAGATGGTAGATATCTCACCTTAAAGGAAGTTTCGAAGATCTTGCACAACACCAGCTCAATGTCGATGTGTACACACAAAGGAACATGTTTCACCAATTTGACAAGTCTAACCTGAAGTATACCCCGGTGAACAAAGTGGACTTAGAAGATTTCACTAAAGAATGACAATCTCATTCGAGGCGTTTTTGTGCCAAGCACACATGTTGATGTTGGCAGGCCAATGGCAGAGTTTCAAATATCAACCACACCTTTGGGAAACAATATCTATTAACCCTGAGCTACATGGTGGGCGCAAATATGTGGACCAAGGTTGCGGTTTTAAGCATTATATAATTAAACCAAGGCGCGAAAAAGATAAAAACAATATGGTTTCAAAGCCATATAAGAGGGCGGAGCAAACTATACGAAAAAAACATTACAAATGGCTCAAATACTTCTGTGGCGGAATTTTATCCAAATATTTCGGATGAAGAAAAGAACGAGACCCTAGTCTTGAAACCACATGTTTCCGATCTTTTTCCTGCTTCAGACACCGTTTCTTATAAAATTGCCACCAAGAGAAATTGAAACGATCCAAACGAGGGAGCGGAAACCAATAGAATTTCAGTATCACAGGCAGAACCGGCCACGTGCAAGCATTTTCGAGAAGCAAGTCACAACGACGTGAGAAAGCCCTGGGGTATTGACTTCAAAAGTTTTATTATATGTTTACGCTTTTCTCACACGATACATTGTTATTCTTCGTTCAAACCACGAGATATGTATCAACCTATGGTAAAATGCTTGGAGTAGATATATATATATATATATATATATATATATATATATATATATAGTCATCGAAAGTTGTGTTTAAACATGGAGCGAAATATTATAACAAACTTACAGTGGCAACGTTATAATAACTATGGTGCGCTGATAGTAAAAAACAGACCAGAGTTGTAAAAGGTATGACAGTCCATCACCTACGTTGTTAATGGCGTAGAGTTATGGCTCTGCTGGAGGAGGTGAGTCAGTTTGCCACCAGTTCGGTAATAGGCTTAAAATTATATTGAACCCACTACGGTCAACAAATCTTGACACGGCTGGTTTTATGGAGACCGGTAAAATTGCTATCAATATACACTGACAACGCATCCGTTTCATTAAGAAAAGCCCACCACGTCATCACTAAAATGCTCTGCAATGATAAGTCTTCAACTTGTTTGTCTCAAAATCTGCATGGTAACCGTTGCAAAAAGACCGCGCGCTTCAAATGATTCCGTAAGGATGTAAACAATGAAAAGGAATTCGGATGGTTTACGCGTTACAAACTGGAGTCATGAGCCTAAAAGCCAACTCCATAAAAGGCATAAAATCTGATTTCTTGATATGACTAAGTAGCCTCGAGGGCGATACTCCGGAAAGAATTGTATCATTGGCGGAAAACATAATTAAGGGAGTGTGTGGTTCAATAGGTTCTGAGACTTGAAAATGTGCCCGAGCTCTGCACCTCAGCCCAAATCATAACGTGAAAATAAAACGCCGACTGCTTTGCAGGGGAGGCCCTGTTTGGATAATTAAAACAATTCACCATTTAAACAGTGCACAAGATCTGCAAGCCCACATTTCTTGAGTTCAGAAGTATCAATAGGTTTCTGTGAGTAGTTTTTGTTTGATCTCCCTCATCGTTAGGTCCTAAAAGCGCCACACCGAATGGACACAGTTGCGTAAGGAGAATCTGGTTAAAGGAATTGTACGCAAACAGTATCAAGGTCCCTCCTCTCTAAACCTTGGGAATATCGTGAAGGGGGGATAAAAAAATACATCCGCAGCATCTCATATAGCATTATTCAAGGCTATGCATTGGCACGACCTGACGAAGGCCATTTGCGGTCAGCCCGAAAGATAGAGTAAGATCTGGAACACGTGGACGTCATTGTTCAGCGACCTAACCAAGTTGAAATGCTGAATGCGATCACGTCTAAGAACATGAGAACGCAATCTTGCAACCCGCTCATACCGCAACCGCTCTTGGGTCGCACAGTCCCAAATCTCCTCAGGACTCAAAGAATGCGACTCAGAGACATTCGCGACCCTGCGACCTCACCAAGTCGCATAGTCGTAGCTAGCCTCAAGACAGAAAGAATGCGACTCAAAGATGTTTGCGACTCTGCGACCCCACCAAGTCGCCAAGTCGCAGAGTCGCACCCTTAAGGATTTCATGCCCGGCGCGAATTTCCGACCACGCGACCCCCACGCATATTTAGCACATCCCAGCACTCAAAAACGCATTAAAGCTTCTTGGGTTTCGGCCTCATCTCCACTGGGAGAAAACGTGAAGTGAGAAATAAACCTTACACGCCGGCTAAATGATGGACATCGGTCGGCATCTCAAGTTCTTTCCTCGCACCCATAGTGGATATGCATGAACTAATCATACATTTCGTACAAAGCTGGACTCAGCAAGGGTCTCGAATAGCTGTTAAAACCCCCAAGTTTATTTTCAATGTTCTCTCTATGCATCTGAATTTTCTGTTGCCTCAACATATATATATATATATATATATATATGTGTGTGTGTGTGTGTGTGTGTGTGTGTGTGGCTAATTGAATGTGTTACACATGGCTGATTTAATATTTCTTGTGCAGGTAATATGAATAGATTATGATGACGACCAGACAAGGAATCCCTCACTTCCCAGAAGTCGCACAACTTGGATTCAAGCAAACAAAGAAACCGTCGTTATACAGATACCAAACATCTCACTCAAAATGAAAACATCGCTCTACCGCTCATCGACTCATGGAGATTCCCTTGGCATGGCAATGATATCACCGGCAGATAGAGGCCGCTAGTAAGAGCTAAAGCTATCCTGTGGACAGCAAGGTTCTAATATCTTCGAAAGAAAATTGCACAAGGGATATGGCTACAGGTCGCATATCTGCCCAAGGTCACAGGTCGCATATATGCCCGAGGTCGCGGGTCGCGCATGGTTTGAGGTTGCAGGTCGCGGATGGTCTGAGGTCGCAAGTTGTGGATGGTCTGAGGTCGCAGGTCGCGGATGGTCCGAGGTTGCGGGTTGCAAGGAAACCCAACGGTCAGGAAAACGGAAAGTCAAGGAAGCCCAAAGGGCAAGTTTTGTCTGATAAATACTCCTTTCGGGAGCTAGGAAAAGGGCTTTTTGTTTTGGGACTCGAGCTGAGTACATTGTATTACCAGATGATTATACATTTGAGCATGAATACAAGCATTTTGAAAAATACCTTTGTGGATCTGGTGTTGTCATATGTATGAGCGCTATTGAGTATTATATTTTCAGTTTCTGAACATCTTTAGATTAAGGGAACTGTATCTTCAATTCATATCACAATTGCATAACAGTTCGCTGAGTATGTTAATGGTGGTTGAGTTCATTTCACTTTCTTAACGAACGTTGATGGCTTTGTTTATTAGCATTTGTGTTATCATTTAAAACTTTTAGGAAGTGAAGGATGTTCTTGCCATGAGGAATTGTTTCTTTTGTGGTCAAAACAGTTTACAAGCATGACCCTAATGAAGTGTTGTTAACAACACTTCCTTCGGTCTACATGCTTTATTATTTCCTCTTGCTACTCATAGTGTTATATGTACATTTAATGCATCAATCATATGTCTTGTATCATTTGATTAGGTGTGTATCCACTGTTTTATAGAGTTTAAGCGAGACCCAAAGAAAGGAGAAATCAGCGGTAGCCAGACCCACACCCCAGACAGGATCCCTATTCCAAACGGTTCAAGGTCTAATTGGGACCTTTTCCCGGGGAGATCCCCTGCTGTTGGCTAGACAGATTTTCTCGTCAACAGGAAGCAAAGATGCAGTGGAGGCAGCACAACCATTAAAGGGTGTGACGTAGTCCCTAGTGAGGGTGACGCAGGCCCACGTAGGGGCAGCGTAGTGTCTCCAAGGAAAAGTCTGAAATTCAATGGAGACTGGAGTTTCTAAGCCGGTAGGGCTGAAACTAGATTCCGGGAGAAGCTGATCAACGTAGAGCAAGAGTGACACAGTCCCTCAGTCAGGGCCATGCAGGCTTACACAGTGGCAACATAGAGACTACATAAAGCTAGTTGGGGTTTCACCAGTGGCTCATCTAGATTAGCTGAGAATTGCAGAGTGACGTAAAACTCACATTTTTCTCTGTTGTCTAGGTTTTCTCTGTTGGGTGAGATGGATTATGGCACCCTAGATGTACTCAGAATATTGTTGCTTAATAATAATAAACCCTCAGATCTGCTACACTGGTTTTCTCGCATTGGGTTTTTCCAGGGACATTTGTCCGAAAAATCTATGTCCTTTGTCATATGTGCGTGATGTTCAGTAAATGATCTGTATTTGTGTAGGCTGCTAGTTGTGTTTACTTCGATGTTTTCCTGAACATTTTCAGTTAAATAACTTGTGCATAATAAAGCAAGTAGGAGAAGTAAATCAATATTTAGCAATAGGATTTCTGTGCTCATAAATTTTCACATCAAGTTTGGTCCACTTAGATGCATATATGATATTAGTCTTTGATGGATGGTTACTTTCACTTGAGTTCATGTTTTTCTTGTTGGGTGGTCCATAGTAGCCCAAGCTTTGAGGGAACCCACTCCACAAGCACCCATGCCTTTCAAAGAGATATATGGCTTTCACATATGCAACGTTGAGAGAGTTGAGCATCTTAACAACATGAGAATATGTACCATGCCCTAGAGCACCCTTCAGACCTAGGATGTTGGTCTGTATTGAGATAGCATAAAATATTATTCATGATGACACTACTGGAACCAACATACCCCTAGATTAGCCTTGATAGAACCTGATGGGAAAGACATGATTCATAGCCTAGATGAGGATGGTCTCCCACTGAGAGACTTGGGAGGGCTTGTTACATCTGGAGAAGCCTTAATGTTGGAGAGAGGAGGCCTCATTTTGACAATTGGAGACCCATGGAGACCACATGATGGCACCCCAGCTGCACTTGGGACCCCAAAGGAGGATTAGAGGCTCAATTTTGGATGATCTAGGAACTTTGACACTTTTTCACACCTTGACATGGCATTTGGAGCCCTAAAAGGGCATGATGTATGTGAAAATTCCTAAGCCTAGAATCTTATTGCATCAAATAGAAAATATTCACCTAATTGTTAATTTTAACTTAACAATTTATGTACAGTTTTCTACAGCAAACACTGAATACATCACACTGCAACCTCCACTTCATAAAAATTATATGCGGAAACAAGAGCTGAGCAAGAAGAAAAATAGACACACATATGACACCGTTATTTTTGGACAAATGTCCTCGGAAAAACCCAATGCGGGAAAACTGGTGCCACAACTAAGGGTTTGTACTATTAAGTAGTAGTTCTGAATACAATCTAAGATGCCTTACTGGCCATCCATACAGAGAAAATATTTGACAGCGAGTTAGTGAGAAAATGACCTCACATTAACACTGGAGATACGACACACACCCAATCCCGAACTGACAAGCCACATGTTTCCTCTACGTAGAACTGCGTCTCTGGTTGGGGACTGCGTCATTCCCTTCGGCTGGTCTTTCTGCTAGCTGGATGTTGATCTTCTGCCTCTCCGGTCTCACACCCCAACTCTCCATTACTGGATCTGACTGATCCTCAGCGAAATTGCGGATCTCTTTAGAGACTCAGTGTTGCCTCTGCGTGCTTTGCGCTGCCCAACATAGCCCCTACGTTGCCTCTTATGTGTCCTTTTCTCTTCCTTCTTTGCGATGTATTCTCGGCTCAGGAAAATCTCCAACCGGAACTATCCCTACCCCTCACTGCATAGAATCAACTCGATGTGATCTCTTTGGTTGCTCTGCGCTGCTCACTTGAGAACTTGATCTCTAGACTCTCTTCGATATTATTTACAAATGCTAATCAAGTCTTCTCTTATAACCTTCTCGTTGAGAAATCAACGACCCAGATTAAAACATAATCAAGGGATAAGATTAACTTGACTTGATCTTTATCTTTTTCTAGAAGATTCACACCGAGTTCTATTAATATACTTTAATTATTTTAATTCTTTAAGTTTAGACTTAGGCTCTCATTAAAAATAATTAATTATTTTAATAAAACCCCATCCAGGTGGAATTTCCCAAAATGATTTCTGGGTATTTTGGAATACATGTATCCAAGCCTCCCTGCAAAATTTGAGACTTAAAGCACATCTGATGCTACCATAAATCAACACTCCCTCTTAGCAATGAATGTGCTCTAGTAATGCATCCTGCTGAAGCACCACACTGACTCTGTAACATTTTCCTTTACGTTGCAGATGTCTGACACTGCTGCCCACCAACTACTACGTTGTTGCAACTATGTTGCTGTTGACCCTGCATACTGGTGCCAACTGCATCTGCACTGTAACTATGTTGACGTTGCACCAAAAAAAATCCAAAATACTGAACTAAGTGTTGAGTATGATGCCTCTGATACTGAATATATGATTGTTGCTAGTCTTTGCGTTGACCCTCTGAAGTTGTTGCGTTACTGCTGACTCTGTGTTGTGCCTTACTACATTGCCTCCAACTCCGCTCTACGCTGCTCAGACTCTGGCACACTCTAGCCCCTGCGTTGTCACTCTGGCACTCCTCTGCACCTACTGACACTGGTCCATCCTACTACTTTTGATATAGGCTCCCATAGTAAGGTATTGATTTAAGAGGTGGACTCCTCAAGAATCCTACCCAAGTGTAGCTCTTTCGAACTAAAATTCTAGATCACCCCAATTCTCCCCTGGAGATATGTGGGAAATCATGGCAAACTCCTCCTCCTCGATCCTTGCATTTCCAATGTGCGGATCATGTTTCTCATCCTTGTCCTTCTTCTTGAGAGGACACTGCGTAGCATAGTGACCCATCTCACCAAACCATAAACACTTGATCTTCGAGACGTCCTTTTTCATGGAAAACTCTCCTCCTTGGGCTTCGACCCACTGCTGATGTTGCCATCAAGTTTGCACTTGATAATATCTCACCTCATCTCTTCCTGCTGAAGAGCGGCCCACAACGTCTCCAAGGAATCACACATCTCTTTGGCAGTCCCTTTACTACATGATCCCTCACTCCATCAACGATCAAATGCTTGGCTTTCGCCATATCCTGCTTGTAGGTTTTTAAGGGATCTGCATCCATAGGGACAACTACTACTCCATCGATCAAAGTTTTGAGATCATGCTTATCTAGCAAACATCTTATTCTTTCCTTCCAAATCACAAAGTTGGAGGCACCCTCGAACCGATCTTGATCTCTCAGCCCATTAGCTGCCATCTCTGCTAACAAAAGTCAAACTTCTCCCTCACTCCTCTACGCAGCTGCTACGCTGGCCTATGCACTCCCTACTAGAGTATGTAGATCCGCTCCTTGCTATTGTTGCTCTACAACTAAGAAATATAATTCCTTGGCTCAGAATTCACTGAGGAAGAAATTCCCTCAAAAAGTGTCTTCTTCCTTCCTTTGACGCTTTTCCGCACCAACAAATGTTGCAAAAAAACTGTGTCCCACAGAAAACAGCTCTGCACTGCTCTCTCTGCCATTAACAAATCACGAACTGGAAATCTTACCTCTTTGTTGACTCACTCAGAGAGAGATTTTCCTCGAGAATCTTGCCCTTTCTGGCCTGGACTGCACAATCCCTTGGGGATTCAATCTGCTGCCTACGCAACTATTCGATCTCCCTCTTTCTCTTCAACGCTGAGTTCTTCTGGTCTTCTCTCTTGCTTCACCTGCACTTCTCTGATACCATGTGAAAATTCCTAAACCCAGAATCTTGTTGCAACAACTAGAAAATATTCACCTAATTGTTAATTTTAACTTAACAATTTATCTGCAGTTTTCTACAACAAACACTAAATACATCACAATGCAACCTCCACTACATAAAAATTATATGCGGAACAAGAACTGAAAAAGAAGAAAAATAGACACACATATGACACCATTATGTTTGGACAAATGTCCCCAGAAAAACCCAATGTAGGAAAATTGATGTAACAATTGAGGGTTTGTATTATTAAGTAGTTCTGAATACAATCTAGGATGCCTTACTGGCTGTCCATACAGAGAAAATAACTGACAGAGATTTAGTGAGAAAATGACCTCACACTAACACTGGAGATCCGACACTGACCCAACCCTGAAATGCTAAGCCCCACGCTACCTCTGCATAGATCTGTGTCACTCTAGGTGGGGACTGCATCACTCCCTTCGGCTGGTCTTTCTACTGGCTAGATGCTGATCTTCTGCCTCTCTGGTCTCACACCCCGGCTCTCCGGCACTAGATCTGACTGATCCTCAAAAAAATTGCAGATCTCTTCAGAGGCTCAACGTTGCCTCTGTGTTGCCTAGCATAGCCCCTACGCTGCCTCTTCTGCGTCCTCTTCTCTGCCTTCTCTGTGATGTATTCCCAGCTCAAGAAAATCTCCAACTGGAACTATCTCTTCCCCTCACTACATATAATCAACTCGATGTGATCTCTCTGGTTTCTCTGCACTGGGAAATTGATCTCTAGACTCTCTCTGATGTTATTTCCAAATGCCCATTAAGTCTCCTCTTATAACCTTCTCATTGAGAAATCAACTGTCTGGATTAAAACATAATCAAGGGCTAAGATTAAATTAACTTGATCTTCGTCTTTTTCTAGAATATTCACACCTAGTTCTATTAATATACTTTAATTATTTTAATTCCCTAAGTTTAGACTTAAGCTCCCATTAAAAATAATTAATTATTTTAATAAAACCCCATCCAGGTGGAATTTCCAAAAACACTTTCTGGGTATTTTGGAATACATGTGTCCAAGCCTCTCTGCAAAATTTGAGACTTAAAGCAAATTCGATGCTACTAGAAATCAACAATGTCAACATTATTGGAGGCTACGACTCACACATATGGGCATTTATTGCTTATTTTGTCATTTAGCTAGTGGGTTGGCTTGTAAACCAAGGTTACCTTATGTCAAACTTGATTTAGGGCTTCATCAGTCATAAATTGGTAGAGGTAGACCTCATATAAATAGAGGTTACCTCATTTGTATTCTCATCTTCACTTGTGGATCAATTCAACCTCTTTGAGGATTTTGACATAGCTAAAATTGACTTGTTTCTTGTGGAGATGCGATCTTTTGTGGAGTATTTGCTTATAGAGACTGTAATATTCCTAATTAGCACTGCTAATTGGAATATTTCATTTTTGTATAGTTTTGCCGCCTATAGTTAAAATTAATAAATAAAGTGAGAAAGAGGGGGTCAACTCACTTTAATAAAATAAAGTTCTTCCTAGTAGGTGAACGTTGTAACTTAAAGGGGAAAGCCTTGGGGGTCCACATGTTACATGAGAGAGGCCTCACGTAGGCTCCAAAGGCAACTGCGCAGGCATAGGAGGAGCTCAAGGACGCAGTTAGGGTTTTGAGGGAGCTAGCACTATAAAAGGTGGGGGTTTCACTCCATTTGGCATTATTGAGATTGTTGATGATATTGAGCTAGACTTCTGTGTACTTGAGCACGCTGGCTGTTTAGTCGGTCTGCAGCATTGTTTAGTGCGACTGAGTGTCTCCGGTCGGAGATCTCACCCTTGGCCCCGGGGGACTTCGAGTGCCTGCTCGGGCAAGGTTTTTCTTCAGTCTTTAGCAGGAGATTTGCAGGTGTTTTGTTGGGAGTTTTTCTAAGGAGCTGAGCTTCATTGGGTGACTGCGCAGTCCTTGGAGGGAGGACACAGTTTGAGTTGGAGCTGTTCAGCGGTAGAGATTTCTGCAGGAGATTCAGGCCTATTCCGGTGTGGAGGTTCGGCGTTTATCATTTGGTGAGTTTCCTGAGGAGTTGTGGCCCCATTTCAGTCTATTTCAGTTGGTGTCTGCGCTGGTCCTGGAGGGACAGCGTTTTTCTAGGAGGAGGGTTTCTGGGGGTGATTTTCAGAGGTGGTCCGTTTTGTATATGGTTTCTGGGTTTTGTCCGGGGTGGTGAGTTCAGGTGGTCTGCCGATTTTCAGCTCATTCCGGCAAGGGGATCAGCCCCTAGCTTCAGTTCATTCCAGCAGCAGCAGTTTACGGCAGTTTCTTCCAGCAGCTGGGATGCAGTTTCTTGTAGCAGCGATTTCCTGTTCTTCTGAGAGGGTTCTTCACTTGCCTTGAGCAAGGATAGGTGCATTTGTTCTGATTATCCATTGTATCCCATTATATTCTCAGATTAATAAAATGGCTTAGCATTTCCGACATTTTTATGTGTATTTGCTTTATGTTCTATTTCCGGCATTTTCTATATTGTCGTATGCTTGTATTGCTGTCTATTTCCCATTGGGGATATTACAGTGGTATCAGAGTATAGTTCTGGCTCAGCCTGTGGAGCTAGCAGTCTATGACGCCTGGGGATAAACCCTACATTGATCAGAGGAGATACAGAGACGTTGAGAGTAGGTGGGAGAACCCCTACAGAGAGGGGGAGCCTGTGACAGATTCCGATCAGGAACCGCCTGAGACAGATTCAGAGCAGGAGCAGCTTGTGAGGGACGCAGAGCAGCAGGGCCCTATGGCAGACGAGGAGGGTTCGAGGAGATGGGAGACACTCCTCCAACACATGCAGGAGATGACACAGAGACTCATGGCATTAGAGGTCAAGCAGAGGGAACCCCCTAGGGGTTTTCAGATCGGTGAGGGGTCGGGCATGTCCCACCACGTGCCGGTGCATGATGCTATCCCCATCATGGTATCGCATGCACCCACGAGATCCACTATGCCCACATTCTTAGCAGAGGACGCAGGGGCAGGAGTACAGAGGGGAGCACAGAGGGATATTCCAGCACCCACGCGATCCACCATGCCTACCTTCCTAGCAGAGGACGCAGGGGAAGCAGCACAGCGAGAGCCGGAGCCGGGTCACATGGGTGACTATTTGGCAGAGTACCAGGCGTACGGGCCGGCGTTCCAGGATTCTATCACATTCAGAGACTTTGTCCAGCTCCAGCATGACATTAGACCCCGTGATCATCACAGAGGGCACAGGCATCATCGTGATGACCACCGCGCAGCCAGCAGATTTCATTTTCCCACGTTTGATGGCTCATCAAACAGTTTGGCAAAGTCTTGGGTGGAGAAGTTGGACATCTATTTCCAGCTTAACCAGATGTCGCAGTCAGAGGCCATTAAGGTGGCAACATTACATCTGGATGGTGAGGCCCAGGACTGGTGGTTTCATGGGATGACGACACTCGGACACTCTACAGTAACGACATATGCCGAGTTTACCAGGAGGGTGATAGAGCGTTTTGACAGGAGGGATCCGGAGCAGCACTTTGTTGAGCTGACAAAGCTCAAACAGACTGGGAGCGCAGAGACTTACATTTCAGATTTCTTGCGGGTTTCGGTGATGGTACCTGATTTATCTGCGGCTCGGATGGTTTACATGTATGTGGAGGGGTTGTCAGAGCCACTTCGCGGCCTAGTCCGGTCGACTAGACCAGCTACCCTTCAGGACGCCATCAGCAGGACTCGGGATTTACAAGATGTCTTACCCAGGACTCGGACACCTTATCCCCAGAGACAGGCCTTCCAGCTTAAGGGGAAGGACACGAGGATTCCGCCTCCCAAGGCGAATCCTGGGCGAGGGCAGTTTGATGATGAGGCCAGGAGAGAGCTGAGGAGGAAGCGGTTGTGCTTCACTTGCCAGGAGCCATGGGCACCAGGACATAGGTGCGCTGCAGGGAAAGCACATTTCATTGAGGTCTTCTCCGAGAGCAGCGGGGAAGAGGATGAGGGGGATGACGTGGAGGCAGGAGATTGTTATGCAGCGCAGGGTACCTTACCACCTCCACCACCCGCAGCAGGTGGGGCATCATTTGCACCTACTGGAAGAGCTCTAGCCGCATTGCGGGGAGTTCCCAAGTACTTGACGCTGCGTGTACGGGGGACAGTACGCGGACAGCGGGTCTCAGTCTTGGTTGATAGTGGGGCCACCCACAACTTTATTGATGCCCAGATGGTTGAGCGGAGAGGCATACAGACTGAGGGTTTTGATGGATTTTCCGTCTTGGTCCCAGGAGATCAGACTATGGCGTGTGCTCGGTATGTCCCAGAGTTATCGGTGACGATGGGCACTTATACATTGACAGATCATTTCTTTGTGGTAGATATTCCGGACACCAACCTGATATTGGGTGTTCAGTGGCTCATTACTCTGGGGAAGGTCACGACAGATTGGAAGGCCCTAGAGATGGAGTGGGATGATCCCAAGACAGGGAGGCATGAGAAGATACGGGGACAGCACACATACCCGCCTTAGACAGTGTCGGCACATAGGATGGAGGCGACCTTCCGCAAGGGAGACATAGAGTGGGCTGTAGAGTTGCGAGCTTCAGAGGCGGTGGATACAGGTCAGACAGTGCATCCTGAGCTACAGTCTATTCTCGACAGGTATGTAGCAGTATTTGGGGATATTCCACCAGGGCAGCCACCGGATCGGGGGTTTGAGCATACTATCGTGCTTGAGCAAGGGATACAGGCAGTGATCACCACATCGTATAGGCATCCCAAGGCCTATCGGGACGAGATAGAGCGTGCTATTCAGGAGTTGCTGGCCCTTGGTCACATTCGGCCGAGCACGAGTCCTTTTGCTTCTTCTGTAGTGCTGGTGAAGAAGAAGGATGGCACATTGCGAATGTGCATTGACTACAGGGCTCTGAATAAGAAGACCCTGAAGAACAGGTACCCCATTCCCAGGATCGATGAGGTGATGGATGAGTTGAGAGGAGCACGGTTCTTCTCAAAGATTGACTTGAGATCCAGGTACCATCAGATACGCGTGAGGGAACAGGACATTCCCAAGACCGCTTTCAGGTGTCATTATGGGCACTTCGAGTTTCTGGTCATGCCTTTTGGGCTGACCAATGCACCCGCTACCTTTCAGTCGTGCATGAACCACATTTTCAGGGGTCATCTGAGGAAGTTTGTGTTGGTCTTCTTCGATGACATACTTATATATAGCAGGACTTGGGAGGAGCATCTCCAACACATTGAGACAGTTTTGCGCATCTTGGAGGAGCAGCAGTTCTATGCCAAGCTCTCCAAGTGTGAGTTCGGCTTGACAGAGATGCTGTACTTGGGGCACATTATAGGAGTGGACGGGGTGAGAGTCCACAAGGAGAAGATCAGGGCCATCAGAGATTGGCCAGAGCTGAGGAATGTGACTGAGCTTTGGGGACTTATTGGCATTTGCACATACTACAGGAAGTTCGTCAAGGGCTTCTCACAGCTTGCTGCACCCCTCACAGATTTGACGAGGAAGGGGGCATTCAGTTGGTCGGACACAGCACAACGAGCTTTTGATAAGCTCAAGGAGGTGATGAGCAGCTGCCCCGTGCTGGCATTGCCAGATTTCACACAGCCATTTGTCCTCGAGTGTGATGCATCAGGAGAGGGGATTGGTGCGGTTTTGATGCAGGGCGGTCACTCGATAGCTTTTGAGAGCCGGAAGCTCCTTCCGCATGAGAGGTTGTATTCCATATACGACAAGGAGATGTTGGCCATCATGCATGCATTGGCCAAATACCGGCAGTATTTAGTGGGCAGCAGATTCAGGGTGAGATCAGATCACAACAGCCTGAGGTACTTTCTGGAGCAGAAGCAGTTGCAGGAGAGACAGCAGAAGTGGATCAGTAAGATCCAAGCCTATGACTTTGACATAGAGTACGTCAAAGGCAAGAATAACGTGGTAGACGATGCCCTTTCTCGTAGACCGGCCACGTTATCTCTTATGAGCTTGGACGCTGATTGGAGGGCTCGACTGCTGGTAGAGTACTCGAAGGACAGGTTTGCGTGTGAGGTGTTGGATGGGCAGGTCGCAGATGACAGGTACAGGGTGGTCGACGAGATCATCTATTACAGGGACAGGATCTTCTTGACTGAGGGATCTCAGCTCAAGAAGAAGATACTCCAGGCTTCACACGATTCCCCATTGGCGGGCCATCAGGGGTTCACCAAGACTTACAGGGCTATCCGGGAGAGGTTCTCATGGAAGGGCCTCAAGGAGGACGTACTCCAGCATGTCAGGGAGTGCGATGTTTGTCAGAGAAACAAGGGAGAGATGAGCCATCTTGCAGGGTTGTTGCAGCCTCTTCCCATTCCAGAGGGGAAATGGGAGAGCATATCGATGGACTTCATCACAGGGTTGCCCATGGTGCAGGGCAAGGACTGCATCTTTGTCGTCGTTGACCGACTTACGAAGTATGCTCATTTTTTTGCCATATCCGCACAACACACAGCAGCGCAGGTGGCTGAGCTGTTCTTCAGGGAGGTTTTCAGGTTATATGGTCTACCCAAGACCATTGTCAGCGACAGGGACAACCGCTTCATGGGCAGATTCTGGCAGGAGCTCTTCCGGCTAGTGGGGACGGAGTTGACACCGAGCACTAGTTATCACCCCCAAACGGACGAGCAGACAGAGATAGTTAACAAGTGGATGGAGGGCTACTTGCGTAACTATGTCAATGGGCAGCAGAGGGCATGGCTGAAGTGGCTGCATCTGGGCGAGTACTGTTACAACACGACGCATCACATGTCCATTGGTATGTCACCTTTTTATGCTTTGTATGGATATCATCCCTTATCTTTTGTGGACATGATGTTTGGTGCTAGCAGGGCTCCGAGAGCCAAGATATGGATCCAAGAGAGCCAAGATATCCTCCGAGCTCTCAAGGACAACATAGCCACAACACAGAATCAGCAGAAGTTGTATGCTGATAAGGGTCGGGTGGAGAGACACTTTGAGGTAGGGGACTTGGTCTACCTACGACTACAGCCATACCGACAGTCTTCGCTTAAGCAGAAGGGGGCGGAGAAGCTTAAGCCCCGCTTTTATGGGCCATACAGGGTGATACGCAGGATTGGGCAGGTTGCATATGAGTTGGAGCTGCCCCAAGGCAGCAAGATTCATAACATCTTTCATGTATCATGCCTGAAAAAGGCACTGGGCCAGCAGGTAACAGTCACAGAGGAGCTACCACCCACGGATGATGAGGGGCATCTGGTGTTGCAGCCGGAGGCTATTATTGACACTAGGGAGAGGCAGCTGCGGAGCAAGACGATTCGGGAATTCTTGGTGAGGTGGAAGAACTTGTCGGATGAGGATGCCACTTGGGAGGATGAGAAGATATTGCAGCATCCATCACTTCAGTTGCTTGAGGACAAGCAACGTTCTGCCGGGGGAGACTGTAATATTCCTAATTAGCACCGCTAATTGGAATATTTCATTTTTGTATATTTTTGCCGCCTATAGTTAAATTAATAAATAAAGTGAGAAAGAGGGGGTCAACTCACTTTAATAAAATAAAGTGCTTCCTAGTAGATGAACGTTGTAACTTAAAGGGGAAAGCCTTGGGGGTCCACACACACATGAGAGAGGCCTCACGTAGGCTCCTAAGGTAACTGCGCAGGTCAAGGAGGAGGTCAAGGACGCAGTTAGGGTTTTTGAGGGAGCTAGCACTATAAAAGGTGGGGGTTTCACTCCATTTGGCATTATTGATATTGTTGATGATATTGAGCTAGACTTCTGTCTACTTGAGCACGCTGGCTGTTTAGTCGGTCTGCAGCACTGTTTAGTGCGACTGAGTGTCTCCGGTCGGAGATCTCACCCTTGGCCCCGGGGGACTTCGAGTGCCTGCTCGGGCAAGGTTTTTTTTCAGTCTTTAGCAGGAGATTTGCGGGTGTTTTGTTGGGAGTTTTGCTGAGGAGCTGAGCTTCATTGGGTGACTGCGCAGTCCTTGGAGGGAGGACGCAGTTTGAGTTGGAGCTGTTCAGTGGTAGAGATTTCTGCAGGAGATTCAGGCCTATTCTGGTGTGGAGGTTCAGCGTTTATCATTTGGTGAGTTTCCTGAGGAGTTGTGGCCCCATTTCAGTCTATTTCAGTTGGTGTCTGCACTGGTCCTGAAGGGACAGCGTTTTTCTAGGAGGGTTTCTGGGGGTGATTTTCGGAGGTGGTCCGTTTTGTATATGGTTTCTGGGTTTTGTCCGGGGTGGTGAGTTCAGGTGGTCTGCCGATTTTCAGCGCATTCCGGCAAGGGGATCAGCCCCTAGCTTCAGTTCATTCCAGCAGCAGCAGTTTACGGCAGTTTCTTCCAGCAGCTGGGATGCAGTTTCTTGTAGCAGCCATTTCATGTTCTTCTGAGAGGGTTCTTCACTTGCTTTGAGCAAGGATAGGTGCATTTGTTCTGATTATCCATTGTATCCCATTATATTCTCAGATTAATAAAATGGCTTGGCATTTCCGGCATTTTTATGTGTATTTGCTTTATGTTCTATTTCCGGCATTTTCTATATTGTCGTATGCTTGTATTGCTGTCTATTTCCCATTGGGGATATTACAGAGAGTTTCTCTTGTTTTGGAGACATCATTTTGGAACAATAAAGGATTGGTTGATGGATCTTCTTGTAAGTACTCTATGTACTTGAATTTCTTTATGGCTATTGCATGGAATGGGTATTGTCAAGGTTTCTATGTGCTAATAAATTTTATTGAATATTTTTCCAGGAAATCTTACCAATGGTATTGTGTTATATTATGGTAGCAGTGAACATGTGTTCTAGTCTCTATGATGTCTAAGAGGCTAGCCTAAAGAACATGAGATCTCCAAAACGTAGAAACGGTTTCGTGAGAAAAGACTGGAGGCACTCCAATTAAATTAATTAGCCATAATTAAAATATTTCCCAGTCTAAGTTAGGAAAAATGGCTAATTAAAGTGAATTAATTGAGGGAGTTCGAATTTTCTCTAGAGACTTTCAAAAATGTTAATTGACAAAGTCAAGATGATCTTAGCCATCGGTTGAGCTGTGATCGTGGTCGTTGAGACTCCAACAAGAGATTTTAAGAGCATGTTGAAGGGTTTGGAGAATGGACATTGAATCAATTGTGAGTTGAGCAGTTCAACTGCCCAATTGCAGGTATTTAACAAGGGTGCAACTGAAGCTAGGGAAGCATCAGTAGCAGGGGTTCAACAGAGATTTGGGAGCAGAGTTCCGAAGGATATTTCCTCGGTATTTTCTAGTGTTCAGGAGAGAAGAAGAGGAGGTCGTATTCAACTAGTGCAAGTAGCCAGTTGATAGTGCAAGTGTCAAAGGATCTCATTTAGTGAACCAAAGACTAGATCCATCATCCAGAGGGAGAGCAAGTGGACCTAGAGCAGTTCAGGAGGTGGGATGACTTGCAAGAAAGAGATTTCGGGGCTGAACAAATTTCCAGAAAGCAACAATGCACATTTCCCAAAGGTAGTGTGAATAGCTTGAGAGAGTATGAGTTGTCGGGAGAGAGACAGATCGTGTAGCAGAGAAAAAAAAATTAGTCTCCAGATTATTTTACCAGTGGAGATCAATATTTGTCGGAGGTTTTACAGTGAAAGGCAACCAATTGTAATTTCTCCTAAATTGTTGAAGATAATAATAAAACCCTCATATGTTGCACTTGTTTTCCCTTCGAGGGTTTTTCCAGGGACAACTGTCGAAAAACAACGGTGCCATATTTTTATGTGTGTGCATATTTTCTCAGTTCTAGTTTTTATATTCCGTAGTGTTTTTAATTGTGAAGATTGCAATAGTGATGTAATTGTTATTTGTTGTAAAGTTAATTACATAATACAAATAATCTCCAATAGATGGAAGATTAAAATCCAGTTTATTGCAATTGTGGAAATTTCACACATTGTATGCATTACCCTTTAAGACTTTTGTGACATTCCCTTGTGTGATCCTTCATGTTAAGCTCTCATCAATGACTTAGTTCCCTCATAAAATGATAGTTAGGGTATGAAACTAGCGTTTTTCATTATCCCTTAATTCTAGGGTTTGAATTTTCATAAGTAGATCTCTCTCTAGACTCCATCACCCAAGATCAAGCATTCACATCTTCCACATAGGTGATCACAACATAAATTTTCCATAAAACGTAAGTTCTCCTTCTAAAATTTTCAACACTTTAAGGCAAGCCAGTAGGCTAGGGTTAGGGATGAAATTCAACTAGGGTGCATGTGTTGACTTCTGGAAGTGTTTTAGACATTGTTGGTAACACATTGCCTCAAAATCATCCTTTTCCGTGGCTAATTCTTCCAGTGTATGGTTGACATCACAAGTCCTAGGCAATTTTTGTTGTAGGCAAACCCTAATCTCGCCCTAGGCTTCAACTTGGGGCTTAGTGAAGGTTTGTTGTCCCTAAGATTGATCTAATCCATATAGTCAAGCCTTTTCTTGGCCTTGTGCACCTTAGTAAGCCTATTGATCTTGCTTATTCATAAAACCCTTAGGCCACTTGTGCCCTAGATAGCCTTTTGGAGGGTACACTTTGCCTCGTCCATGCTGTTTTGAGCCTCGTAAATAAAGATATAAATAATGCAATTAAGACATTTACTGTAAACAAAGATATAAATAATGCAATCAAATTTTCCCATGGATGGGATCACTCCCATAATACTATACAGATATAGATCAAAATGCTATTTTTCATGCATTCTAAATACATAGTTTTTACTCATAATAGTTACTAAACATACACTACGTTGAATCTGCAACTTTAATTTCAACAAAGCCCTCTTCATTAATCACAAATGTTGCGTTAGTTTTTAACATCATCAAGATCATCCTGGTCGGAAGAATTGTACTTTAGAAGTTTCCTCAATGTTTATGCTCAGAATGTGGAGTCTAGAAACAAGCCATCTTTTCAAGTATCATTGCAGATATCAGAGATGAGAATTTAATGTAGCAAGTAGAAGAGGTAGGTTTGTTGGCTTTTGAGCAGAGCAACATTGTGAGGCTTGGCTAAGGTAGTAGTTTGAGAGAGGCTTGCTAACCAAAATACCAGATGCTAGATACACTTCTAGATCACAGGCTGGTGGCTGTCAACATAATTCAAATAAAATGTCTCCATTTTACAAGAAAGAACATTCAGATTTTCTGCTGGATCTCAAACTGTCCAAAAGGATATTTAATTAGGAGGTCAAATTATGCTGACATTGAAAGCCAATTTATAAGCACCAAAACCAGTAAGGGACTTCACTTCACAATGTCTGTTATACATGGAATCACAAGCAGTACAAGGGAATAGAAAAGAATGTCAATTGAGCATGCATGCATATGGAAGCATATGCTCTCACAAACATGGTCCATCCACATGGGATTACGACATTTTTGCAGTGAAAAAAATCCATAGAGCTTAGCTTTATCAATGGTGTCCCAAATAAGACTTGTTTTCACTTATAGTAAACAACTCTGTACATCTGTGTGCAAAGGCCTTGTTCCAGAATAGGGTATGCCTCGTTTAAATCAGTAAATGACTAACCTTCATGTTCGGATGGCCAGGGAAAATGAGATGAAAATCATGATGTAAAGCAGTCATAGCTATTACAAATAGTTAGATGGACTAAATCGTAAAACCCTAGTTGGAATTTATTCAGTAACTGAGTACAAAGGAAGAGACATGCAATGCAACTTCATATTATAAGAATAACTTGAAATGCGATTACAATGGATTTACCCCTATTATATAGAGTTGGTGAGATGTAAAACAGGAAACTTTTAGAAAACCCTAAAAGCTAATAATAACCAATCAGGCTATTTTTTAGCTTGAGTCACTAAGATGACTTTATAACAAAGGTAAGCCTTATATTCTAACAACAGCACAGAAGTGGGAAAGCTCAATGTTTCCGGTGTTCTAGTTCCTTCAGTAGTTCCACTAAACCATTCTGTTGCTGCACATGCTTCACCCACTGGGCCCTAATTCGAACTTGCTCGATGCTCTGATTAACTGTGCGTTCTATGGATGGTTGCAGTCGAGTTGAAAAGAATTCCTGTATTTCATCGGCCTTTTTCTCACTTGAAAACTGAAAGCAAAACAAAAAACAAAAAAATCTCAGTACAACTTCAAATTTCCTCATATAAATGCTAGCAAGAATTGGACAAAATTAACTGAATAGAGATATTTGCATCTAAGAATTCAGAAACAGACTGGAGATGCAACAGCAGCGATAAAACGAGCTGTCATAGCTCCCGAACCCCAGTTTTTCCAGATAAATTCCCAATTTTCCTGCACAAAAGAAGCAGAAACCAGATTAGCTGGAAATATGGCAACTGCAATGCTTACCTTCTTACAAATCTCCCAAATCCTAAAGATTCTAAAAATAAATACCTTCTTAAGGCTTTTCAGGTTAGCCTTTTTAATTTTGATGAAGTTGCAAGATTTTTTAAGGATTCTAAATATTATTCAAATATTATACCTATACTTATATATAGTAATCTAGGCAACTATCTCAATTTGAAAAATCACGCATATAATATGTAAATGAATATTCAATAAAAAAAACATATAAATTAATAATAAAATTTGTAAATTTTTGACAAATATTTTTCACAAAACCACAAGGGAAAAATTTAGCCTTTAAAAAATACCCTGTTATAGAGATTAAGGGAACATGTAACAAAGTTTCACCTTCTCTGTCCCACACAAGTCAAATAACAAATTTAAGAATATAAGATTGACTTTTATCAAAGCTATTATGTAATAGAGGGTAAAACGGAACATCCCAAGTATACAAGGAACACCACATAATCTTGAAATTTTCAGTGAGAGCCAGTGAAATAAGTTGCCATTTGATCCTTCACAACCTGCTTGATAAAGTTCAGAACTTTTTAAGAATACCAGAAAGGTTAAATTGAATGAATCAGATACATGGTAACAGCAGGGAAGCTTGAATAAAGGAAACAATACCAGCTATAATTTTCATTACTCAAATCCTATATTCCTGGAATGATAAAATAAAATAGCAACTTTTGTAATATAGTACAAATAAAGTGTCTGAATTAAATGAAACAACTTAGTTTCGACTCTCTTCTTTTCCAGTTTGATATATCGTAAAGAACTATAGAACCTTAGTTTCAGAGAACATGAACCCCTTAAGCATGCTATCCAATCCAACTAAATAATGCCGCATTTATTTCCTGCCAACTGCTTTAACTATATGCACCATCCCCTTCAACCAAATGGTACTTCTTCAGTTACCTTCAATCAAGCGATTTAACTATGCTGAGTTCATACATTTCACTTGCCTAAAGTCTTAACAGGAGGATGAGAGCTATGCAGGTTCCAACTGTTCCCTGTCAGCAAAATACTCAAAAACTATAAAAAACATTACCTTGAACCACAACCAGGCAGTCTCACGTGCCTCTCTACTAATTCCACGAAGTACAAACAGTAAATCTTGGTTCCGCACCTGCAAGATTATAAAAATTATATGGAGGATCAAAAAAGGCGGGTTCAAGTTTCTCTTCAAATGCAGCATATGAATAGGGATGAATCAAAACAGGCATACCTCAGAAGACAAACTGAAGTCTAATGCTTCCCGGACAATAGAAGAATCAGGAGATGATGCAATTGAACCTGCAGGTCATGCCAGGTTTTCCTCTATTCAGAAAACTCTGCCTTAAAAGTTTACTGCTAACAAAATCAAGCATAGAATCACTTCCTTACTTAGAATGCGAACTTTCTCTTGACTTAAATCTGTCTCCCTGAAAATTCTCAACAAAGAATCATAGCCAGATTTATCTGAATTTGTGGCATTCTGCATGACAGCTATGTACGCAGCCTACAGCAAACAACCCAACCATTTAGATCATAAGCACGTAATGGCATAAAAAATAGTCCCTCAAATTCATCTGAACACTAGCATCAGCAAGAACAGTGCAACCTTTCTGATGTCTGCAGGTAGAAGCGCTGTACTTCTGTCATTCAAGAAAGCATTGAATCGTCTGATAAAATCTACTTTAGCTTTTTCATGCCCAAACTGAGCTAAGAGTTCCAATATCTGGCCTCTTAACATTGCATTCAAGTGACTCTCACCTGGAATAGGCTCCCAGCCCAAATTCCTGTAAATTGCAATACAATAGCATGAAACTAAGTGATACCATTGATTACAGGGTCAGAAAACTGTGCAATTGGGGATGCATTTTCATAAAACATTAAAAAACATAACTGTTTTATTTATTTAATAACTAGTGCCTCGTGCTATACAACAGAAGATAAGATCATTTTCAAGTAAGAGTCATACATTTTTGTCTATGCAGACTGAAACAGAGACTATGTTACTCCAAGGTTAGAGGATGGGAGGGAGATTTGTGTTATTCATTCTATACCTAGTGCCATACAAAAAGTAAGACTCAATACATTTTTGTCTATACACAGACAGAAACAGGACTTTGTTACTCCAAGGTTTGAGGATAGGAAGGAAGGAGTTCTAGTATGTGTAGGTAATGCCCCCCAAATTTCAAGAGGCAGGGGATGAGGATGGCCACGATTTAAACAAATAAAAATTAGCTATACATTGTGCCAACAAAACTTTTATTAAAATTTTCCATTTAATCTTACAATTTATCAGTATTTAAATTCTTAAATGAGGCCTAACCCTACACAACCTTGCAACTTGTAACTTGTTTTGTTTGATTTTTTTTCCCCTTTCTTTCTTTCTTTTGAAGTAGAAGTTTCAAACAATTATGTTTGTTCACACGAGCGTGTGTCTATATATATATATATATATATATGATTTTTCATCAATATTTGGATACCTTCATTTTAACTTATAAGTTTATTAATTTGGCAGCTCAATGATAAATTCCAACCATGAGATGAGATTCCTCTTTTTTAGAGGACTAATTTTAACTATTGAAGCGCTCAATCTGGACAAGGAAAAGTGTGTTTTTGAATTAAATCCCATATGTGCATATTTGATCAGGTTGGCCCTAAAGCAAATTGGACTCTCATGGAAGTCTATAAATACAAGTGACCTCAACCTCATTTTGACATGATCATGAAGCATTCTTCTATTCTCTTCTTTGGTTTTGGCTCACATAGGTCTGAGGCAGTTCGCAGAAATTGGCTCACATAGGTCTGAAATTGCAGGGTCAAAAGCTCACACATGTTTCTAGGGTTTTGGATCACAACCGTAGGCTTGTCACGGGTAGATTTCGGCTATAACCGCTGGCATGCAGGACTGTGCATGCGGTTGAAGGGTTTTAGCCGCATGCATGACTCTCTCTCCATGTGGTTGAGACCTAAGGTTTGGTTTTTGCAGTTGACTGAAGATTTCGTCAGTTAACCGCAGAGTTTGGTAGTTGACCACAGAAAGTGACAGTTCATCGCAGGCTTCTGATGCAGGGTTTTTGATTATTGGCTTTGTTGGGTTCATCTCATGATGTTGTTTAATTGATTTTGCTGGATAGGATTATGGTTGAAGATATGGATCATTGTGCTCTCTTTTGTTGAATCATTCAATGACAATCTAATAAGAAGAAGAATTTGAAAGAGTTTTCCCCGTAGTGGGCATTGCCCTGGTCTCCGACCAATATTGGTGTCTCTATGCTTGAATTATTTTCTTCTGTTGTTCCTTTTAAGTTTCGTTGCATTAATGATGATGTTTTTCTTTCTATACAATTGCATATGTTGTTGAATAACGTTGTAAATCTGAATAATGATATGATGCTATGGGGTGAATTTAATATGTAAGTGAAGAAATGCAATTATCTAAAGCAAATAACAATAGAGCCCTAAAAAAAAATAACATGGTATCAGAGCTGGGCTGAAGAAAAGTCATTGAATATTAACCCTATGAAGACACCTTTGATGTAAACAAGAGAATATGGAAGAGACCTAAAAGAATACTAGGGTTTGAAGGAAACCCTATGAAATTTGGTTATTAGGGTTTTATGGATATTATGAGGTTAAGGCTTGGAAGAAACCCTAGATTATGACAAAGGTTTGAGATATGCAATTTAGAAACCCTAGCATGTTCAATGTGAAGACGTTCAAACACTTGTGACAGATTGGATGTAGCCCTATATGGGATAGTCTCAATTAGGCCTTGGTTATTGATGAAGTTGATGATTATATTGAAGGCAACAATGTTATATGGTCAATGGACAGTCATGACTCTTGAACGCTGGCTCAAGAGGGAGATGATCACCTCTCATTGAAGATAAGTACTTTTTCAATGTATCTTATTTCTTTATGTCTTTACTTTTGTTTAGATTTATTGATTTGATCATTGATTATGCTTCTTGCATGTATATTTGAGTATTTGGATACTTCTAACCTCTTGATAAGATGTGATAGGTAGATACTTCTTGAGGATCATCTGAGGTGCAGGAAAAGATGGCCAATGCAGGAAGAAAATACAGAGTGCTAGAAAGGAGGCACCTGATGAAGAGTTGACAAAGTTCTCCAACTACTAATGTCAAATAAGAAAGTACATAGGTCTCTAAATACTACAAGGTATGTATGGTGTATTGTTTCAAATGCAATATTGGATGGTGTAATGACCCACCTCAAGTTATAGGGAACATAAAAATATTAGCATGCCTACGAGACATGCATATGACAGCTATATATGCATGTATCGCATGTATTGCACTAGTACACATACTGGCTAACATCGGAAAATGTCGAAGTTTAAGGTAATAAAATGATTATCGAAGTAAATTCCTAACTCATGAGAATAAAATGAATATATCAAGTAGGGTATTTGATAGGTATGCCACCATTATATATATATATATATATATAATGCAATGGATTATAAATTAAATGTAATTATTTTATAATTTAATCTAACTAAAGTAAATAAAGTAATTTGTTAAATTTTAATTAAAGTGATTTAGTTAACACATAAGTAAAGTAATTTAAATCAAAACAAAATAATGATAAATTATAAATCGGATAAATAAAAGACCATACCCAACACAACATTTAATAGAACTTCCACCATCTCTGAACAAAGAAAGAGACTGACATCAGAGGATGGAAGGCGATGATTAATTTGGAGGCAATGGACATCGAAGGAATATAAAAAAGACTGAGGGGGGGGCATGAAGGGGAGGCAGAATTTCTAGTTTCACGGATGCAGGAGGAATGGTGGAGAGAGTCACAAATGGAGAGTGAATACTGAGTCTTGATTGTTCTTGGGTTTTTGGGCACGGGGGCCATAGTGCTTCAATTGTAAAGTATTTTGGAACTAGGTACCGAGGTTGTGCCCAGTTTGGCAAGGAGGATTTGGTCATTTTGGTAATGGGGGAAAAATTGGAGCTATGACAGCTCGGGATCGACTTCAAACGTGGAAGTGAGGTATGCATCTGTGTATTAAATGTTAAGATTTTGGGATGTTGGGGTAGCATCAAATGTGCTCTAGCTCCCAAAATTTATGGAGGGACTAGAGTACATAAGATCTCCAAGACCCAGAAAGCGTTTTGGAAAATTCCATCCTGTTTAAGAGATATTTAATTAATTAATATTTTTAATTAAAGACCCTAAGTCTAACTTAGGAAAATTAAAAGATTAAAGGTAATTAAATTAAACCTATGATGAGAATGACTTAAGTGACGTGGATCAAGCATCTTCTAATATTATCCGTCAATTCAAGATTAGATCACGGTCATTGATGTTTCAACGAGAAAAGTATAAGAAGAGGGCCTGGGGTCAGTTGGAGAACACACACACTGGCAGAGCACTGAAGCTAAGCTGGAATTCTAGGGCATGGTTTGCTAAGAATTTCAGAAGTGTTTTAGCTGCAGCGAGGGGTAGTATTGGTGAGGGGGATGGTATAGTTCCAGGCCAAGAGTACAATAAGGGCAGAGAGGCAGCAGACCAAGTCAGCGCAGAGGTAGCAACTACGCAAAGTAGCCGAGAGCCAAACATGGGCAGCGTAGAGGCAGCAAGAGGCATGACGCAAGCCCAACTAGGGCAGTGCGGGGGCAGAGTAACCCAGTCTATGTTGACGCAGGCCCTTCCTGAGCAGCGCAGAGGCTGACACAGGCCAGTAGGGCTGACGCAAAGGGCTTCAGAGCAGCGATGGGGTTTCTAGAGGCCGGAAAAGGCTGAGTTCTGTAAATCACATGTGAGGGTGTGAATCAGTCAAATTTTCTGTCTCCAGAATAGAAGTATTGTTGCAAATTTATTTCTCTGTCGGGTTAACCAGTTTGGTGACCAGATTTGTTGTATTAGAATCTGCTTAATAATAAAAGCCCTCCAGAAGCTAGCAGCACCGGTTTTTCCACATTGGGTTTTTCTGAGGACATTTTTCTAGAAAATCCTTGTGTGTCACTGTCATTGAGCATGTTATTCAGTTTAGATCTGCATGTGTAGGTTGTTAATGTATTTACTTCGATGTTAATGCTAAAGATTTTAGATTAATAACTTTATGCAAGTAGGAGAAGTAAATCAAGATTTAACAGTAGGGTTTCTGTAAGTTAGAGTCATAAATTTTCACATGGTATCAGAACGATTGCAGATCTAGTTGGATCTCCAGTAAGAACGCTAGAGAATTTGTGTTGCAGAAAGCAGCAAAGAAAGCAACGGATAAACCAGAGAGGGCAGCGCAACAGCAGAAGGACGCAGAGGCAACAAGAGCCACGCAAGGGTTGACGCAGTCCTAGTTGGGTGACGCAGAGGCAGCGCAATGCCTTCTAGAGGGACGCAGGAGCAGCCTGCGCTGCGCAGAGGCTACGTTGAGACAATCTTCTCACGCAGAGGCCATCCAGGGTGACGCAGTCCAGAATTTGATTGCTGTGCAGAGTGCCATGAACCGAAAGCTGAGGTGCAGACCTTCAGCAATTGCTGGTGCGGTGAAGATTCTGCCAATGCTCCTGCATCCCTCTGGAAGGCACTGCGTTGCATCTGCGTCACCCAGCTGGGACTGCGTCAACCCTTGCGTTGCTCTTGCTGCCTCTGTGTCCTTCTGTTGCTGCGCTGCCCTCTCCAGTTTATCTACTGCTGCTACTTTCTGCAACACAGATTCTTCAACCTTCTTGCTGGAGATTCAACTAGATTTGTAATCCCCCTGATACCATGTGAAAAGTTCTGAATATACTTAAATAGAAAACCTACTATTAAATTCTTGATTTACTTCTCCTACTTACATAAGTTATTAATTTGAAATCTTCAACATTAACATTGAAGTAAATACATTAATAGCCTACACTGGCAGATCTAAACTGAATAACATGCTCAATGAAAAAGTGTCACACAAGGATTTTCTGGCCAACTATCCCCAGAAAAACCCAATGCGGGAAAACTGGTGCTGATAGCTTCTGGAGGGTTTTTATTATTAAGTAGATTCTGAGTACAACAAATATGGGCACCAAACTGGTTAACCCGACAGAGAAATAAAAATGACAGCAATACCACTATTCTGGAGATAGAAAATCTAACTGATTCACACCCTCAAATGGGATTTACAGAACTCAGCCATTTCTGGCCTCTAGAAAGCCCAGCGCTGCTCTGAAGCCCTCTACGTCAGCCCTGCTAGCCTGCGTCAGCCTCTACGCTGCTCAGGAAGGGCCTGCGTCACCCTAGACTGGGTTACACTTCCCTTGCGCTGCCTTGGTTGGGCCTGCGTCAGCCCACCTGCTGCCCCTGCTGGGCTCTCAACTGCTTTGCGTAGTTGCTGCCTCTGCGCTGCCTTGGTCTGTTGCTTCTCTGCCCTCGTTGTACTCTTGGCCTGGGACTACACCATTACCCTTGCCAATAATGCCCCTCGCTGCAGTTGAAACACTTCTGAAATTCTTAGCAAACCATGCCCTAGAATTCCAGCATAGCTTCAGTGCTCTGCCAGTGTGTGTGTTCTCCAACTGACCCCAAGCCCTCTTCTTCTACTTTTCTCATTGAAACATCAACGACCATGATCTAATCTTGAATTGACGGCTAAGATTAGAATATGCTTGATCTGCGTCGCTTAAGTCATTCTCATCACATGTTTAATTTAATTACCTTTAATCTTTTAATTTTTCTAAGTTAGACTTAGGGTCCTTAATTAAAAAGATTAATGAATTAAATATCTCTTAAAGAGAATGGAATTTCCCAAAATGCTTTCTGGGTCTTGAAGATCTTATGTACTCTAGTCCCTCAACAAATTTTGGGAGCTAGAGCTCATCCGATGCTACCCCAACACCCCAAAATATCAACAAACCTTGGACACTCTGATTGAATTTCAAGAAGTTATGAAGAGATATTGTTGAACCTGACTTGACAACCGATAGTTGATTGAATCATTGATGTTCCGTGTGAACACCCGTCTGTATATATATATGTTTTGCATAGAATTTGAGTCAATTCATTATTGAGCCGATTCATACACATTGAGTTGTTGTCGAGCACACTTCAAGATATTTGAATGGAACGATCAATTTTTTGGTATGAGATATTATTCCTATGATATGTGACTGCATGGATGTACTGATGCCATTTGGGATCGTTATTGATGAGATGAGCACATCTGGGTACCACTTTAGTATGAGATCTGCCATGATATTTTGATGAAAATTCCGTAGCTTTAAGCAAGACCGAGGTGGGGTACGATGTTGCTAGCATGGCTAGCTATGAGGGAAGTTGAAGAAGCTCTTTAGAGAGTTGTTTGAGCAGGTTCTGGATATGACAGGGTTACATTGCGATAATATTGAGTGGGATCCGATTGGAAGAGAATCCCGTATATAGTTGGGACTGAGATATCTTTAGCTGATGTTGTTGTGTGAGACAAGCGTAGTCTTGTGGTTGCTGCCTTCGTGAGAGGGAGGATAAATAAGGTATCATTTTTGTGATATATATTTGTTCTAATATAATATTTGATTTGATGTCCTGTATGAATAAGAGACTACTGCTATTGAGACATGATGATTGAACTCTTCAGTAAGTTGTTTAAGCCAATACCAAATATGAGCACGATGATGTGTTTCTAATCTACAGAGAGAAGGATTGATCGAGGACACTGAGTCAGCTCTTCCCCCCTGTCTAAGTGTTGATTTTTGGGTAGCATCAGATGTGCTCTAGCTCCGAAACTTTGTGGAGGGGCTGGAACACATGAGATCTCCAAGTCCCAGAAATCGTTTGGAGAAATTCCACTCGGAGCCTAAGTTATTAAAATAATTAATTATTTTAAATGGAGCCTAAGTTAAAACTTAGGGAAATAAAATAATTAAAGTGAATTACTTTAAACATGTGGGTGAGAATGTTCTAAGTGACAAAGATCAAGTCTTTTATAATCTTAGCTGTCGATTAGAGATTAGATCACGGTCATTGATTCATCCACAAGAAAAGTATAAAGGAAGGTTTGAGGGTCAGTTGGAGAACACACACAAAGACTAAATTTAGAGATCGAATTCTTCTAACGAAGCAATGCTCGGACGAAGATCACATCTGAGTAATTCAGTGCAGTGAGGGGCAATTCAGCAGCGTGACTTCAGTCCAAGACCGAGAATACAAGTGCAGAGAGGCAGATCAGAACTAGGAGAGACAGCACAACCCTTTAGAGGGTGACGCAGAGCCAACAGGGCTCACACAAAGCCAGAAGGGTGTGTAGAGCTAGAGGGGGTGATGCAATCACATGAGTAGCTGCGCTGAGGTTTCTATGAGGCAGATCGGTTTCTGAGCCAGGAAGGCTCACGAGGAGGGTGACGCAGTCTCAGCGCACAACTTGCTACAGCCATCGTTGCGCAGCACCGGGGACAACGCAGTCACCTTGGGGTTTCTTCATTCTGTTGCTGGATCAGCTGGAATATCTATCTCTGGATAGAGTTACTTCTGCTGAGGATTTTCTCTGTTGGGTGAGCCAGATTTGGCACCCTAGATTATATTCAAAAATTTGCATAATAATATAAACCCTCAGAACTGTTGCACCGGTTTTCCCGCATTGGATTTTTCAGGGGACATTTGTCCAAAAATAAGTGTGTCCTTTGTCTGAATGTGTTACTTATTTTTTAGTACTTGATCTGTATAATTGTGTAGGCTGCAATGTATTTGTATTAGTATTTTTACTGAAGATTCAGAAAAAATAACTATTAATTTAAATAAGGGAAGTACGTAATGCAAATTAGATTAACTGCAGTAGGATTTCTGTAACTTAGGATTAAAAATTTTTCACATGGTATCAGAGTTGTTGCAGATCAAGTAGAGTTGAAGCCATTAGCGAAAGGATGAAGAAAAATTTGCTGCAAGAAGGCCCTTGTATCGAGTGACAATGCTGAACCAGAAAGAGGCACACGAAGGGGTGACGCAGTCAACAGAAGGGCTCACGCAGAGCCTACGTCAGCCAGCTAGGGTGACGTTGTATTTGCAGGAGGTAGCGTAGTGCTTGCGGGCCAACGCAGAGGTTTTGACCCTTAAATTTTTCTAGTTGCATTGGTTGGAGGAGCAGTTTGATTTTTTTATGGAGTTTTTGGTGAGGCATTGTTTCTATTGGAGCAGAAGAGTATCTAGTGGGGCAGTGGAAAAGTAGAGGGAAGCAGTTCCTTAGAAGACTTCTTGCAAAGAAGTCTAGATCCAATGTTGATCAGCAGCAAAGAGTGATTGGAGAGGATTGTTTGACATTAGTTGGCAGAAGGATTTCTGTAAAGGAAATCGATTTTCGGAGAGAGCTTGTTCCTTAGAGGGTTTCTAGCGCTAAAGAAACCCAGATCCGAGTTTTGCTGGGGCAGCAGTAAAAAGGGAGAAGAGAACCAGTTCGACATTTTCTTGTTGAGCAGAGATGGCCACACATGGACTAAGGGATCAGGACAAGTTGGATGGAGCATCCAACTTTGTCATATGGAAGGCCAAGATCCTGTCAGTTTTGGATGAACATCGCATCAAGGATCATGTCTTGAATGCAGTTGTTGTTCCTGTTGATGTTGATCCTCTCAAGAAGTATGAAGAGGCTCAAGTGAAGGCAAAACACATGATCATGGACAAAGCCAAGGATCATGAGATCACACATATTGCTGAGAAGAACACAGCAAGGGATATGTGGACTTCCTTGACCACTATATACTAGGGAACTTCTGTCCAGCGGAAGATGTTGCTTGAGAATCAGTTGAGACTGTTTCAGATGCAGAAGGGAGAAGAGATTGACCCCTTCCTTATCAGATTGCAAGCAATTCAAGATCGGCTAGCTTCTGTAGGAGCTACATCAGATGATGGTCTTATGGTCAGGATTGCCCTGAATGCAGTCTCTAAAGACTAGGAGAACTTTGTCCAAGGTATTTTGGGCAGGGCCGCTCTTCCAAATTGGGAGGAGATGTGGGTAGCTCTTCGACAAGAAGAGATCAGAAGGTTGACCAAGGCCAGAAGTAGCAGCACGGGGATCAAAATCAAGAAGGAGGATGAGGAAGATGTGGCTCTCGCATCTAAGGGGCAGCATGGGCAATGGAGAAGGAAGAAGAAGGACCTCTCGATGGTCAGATGCTTCAGGTGTGGAGAATTGGGACATTTCATCACACAATGCCCTCAGAAGAAGAAGGGCAAAGAAGAATCTGACTCAAAGGCTGCTGCAATGAAGGATGATGATGGGGATGATGATGATTGTGCCAGAGTGCTCATGTGCCTCGAGAGAAGAGGTGGGGCGACATTGATCTGTAGTTCTTTGAACTGCAGAGAATGGGGCAAGATCCTTGAGGTGCCCAAACTCTTGGATCACATACAAGCTACGGGAGTCGTTAATGACAGTAGAAGAATTATGGGTGTTAGTTGGTGCAAGAGATGATGGAGCGACAGTGGCAGAGCTAGAGTGCCGAAGTCTAATCCTTATCCCTAGAAAAAGTAGAATTTATGAGAACCAATTTACCAATATACTCGATGGGTTCTACAACAGTTTGCAGTTGGACGTCCTCAATTTTAAGTGGTTAACATAAAAGATAAACTGTTTTTATATTGCACTCTTAGTATTTCTCAAAAAATCCAAATTTTGGTCCAAATATTTGGAAGTGACAATTTATTACTATACCATGTTGTAGGTCTTGACAAGCTGAACAATTTATACGATTGTGCTTGTTTCGCTGATAAGCATTTGACATGTTTAAAATTTCTTCCCAATCAATTCCTTAGCAGTTGAGTGTGGGACCAAGAAAAGGAAAGTTAGGTTTCTACAGTTATACAGAAATCTAGGTATGTAGATAGATAAAGAGCACCACATAATTAATAAGGTGCACATTGATTGAGAATACAGTGGCCCAAATACTAGGAAATACTAACAAGCTTTGGCATTACCTTGAAGCTCAGCTATGGTAAAAAGCTTTGCTAACTGAGGCACAACATATATAAAATATGCTTCTGTTATCAAAAAACATTTTAAAACCTCATTCATATCCACGTCAATTGAGAGAATTTTTGTTTGCTAATGCTGAAGTTAAATACAATTTATATTCTTCTGGATTTACTATCTTTTTAATCACTTAAGAAAGAAAATACAAAATGATCTTTCCCTACAACAAGATCTCTTTAGTATTTCCAGCAGATGTTCTTTCCAGTTCTGTAATCAAGGGAACCAATTATTTAGACCCAAGGTTGGCAACAGTGAATTGAAGATAAACAAGAAGAATAGCAATCTAACTTACTCTGCTGCAAAATGGAGAAGATTGATAGTGAATGACTTAAAATCAGCAGCAGATTGGGGGATAGCATCACTGACCACGCTAGAAACTTTGTAAGCAATCTGCAATATAAAGTATCCATGAAACATACTACACAATCTACTTTGATTAATTCTGCTCAAGTTACTCTATAAGTAGGAATCCAAGATAAAAATACTGACATCAATTAAGCATGACAACACAGAATAGTCGATCTCTCGGTGATAAACACCCATAAGAGAAAGTAATGCTGATAACGGCTGCTTGCAGGCAGAGCACACTGCATACATGTCATCCAGAATGCCTGGCAACAAATCAGTATCACCAGTTATTATGATAGACAAGTGCCTGTCGAAACATAACTTGATAAAATGTATGCATTCTTTAACATATACATAGTAGGTTGAATTCTTACCAAACCTATCAGGAGCATCCAAATATCCTGCTGCTATTGCAGACCTGAGCCTTTTTGCAAGCTCATCATCATATTGTACACGATAAAATGCAGTCTGTTCAACATTTAGTTTTATCCAGTTTGGCTGGGTATCTGCATCCTTTAATTCCATAGTTGAGTACTGATCTGATCGGTCACTTGGACCAATGGAATCTTTTTTGGAATGTGTTATCTCTGATAGGTTGATGCTTCCAAGCATTTCACGTAGAAGTACATTCTTACGGACATTGTATGAACCATAGCATAACGTGATAGGGATAACCCATAGCCCTTCACCAAGTTTTCCACTTGACAAATACTGGGACTGAAAGGCATCAGAATCACATATTAATCTCCTATCCATATCAAGTCCCCAATTATTTAAACATTTATTCCTTCTGGAACCAATAAAAAGTCAATTTCAATCATTTGCATGCAAAGGAAACCACATCAAACTTGTCATGCACACAGAAGTTTCTATTAGATAACACTGTACATATCAATGCAATTTCTATTGTTTGTTCTTCTATAAACAGTAAAGTCAAATATCTGACCCAGTAACAATTTGTCCCATGGAAACAAACATAGATAAATCTGCCCCAAATAAACAAAGACATTTGCAAATAAGAACGAGCAGAGTATCAAAAATAGTGCTCTTCAAAATGGAACAGAAATAGATCTGCAATTGTCACTGTAACATTTAATTTCATCTCAGTCAAAGGTATCTCGATACACCCCACAATCTACATAATAAAAGGATGAAGGAAAATAGTGAATGTCCAAAATTAGATTCCCCCCTTCAGCCTTGTTACCTGTTGACCAAATTTTGTCAAAAGTCCAAGGAAGCAGGATGCAATGATGCGAATTTTTTTTTTTAAATGTTCAAAGTCATCTGCAAGCACTTGTTATCATTGTAAACCCAATTTTTGTAAGTTATATTGTAAATGATGCTAGTATGACCGTTTAAATTATGTAACAACACCTAGGTAAGCCTCTGATTTTGGCGACGAATTTCATCCTAGGAGGTTCATTAACCTCACCAAATTATGTGTGTTTCTAAACACGGATAATCGGCAAAGTTTTTCCTCCAGCTTAAACCCCAAACCTAGGGTGGAAGTCATTGACAAGGTCATAGGTGAGTCCTCGTGTTATATTGAGTCTTTGTAAAAGTGGTTTGGGAATAATTTGAGCACATTTGGCTAAATTATTTTATTACAAATCACTTGGTCTATATTAGATCATATTGTGTCACAAAGTTTGGGTAAATTATTGAGGGTCTATATGCAAAGGTGTGTCCCCCCTTTTGAGAGTTGAATTAACTGTAATATCTGATGTAAAAAATATTTTAGTGCATGGTCCCTCATACTTGGACACTATGGCTAAAATATTTGAGGGTGGAAAAAACATTAGTCCCCTCTAGTGTCAATTAATTAATTTTTCTGGCTAAATTAAATTAAAATCCTAAGCCAGAAAATTAATTAATTTGAGTCAAAATAATTATAGAGAAATTAATTTCTGTCCAAGTGGAAAATTCGTGGGTCAAAGAAAAGTCGAATTTCGATGGTCCCTCACCAAGGAAAAAATGGATATTTGAAGAAAAATTAAGCCCTTGGACCTTGGTGGTTAAGTCAAAGTCAAATTTTTGAGGAAATTAATTCAAAATATTAATTTTTGGATTAATTAAAAGTGGGTTTTAAGAAAAATTTGAATTTTTCCTCAAAATTAAAAATTTGACGGTGGAGAAGAAGATCAAATTATTTTTTACGGCCGAGATTATTTTGACGAGGATCAAACCAACTAGCCGTTATTATGAAGTCATTTTGCTTCTATTAGATATCTCTGGATTATGTAAATTAAAATAAAAAAAACTAGTATGAGCACACAAGATGGAGGCTAATTTGAGGCATGGGGACATAGCATGGAAAGTGGAGTTGAGGATTTCAAAGGTTGGTGGACAGCCCAAGCCACCTCACCCAGACGTACAAGCCATCTTGGACAGGTACCCGGTAGTGTTTGGAGACATAACGCTAGGGCAGCCCCCTGATAGGGGATTTGAGCACACGATTGAGCTAGAATTGGGGGTATAGGCAGTTATCACCACTCCTTATAGACATCCCAAAGCCTACAAGGATGAGATTGAGCATGCCATTAAGGATTTGTTGGCACTTGGGCACGTCAGACTGAGCTCGAGTCCCTTCGCCTCATCAGTTGTTCTAGTGAAGAAGAAGGATGGGACTTTGCACATGTGCATTGATTATTGAGGGTTCAACAAGAAGACCTTGAAGAACCGTTACCCCATTCCGCGTATTGATGATTTGATGGATGAGCTTAGAGGAGCCAAGTACTTCTCTAAGATAGACTTGCGTTCGAGGTACCACCAGATCAGGGTGCGGGATCAAAACATCCCCAAGAGGGCTTTCAGGTGCCATTTTGGGCATTTTGAAGTTTTGGTTATGTCCTATGGGCTGACCAATGCATTCGCCACTTTTCAGTCATGCATGAATTATGTATTCCGTGGGCAGTTGCGGAAGTTTGTATTGGTGTTCTTCAATGACATTCTGATTTACAGCAGGACGTGGGAGGAGCATTTGCAACACTTGGAGGTGGCGTTGTGCATTTTATAGGAGCAACAGTTTTACACCAAGTTGTCCAAGTGTGAGTTTGGGCTGACAAATATGCTCTACTTGGGACACATCATTGGCACAGATGAAGTGAGGGTGCATGAGGAGAAGATCAGGGTCATCCGAGATTAGCCAGTGCCCCAGAATGTGATCGAGTTGAGGGGATTTGTGGGCATATGCTCCTATTACAGGAAGTTCGTAAAGGGATTCTCATAGTTAGCAACTCCTCTCACAGACCTGACTAAGAAGGGGGCTTTTGCATGGACAGATAGAGCGCAGTCAGCATTTGATCACCTCAAGGAGGTGATGAGTAGTTGCCTAGTGTTGGCACTCCTAGATTTCAATTAGTCGTTCACCTTGGAGTGTGATGCATCAGGTGAGGGGGTTGGCACAGTATTATCTCAGGATGGACGCCCCATCACTTTTGAGAGTCGGAAGCTCCTTCCGCATGAGAGGTTGTATTCTATTTACGACAAGGAGTTGTAGGAAATTATGCATGCATTGGCCAAATCCCAAAAGTATCTGGTGGGGAACAGATTCTGGGTGAAGACTGATCACAATAGTATTCGCCATTTTATGGGGCAATAGGGCCTCCAGGGTTGCAAGGGAGCGGCTCCCCCCCCCTCGAATCGGCTCCCGAAGCCTTTTTTGCAATTTTTTTTTGCAAAAAATTTCCAAAAGCAATTTTTTGAAGGAAACAATGATTTTTGTGTGGGCAGCCTAATGATCAAGCGTATGACCCTAGTATTGATATGCGATTCATGGTAATGTTAAATTCTTAAAGTAAAAGTGACATTCTCCTTAAATTTTTAACATTGCCATGAAATGACTCAGGATGTTTGAGAGTGGTTCCGACCTCATTAGATTTCATATGGAGAAAGTAGAATTTTAGATCTCATTCAAAATCCAACAGACTTATCAGTGTTTTAGGATTTTAGGATTGTGGATTGCAATGTTTCCATTGGATTTTGTCATGTATTAGGGTATGGAACTTGTATTTAATCAAGAGCACCAAACCCTCTATGTACCTTGATGTTAGTGACATTGGTTTTCGAACTCCTCTATCATGACCCTACTAAAAATGTACCCATCACTCAAACAAAATCTTGACTTGACATGCTATGTTTTTTCTATCTTATGTTAATGCTTAGAGGATGATATTAATAACAAATATCCCTATACATATCCAGAGGTAATGAAAGAGATACCTCTGGATATTAATGCTTAGAGGGTGATATTAATGAAAAAGATCTTGATTTTCCAACTAGACTAAAAAATTAGACATTTCTCGTGGCGGCAAGAGGCCCAAGCATTAGCTATAGATAATAGATTTGCTTGTCTTTTCTAGTTTCTAGTAATTTTTATAACTGTTGACTCTTTCATATTTATTATGATATTTTTTGTGAACAATATATGACAATTTATGTTTGAAGTTGGCAATTATAACTCATTGGTAATGAATTATGAATATAATGCTTCGTGAAAGTTGAAAGTTGTTTCATTTCACTTCATTTTATAACATTTCATTTCATGTTAGATATTCTTTGTTGTAATGGTTACACTTAGCATACAAGTACAACTTTGATGATCAATGATGATAAATGTTATATATTGAATTTTGAAAGCTTGAAAGCTTGAAACTATAAGATTGATGAATCATGAGACTCAACATATTGTATGTTACTAACTTGTGGATGTGGTTGATGAATATTATAACTTCTAGATGATTGATATTATATGGTTCAATCTATGTTTTTATGCTTTTTTATATATAATTCATCATTCTACATGCCTTTGTTGACATATATGCATCAAAATATAAAAAATATATATATTATATACAAATTTGCTCCCTGATGCGCTCCCGAACCGGGAGCTTCTGAAAATGTCGCTTTCATTCCCCGTTTTCGCTCTTGCTCCGAAGTAACCTTGAGGGCCTCAATGACAGGCAACAAAGGTGGGTCAGCAAGGTCCAGGCCTACGAATTTGATATTGAGTATGTCAAGGGCAAACACAATATGGTAGCAGGTGCATTATACAGGAGGCCCATGACACTTTCACTCATGAGCATTTGCCATGATTATTGGAAGGCACAATTGTTGGTGGAGTACTCCAGAGTCCAAAGATCGACGGGCATGTGAGAGTTTGGAGGGCACAAACACAGATGAGTGTTATAGGGTGATGGTTGACATCATATACTACAAGGGGCGCATATTCTTGGTGTTGGGTTCATAGTTGAGGGAGAGGGTTCTCCATGCAGCTCATGACTCTCCATTGTTGGGGCACCCGAGGTTCCGAAAGGCATACAGGACGGTTAGAGAGTGCTTCACATGGAAGGGCCTCAAGGGAGATGTGTTGAGATATGCGCAAGAGTGTGAGGCTTGTCAGACGAATAAGGGAGAGTTGACCCATCCAGCTGGGTTGTTGCAGCCACTTCCCATCCCTGAGGGGAAATGGGAAAGTATCTCCATGGATTTATCACGGGGCTCCCCGCGGTGCAGGGTAGAGATTGTATTTATGTGGTGGTTGATTGGTTGACCAAATACGCACATTTCTTCGCCATTCCAGCTCGGTATTTAGCATCACAGGTAGCCGAGCTATTTTTCAGGGAGGTATTTCGCTTGCATGGGCTTCCCAAGACCATAGTCAGTTACAGGGATAGTCGTTTCATGAGGGAATTTTGGCAGGAGATTTTCAGGCTAGTGGAAACTGAGCTCACCCCCAGCACTAGCTACCATCCACAGACGAACGGTCAAACCAAGAGGGTCAACAAATGGTTGGAGGGATATCTAATGAACTACGTGACCGGGCAGCAGAGGGCTTGGATTCGGTGGTTGCATTTGGGCGAGAACTGCTACAACACCACCCACCACATGTCTATTGCCATGTCACCTTTCCATGCCTTGTATGGTTATGATGCTTTATCTTTGGTTGACATTTTTTTTGGAGATAGTCGGGCCCCAAAGGAAAAAGATTGGATCCAAAAGTGCCAAGATATCCTCAAGGCTCTGAAGGATAACTTATTGACAGCTCAAAATCAGCAGAAAGTGTATGCAAACAAGCATCGGATTGAGAGGCATTTTGAGGAGGGGAACTTAGTTTTCCTGCTGCTATAGGCATACCATTGATCTACACTAAAACAGAAGGGGTCCAAGAAGCTACAAGCACGCTTTTATGGTCCCTACTGGGTGATTGGGCGAATTGGAAAGATAGCCTACGAGTTGGAGCTTCCACTAGGGAGAAAGATCCATAATGTTTTTCATGTCTCATGCCTCAAAAAGGTGTTGGGACAGCATGTGACAACAGCCACAGAGTTACCTTCTCTAGATGATGAGGGGCACCTAGTTCTAGAGCCAAAAGTTATTTTGGAGATCAGAGAGAGGAAGTTGAGGAGTAGAACTATCAGGGAGTACTTAGTACGTTAGAGGAACTTGCTGGATAAGGATGCCACTTGGGAGGGTGAGCACATACTTGAGCATCCAATGATGAAGTTGCTTAGGGACAAGCAACATTTGGGAGAGGAGGATTGTAATATCCCTACGTAGAATAATTTTTCCTTGAATTTATTATCACAATTTTGGCAATTTTTTTCATTATGGGACCCACCAAATTTTGGGAGAAGACTTAGGAACAGGGAGGCTATAAATATTTTTGCTAGTGGAACGTGGGGGCCACACTCACTTGAAAAACGCATCTCCTTAGAGGGGAATTCGAATTGCCAATGAAGGGGGTCGAAAAGCTTAATGGAGGAACCCACATGGGGAGGCAACCCAAAAATTATAAATAGGAGTTGAGCAACTTTTGGTGTCTTTGGTTTTCTTGTTGCTTGAGCTGGTTAGCCGAGTCACAGTCTTTTTCAACACAGAGCTTTCCAAGGGGAGAGCTCACCTTTATTTCGGTGGACTTTGAGTACCACCCTAGAGAGGCAAGATTGTGTCAAGTTGGAGTGGATATCGGAGGAATTCAGAGCATATCGTACATCCATTCTCTCATCGAAAGCATACTCCAGGAGGACGCAGTAGTGGACCACACATTTCATATTTCAGCTATCTTCCAGGTGGTGTTGGCTTGCAGAAATTTTGCATAGAGGCTCCAGGGGAAGACCGCGCTGACTAGGAGTTTTGGGGCAGAAGATTTTTGTTTGGAGGTGGTATGAATTTGTACATCCAGGGCCTGCGTAGTGGTCATTTTCTGGGTACACGTGGGAGATTAAGTGAAGTGCTTGAGAGTTGGATTTTGGCAGAGAAGTAAGGAAAACTTTTGGGAGGTGAAACTCAGCCTTTTTAGGAGTGATTGGAGGGATTTTTCAGGGAGGTTGCAAACAGACCGTATTTTCCAGTCGATAGAGGAGGACATGGTATTTGGGGCCAAATTTCGGGGATCAAAACTATATCAAACCCTTTCAAGGTTTTGGTGGGTTATTTGAGAGGAGCTTGGGGCTAATTTTGCAAAATTTTCTGAGCACCGGAGGTGGGCCTTTCAATAGTTCCTTTGCAGCAGACATCGTAGTTTTTTTGGGGCAACGCAGAGCACCTTTGAAGTAGATCATCCTCTCATCCAGTCATTCTATTTTCTCACCTGGGTCTTGTCCATCTTACCTTTGAGGCAAGCCCGGGTGCACTCCTTCCATAGCATTGTACTCTTGCTCCATATATTTAATAAAATGGCTTAGCTGGATGGCATTTTTGGAGTTTTCATGGACGTTCACTGAATTTTCTGAATTTTGTGTTTGCATGTACTATTTTTCTTTGCATATCATTGTTTTTCCTAATTAGGAACATTACATCCCAAGATTGATGCCACGATGCCAAGAGTGATATCACTATGTGATAGAATGTGAGCCATATCAATGCGTACCTATGTGATAGAATGCGAGTCATATAAATGCATACCACTGTGAGATAATACAGGCTACGGTGACAAAATATGAACCATAAAGGAGACAATGCGGGCCACTATATAATAATAGCAAGCTACTCCAAATGTGGGCCTCTGTACTTGTAACGAACCTTAGAGACATATGAACCATAGAGATGATGAACATTTGAATGTGAGCTGCTTGAGCCACTATGATTGGCTATATTAGTATATAGTCGATTTGGGACATGGATTTTCACATGGGAGCCAACATAAGCTTCTATGAGGCCAACCTTGTAATTTTTAGGGAAAATAGGAAATTTAATTTCCTTTTAAATATATTTTCTTTAATAATTGTTTGCCCAAATTTGTACCACAATAAATAGTAAGAGTGCCCCAAATATCTATATTTTCCTTTAATAAATATAAATTCTCTTTGGGGCAAAATGGGCTTCTATTGGGTCTTAGGGTTTTTATGGGGAAATTCATCCCATAGCTATCCCAATTTTCAAAACTAAGAACATCTTAGAATTTGTCGAGAATCTTCTAGAGGAAAAACTACCTTATCCCAACTAATGCCAATTAATCACCCAATTTTCCTAAGTTTTAATTGAGGAAATATTTAAAAATCATTAATTAACTTAATTAAGACATTTTCCCTATGTGAAACTCAGGAACAATTACATGGGCTTGGAGATAATTCATTTCTCTATGTTCCTAGCCTCAGTGACACCCCTCAAGGCTAGAACACCTATCCAAGATACAATATTTAATATTCCCTCTTAGAGAGGAATGTGTTCTCAACAACACCCAACTTGTCCCTGAAGAAAAAAAAAACTTGCCTTTTATCAAGGCCTTCGTTAGAATTCCTTCCACATGTTGATTTGTAGGCACATACTATAGTCAAACTAATCCATGCTATACACAGTCCCTGATGAAATGGTATCGTGTGTTGATATGTTTCGATTGATCATGAAATACTGATTCTTAGTGATCCAGGAGGATCTAGAAAATGGTGAATTTCCGAAGTATATGGATTCAAGTGAGACCAATGACATTGCCTAGAGCTTGACGAACCAAATTCAACACAACTTGAATGGCCTCAAATGGTGCTTGTATGAGAAATATATGCTAGTCTAAAGATTTGGTCAAATAATAAAAAAGTGTGTAGGTACTGCTACGTGGTTGTAGACCTGGACCTATTAGATGCTGACACATGGCACTGGGCATCAACTGACATGGGAATAGCTGGAGCTGACACGTGAACATATATGATTGGTTGACAGGGTTGCATGTGGATCAGTGGTATGATGCCATGTGGACCAATGGAATGGTGCCGTGTGGCACCATGGTGGAATCAGAAGGGCCAATGGCATAGGTTGAAATTTTTTGCGTTATAAACAACACATGAAGTGGCAGTCGGGGATTCGACCCCTCAACCTCATATCCAACAACACAACGACTTATCACTAGCCCGAGGGACACAGTTGTAACATGCACAGACATTTTCAATTCTAAGGTCTTTAATTGTTGAAGTTTGAAAAAAAAAGGGCATAAGCCGCGAAGTTGGCCCACAGACTTGCCACCTCATGTTATGTTTTCAACAAACGAAGGACCTATAACAGTTTACATGCCACACCATCATATATTCCAATGGAGGGAGTTCCATATGCCACAACTCAACAACAATTATTAAATGGTCAATGGTTCCCACTAGTAGTAAGCCATACGACCTCACCTGCGGTTGTTATAACAAACGCCACAAAGTATTAACCATTGTTGCATTGGAGTAATATAATATGACCACCCAACATATGGTTTTGCAGGTTGTAACTATTACCCACCACATGTGGGTAGTGTATATAGGATAAATGTTTTCTCCTAGATGGCCCTCAGCCAGTAGCCAACAACCCCTTGCAATCACCAGATAGCTCAATGTGCCACTACCTCCACCATTTGAGTCATCCATGTTGTCCCTTGATTGTATGTATGTTTGAAGGTGGGCCTCCAGACCCCAAAGGTGGCTTTTCATTGGTATAGTTGAGTAATTTTCCTTACTTGTCATGGGCACTTTTGGGCATGGATTAGTGGGGGGATTCGGAGGAAAGAGTAGATTAGGTCTGTATTCTTGTCTAGATTGCCCGATTTCGTGGTTACCTTTGTATCATAGTCCTGTGGGCTCTCCTTTATTGGACATTAGCTTTAAGGTTGACACTACATGGGAAATCTCGATTTTGGTTGAGTGGTCCCACTTCTCGACGCCACCTACATCACTCCCCTTCCACTCATTTTGGCCCCATTCATCTCTTTTCCCATTCAGGTCCACATGTTTCCACTAGGTACACATAGGGCTAGCCTCCCTCCCCCCTTGTCCATACCTTGGGTCGGGCCTAAAATGATGCCCCAAAGGTTAATGCAACTAAAAGGAAAAGAAAAAGCATAATTTGGCCACTCTCAACAGGAAATGTACCATAAGATGCAAGAGACAGTCGGGACATACACATTTAGCACGTGGGAAAAATCCAAACATGACCTCTACCTCTTATCCATGGCCATCACCCTGGTTTTTATGGGCCCTAGATGAGTCCCCTCCATCATTAAGGAACCCATGATTGTCCCACTCCCTGGTGGACGATGAATTGCCCCACCTTAAGGGGGTATCCATTGTTATATATTATACATCATGCTCTCATCCCCTAGAGCCCCGAGCAGTTATGAAGAAAAATAAATAAAAAGAAAAATGCATATGAAGAAGGGTGGAAAAATAAGTTCAGGGTATTCATGACCAGGATTTGCTCCCTCCTACACTTATACACCCATGTGTGGGATTCCCTCATTATAGCTACCCTTGTACCATAACATGTGGTCTGGATGATGTAGAAATTTCTAAATCTCTTATGCAAAAATTATTAGTGTTAATCCAGTTATGCTCCTCCTACTTAGACAAGTTATTAACTGAAAAATTCAAGTTAAAATCGAAGCAAAACACATAACAGATCTCTACCAATCCAGATCTAGAATAAGCACATGCACACATTGACAAAGTGACACAGTTATTTCTGAACAAATAGTCCCCGGAAAAACCCAATGCAGGAAAACCGGTCTCTGGCTGCTGGAGGGTTCTATTATTAAGAATATTTCTGAATACACAAATCTGGGTTCCAGATCTAGAAAACCCAATAGAAAAAACAGTAAATCTACAACTCCCTAGCCGATCTACGGCCAAAATAATGACTAATCGACACCCTCAAACGGGATTTACAGAACTCAACCAAGATTAGGGCCTAGAAACCCCAGCACATAGCCCCTTTGCTTCTTCAGTAGTGATGGTGAAGAAGAAGGATGGCACATTGAGGATGTGCATTGATTACAGGGCCCTAAACAAGAAGACCATGAAGAACTGGTACCCCATCCTATGGACTGATGAGTTGATGGATGAGCTGAGGGGGGCCAAGTTCTTTTCAAAGATTGATTTGAGATCCGGGTACCATCAGATTCGTGTGAGGGAGCAGGACATTTCCAAGACCGCTTTCCGATGTCATTACGGCCATTTTGAGTTTTTGGTTGTGCCTTTTGGGCTAACCAATGCCCCGGCCACTTTCTAGTCATGCATGAATCACATCTTCCGCAGTCACTTGAGGAAGTGTGTGTTAGTGTTTTTTGACGACATATCGATCTACAGCCGAACATGGGAGGAGCACCTCCAACATATAGAGGTTGTATTGTGCATTTTGGAGGAGCATCAGTTTTATGCTAAGCTCTCCAAGTGCGAGTTTGGGTTGACCGAGATGCTCTACTTGGGGCACATCATCGGGGTGGATGGAGTGAAGGTACACGAGGAGAAACTCAGGGCCATCAGGGAATGGCCGGAGCCGAAGAATGTGATGGAACTTCGGGGATTTGTGGGGATCTGCACCTACTACCAAAAGTTCGTCAAGGGATTTTCCCAACTTGCCGCACCCCTTACAGATCTCACCAAGAAAGGGGCATTCAGTTGGTCGGATACAGTGCAGAAGGCTTTTGACAGGCTCAAGGAGGTGATGAGCAGCTGCCCAGTGTTAGCATTGCCAGATTTTACACAGCCCTTTGTCTTGGAGTGTGATGCATCGGGGGAGGGGATAGGCGCAGTGTTGATGCAGGGAGGCCACCCCATAGCTTTCGAGAGCCGGAAGCTATTGCCACATGAGAGGTTTTATGCTATATACGACAAGGAGATGTTGGCCATCATGCATGCATTGGCCAAGTTTCAGCAGTACCTGGTGGGGAACAGGTTCAGGGTGAGGACGGACCACAACAGCCTCTGGTTTTTTCTAGAGCAGAAGCAGTTGCAGGAGAGGCAGCAAAATTGGGTCAGTAAGATCCAGGCTTATGTAATATTCCTAATTAGCACTGCTAATTGGAATATTTCATTTTTGTATAGTTTTGCCGCCTTTAGTTAAATTAATAAATAAAGTGAGAATTAGGGGGTCAACTCACCTAATAAAATAAAGTGCTTTCCTAGTTGATAAACGTTGTAACTTAAAGGGGTGGCCTTGGGGGTCCACACACACATGAGGGAAGGCCTCACGCTGACCCTAAGGTAACTGCGCAGGTCAAGGAGAAGGGAGGACGCAGTTAGGGTTTCTGAGGGAGCTAACACTATAAAAGGTGGGGTTTTCACTCCATTTGGCATTGTTGATATGATATTGATATTGAGAGCTAGACTTCTGTCTACTTCAGCACGTCGGTTGTTTAGTCGGTCTGCAGCACTGTTTAGTGCGAACTGAGTGTCTCCGGTCGGAGATCTCACCCTTGGCTCCGGGGGACTTCGAGTGCCTGCTCGAGCAAGGTTTTTCCTTTAGTTTCAGTTGATGATTTGCAGTGGATTTCTGGTGGACGTTTTGCAGAGGAGCTGCCCCCTTGAGTGACTGCGCAGTCTAGGAGAGAGAACGCAGTTTCAGTAGGGAGGACGCAGTCATTGTTGTGCAGCATTGTTGGGAGGTGATTTGACGGTAGTCTCAGCGTTTTTCCAGCACTGGGAGGTTGTTGTTTCAGCTGGAGATTTTGCAGGAGAGTTTGGGCCCCTTTTCCCAGCGTTTTCTTGAGCTTCTACGCTGTTCCTGAGAGAGACAGCGTTTTCTCTGGAGAGGGTTTATTTGGTGGATTTTCGGAGGTGGAGCACTTGCTTCACGGTTTCTGGGTTTTGTCCGGAGGGTTGAGTACAGCTAGCCTTCCGATTTTCAGCTCATTCCGGTGTGGGGATCAGCCCCTAGTTCCAGCACATTGCAGCAGCAGTTTTCTACGGCAGTTTTCTCCAGCAGCTAGGACGCAGTCTCTGTTGTAGCCATTTCTCATTCTGAGAGGGTCTCCACTTGCCTTGACCAAGGATAGGTGCACTCATTCTGATTATCTCTTGTACCCATATACATGTATTCTCAGATTAATAAAATGGCTTAGCGTTCTGGTATTTTATGTGTATTTGTTTCATATTCCGGTTCTGGCATTTTGTTCTATATAGCTGCTTGTTGTTTTGCTGTGTATTACTGTTTATTTCCCGTTGGGGATATTACAGCTTACGACTTTGACATTGAGTATGTCAAAGGGAAGAACAACGTTGTGGCAGACGCACTTTCACGCATGCCAGCAGCGTTGTCCTTTATGAGTTTGGACATGGATTCGACTGTTGGTAGAATACTCCAAGGACTGTTTTTCCTGCGAGATTTTGGATGGGAAGGTGACAGATGACAGGTACAAAGTGATGGATGAGATGATCTATTACAGGGACAGGATCTTCTTGACTGAGGGCTCCCAGCTCAAGAAGAAGATATTGCATGCCTCGCATGATTCACCATTATCAGGCCACTAGGGGTTTACCAAAACCTACAAGGCCATCAGGGAGAGGTTCTCTTGGAAGGACCTCAAGGAGGATGTGCTCCAATATGTCAGGGAGTGCGAGGTTTTCCAGTGTAACAAAGGAGAGATGAACCATCCAGCAGGATTATTGCAGCCTCTTCCCATACCTGAAGGGAAATGGGAGAGTATATTGATGGACTTCATTACAAGGTTGCCCACGGTATAGGGCAAGGATTGCATATTTGTAGTCGTTGATCGACTGACTAAATATGCTCATTTTTTTGCCATATCGGCACATTACACTGCAGCACAGGTAGCAGAGCTGTTCTTCAGGGACATTTTCATATTGCATGGTCTCCCAAAGACCATTGTTAGTGATAGGGACAGCCGCTTCATGGGCAGATTTTGGTAGGAGCTTTTCCATTTGGTGGGCACTGAGTTGACACCGAGTACTAGTTACCACCCCCAGACTGTAACGACCCATTCCCAAGTTATACACAAAATAATATTAGCGTGTATACGATATGCGCATTTGATAGCTACACATGCATATATCGCACACATCGCACTAGTACACCTACCTACTAATATCGAGATTACCTAAGTTAGAGATTTAATATTAAGATTTAAGATTAATATTAAGATTAACTAAGTATAAATTATATGAAAAAGGACTAATAAAAGAAAAATAATTTAATTTAATTAAAATATAAAGTTAATTCATTAAGTTAAAAATGAATATTCAAATATTAAAAATTACTCTTAAAAAAATATTTAAATGTAAGACAAATGCTCCATAAAGAGAACAACCGTATAACCCCCTCCATAAATATATCCTTATTCACGTTAATGTCAATCACCTCACCATAAATACTTATAATATCAACATTAATGTGGATAAGATCTTGAGAGGTAAGATGCGGTGGAGGAGGGTTATTTAAGTGATGAAATATGAAGGAGAGGGGTTTGTTTTTTTGGGAATTCTGCAGAATTATCAAGTGACAATATGGAGGGAGAGGAACTGTTTTGAAAGGGAGTCTCTGGATTCTTGGAATTCTGGGCACGGGGGCAGAGGAGGCATCCTCTGGGTCTAGGATTGTTCCTAGATTAACTGGGAGGATTTGATTGTTTCGGTAACCTGTTCACAGCATCACAAGGAGAACCACCGCTCAAGAAATCTTCAGCCCACTTCAGGTTTTGTTGTTGATCAGATAAAACTGATTAGGCAACGATTGAAAGAGGCACAGGATAGACAGAAAAGTTATGCTGACGCTCACAGGACAGATAGAAGCTATGTAGTGGGAGATCAGGTTTTCATCCGCATCAGACCAAATAAGAGCATCATTCAGTTTGGGAAGGGGACAAAATTATCCCCCCGGTATATAGGACTGTTTGAAGTCCTGGAAAAAGTTGGATCTGTCGCTTATCGTCTTGCACTGTCACCCCACCTGCACAAAATTCATAATGTATTTCATGTATCTACTTTACGACACTATATTACTGACAAATCTCATAATATTCAATGGAAGGAACTGCAGGTATCGGACGAGGGAACCCTGACGGTCGAACCATTATATATTCTGGAACGTAGGGTTCGACAGCTCAGGAACCGCCGGATGGACCAAGTTAAAGTCCAGTGGGACAAATATAGTCCTGGATCAGTGACTTGGGAGGATGCTGAGACCTTATGCCAGAATTACCCCAGCCTATGTTAAATTTTGAGAAACTGAAAACTTTATATGTATATAACTGCTCTATTTTGATACTTGAAACTTTATTTTGAAATATCACGTAAGGATGAGTTTTACTTTGCTAGTACATGGATACCCATAAAGATAGAATGCTACTTCACTCTAGTGATACAGGATATATGCTATTTGTTTAAATTTATTGGTGTATGGATACCGATATGCAATATGTCATTTAAATTAACATTGCAAGAATATGAAATCATAGATTAAATGTTATAAATAAAACTATCTATCAATTCATTTCATTTTAATCTTAAATATGATTGAAGGAAAAGAAATAGAAGAGTAACCACATTTTAAAATGAAAGCGAAACATATTAGTATATAGATTGAGAAATACTAAATACAAATGTATCATAGATGAAACATGTATGAACTAAACAGGAGTTGTATCTAGCAAGAAATTGTATTAAATGTATAGATGTATATGTTGTAATGTGTGTATGAGTGTTTACATTGCAGAGTGTGTACAAAGTGATTACTTTGCAGAACACATCGTTACCGAAACAATCTACATGATGAAAGAATTCCAAGAACAGTTGAGACTCCCTGAGATCCCATGATAGGGTGTTGACCCTGGTCCTACTAGGAGAGGTGGAGGTGTTGCCCACTATTTATCCTCCAATACCTGGAGTCATGAGAGGACTGTGAAAGTCACGCTCCTCTCGACGTATGATGATGACTGCCGGATGCCTACAAGCATGTCAGGTCGACGTAATCGACGCTGATATCCTTAAGGTCTATGAATGGATCAGTAAAACTGATGCCATGGCATATTCCTGTAGAGGACGGATAGGATGGAAGTGGAAGAGATTAGGAAGGATAGGATGATTTTAGAATAGTTTGGAGATTCGGTTGAGCTGGGAAGTAACAAATTAAATTACAGATACATACTTATTCAAACGGAAATTCAATCTTAAAATACAAGCATTCTACAATCACCCTAATCTCTAAAAATACAATTATTGATATGAGTATATAAAACCCTAAACTTCAAGACGAAGTTTTCTGAAGGGAGGAAGTATGTAACGACCCATTCTCAAGTTATACATAAAATAATATTAGCGTATATACGATATGCGCATTTGATAGCTACACATGCATATATCGCGCACATCGCACTAGTACACCTACCTATTAATATCGAGATTACCTAAGTTAAAGGATTTAATATTAAGATTTAAGATTAATATTAAGACTAACTAAGCATAAATTATATGAAAAAGGACTAATAAAAGAAAATAATTTAATTTAATTAAAATATAAAGTTAATTCATTAAGTTAAAAATGAATATTCAAATATTAAAAATTAATCTAAAAAAAAACTTAAATGTAAGACAAATGCTCCATAAAGAGAACAACCGTATAACCCCCTCCATAAATATATCCTTATCCACGTTAAAGTGAATCACCTCACCATAAATACTTATAATATCAACATTAATGCGGATAAGATCTCGAGAGGTAAGAGGCAGTGGAGGAGGGTTATTTAAGTGATGAAATATGAAGGAGAAGGGACCTGTTTTTTTGGGAATTCTGTAGAATTATCAAGTGACAATATGGAGGGAGAGGAACTGTTTTGAAAGGGAGTCTCTGGATTCTTGGAATTCTGGGCACGGGGGCAGAGGAGGCATCCTCTGGGTCTAGGATTGTTCCTAGATTGGCTGGGAGGATTTGATTGTTTCGGTATCCTGTTCACAGCATCACAAAGAGAACCACCGATCAAGAAATCTTCAGCCCACTTCAGGTTTTGTTGCTGATTAGGCAACGATTGAAAGAGACACAGGATAGACAGAAAAGTTATGCTAATGCTCACAGGACAGAAAGAAGCTATGTAGTGGGAGATCAGGTTTTCATCCGCATCAGACCAAATAAGAGCACTATTCAGTTTGGGAAGGGGACAAAATTATCTCCCCGGTTTATAGGACCGTTTGAAATCCTGGAAAAAGTTGGACCTATCGCTTATCGTCTTGCACTGCCACCCCACCTGCACAAAATTCATAATGTATTTCATGTATCTATCTTACGACACTATATTACTGACAAATCTCATAATATTCAATAGAAGGAACTGCAGGTATCGGACGAGGGAACCCTTACGGTCGAACCATTACGTATTCTGAAATGTAGACTTCGACAGCTCAGGAACCGCCGAATAGACCAAGTTAAAGTCTAGTGGGACAAATATAGTCTTGGATCCGCGACTTGAGAGGATGCTGAGACTTTATGCCAGAATTACCCCAGCCTATGTTAAATTTTGATAAACTAAAAAGTTTATATGTATATAACTGCTCTATTTTGATACTTGAAACTTTATTTTGAAATATCATGTAAGGATGAGTTTTACTTTGCTGGTACATGGATACCCATAAAAATAGAATGCTACTTCACTCTAGTGATACAGAATATATGCTGTTTGTTTAAATTTACTGGTGTATGGATACCGATATGAAATATGTCATTTAAATTAACATTGCAAGAATATGAAATCATAGATTAAACGTTATAGATGAAACTATCTATCAATTCATTTCATTTTAAATATGATTGAAGGAAAATAAATAGAAGAGTAACCACATTTTAAAATGAAAGCGAAACATATTAGTATATAGATTGAGAATGACTAAATACAAATGTATCATAGATGGAACAGGTATGAACTAAACAGGAGCTGTATCTAGCAAGAAATTGTATTAAATGTATAGATGCATATGTTGTAATGTGTGTATGAGCGTTTACATTGCAGAGTGTGTACAAAGTGATTACTTTGCAGAACACATCGTTACTGAAACAATCTACGTGATGACAGAATTCCAAGAACAGTTGAGACTCCCTGAGATCCCAAGATAGGGTGTTGACCCTGGTCCTACTGGGAGGGGTGGAGGTGTTTCCCATCGTTTATCCTCCAATACCTGGAGTCATGGGAGGACTGTGCAAGTCACGCTCCCTTCGACGTGTGATGATGACTGCCGGATGCCTACAAGCATGTCATGTCGACGTAATCGACACTGATATCCTTAAGGTCTATGAATGGATCAGTAAAACTGATGCCATGGCATATTCCTGTAGAGGACGAATAGGATGGGAGTGGAAGAGATTAAGAAGGATAGGATGATTTTAGAATAGTTTGGAGATTCGGTTGAGGTGGGAAGTAACAAATTAAATTACAGATACATACTTATTCAAACGGAAATTCAATCTTAAAATACAAGCATTCTACAATCACCCTAATCTCTAAAAACATAATTATTGATATGAGTATATAAAACCCTAAACTTCAGGACGAAGTTTTCTGAAGGGAGGAAGTATGTAACGACTCATTCCTAAGTTATACACAAAATAATATTAGCGTGTATACGATATACACATTTGATAGCTACACATGCATATATCGCGCACATCGCACTAGTACACCTACCTACTAATATCGAGATTACCTAAGTTAGAAATTTAATATTAAGATTTAAGATTAATATTAAGATTAACTAAGTATAAATTATATGAAAAATGACTAATAAAAGAAAATAATATAATTTAATTAAAATATAAAGTTAATTCATTAAGTTAAAAATGAATATTCAAATATTAAAAATTAATCTTAAAAAAATACTTAAATGTAAGACAAATGCTCCATAAAGAGAACAACCGTATAACCCCCTCCACAAATATATCCTTATCCACGTTAATGTCAATCACCTCACCATAAATACTTATAATATCAACATTAATGCGGATAAGATCTCGAGAGGTAAGAGGCGGTGGAGGAGGGTTATTTAAGAGATGAAATATCAAGGAGAAGGGGTCTGCTTTTTTGGGAATTTTGCAGAATTATCAAGTGACAATATGGAGGGAGAGGAACTGTTTTGAAAGGGAGTCTTTGGGTTCTTGGAATTCTGGGCACGGGGACAGAGGAGGCATCCTCTGGGTCTACGATTGTTCCTAGATTGGCTGGGAGGATTTGATTGTTTCGGTCACCTGTTCACAGCATCACAAGGAGAACCACCGCTCAAGAAATCTTCAGCCCGCTTCAGGTGTTGTTGCTGGTTTTCAGGTATTCCTCTATGTATAGATAGTTAATTTTGTAAGCTGAAATTTTCAATTTAAGCTATTACACTCATCTCATTGGATTTTATACTTAAATAAAAAATTAGATCAGTGCATGTAAGAAATCATAGGAAAGAGTTCCTACACATGGTATCGGAGCACTTGTTCAAACTTTCGGACCTATTAGTTAAGATTTATGTTAAACCTGCTTGAGTCTTTTGAGTCTTCTGTCTTAACTATGGAAGATAATAGATAGATTTTAAGTTTAATCCCTATGGCCAATAACATAAGTACCGAAGCTATCCCTGAGTATTTACAATCTACTTCAGCAACTATGTTATAAGCCTCAAACAGCCGCATACCATCCCAGAATAGTGTTTGAATACTTTGCCTGAAGAAATAAATACATAAATATAAATACATGTCTGAAATCGTGAAAATATAATACAGTTGCACACGGTTTTACACATTTCATTCTTTACGGATTCAAGAAATCTATTCTTTTAACTGTTTCCACACTATTGAAATTGAATACCAGAATTTGTTTTTGTTTAAATGGCGCCCTCATATTGGGATGATGAAGAAGAGGAGGACTATGAGGCTTTCGGCGAGCGATTTGACAATGATATGGATGCCCTAAAGCGGGCATGCCAGTTGACAGGTCACGCGGACCTAGTCGCAGGCATAGAAGAAGTGCCTGAATATGAAGATGGGGATGATAATGAGGACGATGACAACCAATTCTTGCAGAGCATACAGAACAAATTGATGTTGGGATCCGCTCATGTTCGATTTCCGCTCATTAAGTCTGAATCCGACTTTGATCACAAGCCTCTGGAATCAGACGTTGAAGAGGACGACACCGATATTCTCCAGGCAATTCGAAACAGATTTGCTGATCCAGGCTTGCGGGAGAAGGCGTCCACTAGTTATGTTCTTGGTCATCTTTGGCATCGTGGTAGAAAATGATAGGGTACTGTGAAGTATCGCTTTCCCTTGCATTTTGATCCCCTCACGCGGCAATTTTGAACTCACGACATTCCTTATGTTGGTTAAGTCGACAACCATCAGTCTATCGAGAAAGAGCCACTGAGTAAAGTACTGCTTTTTCATCTTCTCATTTCATGACGCCGTTAATCGAACTCGCAACCTTCCATTTCGAGACTACCTCAAACAACCATTAGGTTAGCAAGGACCTTGGAGTACCCACCATTTTCTATTCATCCATGCTCCGCCCGACTAAACAACTGTCCGCAAAGAAATTGAGCCGATGCCCTTTTTGAACAGTGCTTGAAATTGACGCCGGCCTCGTTTGCAAAGAATTAAACCAGCTACTTGCCCACCTGCTTGCTCAGTATGTCAATATGTTAGTTGCGTGAGAAAATTTAGTATAAATTCATGATGATATAAGTAGGAAAATAACCTGGACGTTGAATTTCCATCTGGGTTACATATGATTTGCTGTCAAGATTTCAAAACTGGTGTGTATATAAGGAAAAGCCACAAATAAAATACGATAAGTATAAAAATCTCTGTGACTCCATGTCGCATACGGGAAGAAATATGATACGGGATTTGATTTTGTAATTAACATAGGGTTCAAGGTTCGACTATAGTCCATCGTAATATATTAAAACCGTTGCAAATCAAGGTCTGAATATTAAAGTTGCAATAGTCTACGTATTATATAGTGCGATGTAATTAACATAGGGTTAAGATTTTAAATTTAGTATGCGCAAAAGCTTGTGTAAAGGGGAGCGGGGTCGGATTTTGAACCTCAGACCTCCGCCCCAACAGGCATGTGCCCTTCATATATAAATGTCCGGTGACAAATCTATGGCGCAAATATAGTTTAAGCCAAAGTTTAAATATAATATGCCATCTGAACTTTGTAAACGCAATTATATGCTTACGCCATAAATATTTATTCCGATCATATGGTATAAACCTTAACTTAAAGTTTAAATAAATATGCCATCGAAACCTTTGTTACATGATTGCCACCGTTGATAGGTATCCGGACTTTGGGTTATTTAAAATAATATATGTGGAGTTAATATATGTACCATATATATATATATATTTTATTTTATTTTATTCAAAATTTTAAAAATTAATTGCCTCTACATAGTATATTATAAACAGTCCGCATATAATTAACCAAATTAAAAATAAAAATAAAAATAAATCGTATGGCACATTAGAGTGTGATATCTAAGTTAGGGTGACAAACCTTATGATATGGCGTATTATTAAACACAATCCGAATGGTGGCATTTATATATTATGATCGTATTCATATGTGCATGGTAGTACATTAAACTATGTTAATTTTGGGAAAATAGTTTAAATTACCTAATTAGATGATTCACTTCAAAGATGGATTGAGACTAAATCGCTTTTGCATATAGAAAGTTTAGAGTTAAGCTTTTGTATATAATGTAAAAGTTTAAATGCTTGTATCTATGGTTTAAAAGGTATAGTGTGTATTTTGTTTATATACATTATTAAAAATAGTAATTATTTATAATATATATATATATATATAATTAAGCTAATTGTAAATAGAGCAATGCATAAACATTTACCAATATATTTATATGATAACAAATAAATTTGTTTGGGAAGTTCGATTTTATATAAAATAAATTTAAAAATTGTATTTTAACTCTCATTTATTTTGTTACAAAAGCAGGGAAAGAAAATCAACATTCAAGTATTAGTTATGTCATAAGTAGCTGAAAATCAATAATCCCTTCTATAACTGCATCTAGGACTAAACATTCTAGACAAATTTTACAAACCAACACTATGATCTATGGAAACCCCTGCATTTCACTCTAGAGTTAGTACGCATAAAATACCCTGCATAGGACAAGGAGGTCGCGTTGCCACCCTCTTTGACCTCGGTACTAGTGAGACCTGTCTGCAGGTAAAATAGCAAAAGAACTATACCCGTATGCAAGCTCAAAATCTTACGAAAATTATATTCCGTCAGTTTGAAAATTTACCCACTTCTCATAAATTTATTATGTATTTCAGGAAAAGTAACAATGTTTAACACGTACCAAAGGCGGTAGCGCCAGCGAAATGCATCGCCGCCACCTTCACCATCACCATCGCCACCATCAAGATCGCCGTCAGCGCCTATTGCTCCACCCGATCTTACTACTATGATGAGCTCATTAGAAGCCATTTTGGAAACATTAAAAGAGTCGCAGTCGACCAGGAACAAAGAAGAACGACGTCATCTAGAGGAAAGACATTCAGAAAAGCCTAAGGATTATGATTACAAGCCTCTTAGAGAAGATATTTCGCAGGAACTGCAAAAGATTAAACTCCCGAAATTCTCTGGGGAACAAGCTAGAGAACATGCGGAAGCATGGTTGGAAGGGATGATAAGATGCTTCGCATTAAGAGAATATTCTTCCACTTCTAAAACAAAGATCGTTGTATTCCAACTCAGGGGGAATGCTCTGATTTGGTGGGGGAATATGGAAAAACAGCTGCATCTCACATCAGATGTCGTTCCTTGGGAGTTATTTGTGGACCGATTCCGTGCGAAATACTTACCACCTTTCTTTCAAGAGCTGCAAGCCGGAGCCTTCCATACTCTCACTCAAAGTGGTAAGACCGTGGAAGAATACGAGATAAAGTTTATGGAACTTGTAAAATATGTTCCTTATCTAGACACGGATGAATGCCAAGCTGAGCGTTTCGTATTTGGATTAAATCCCCGGATCAGGGCCATGGTAAGAATGTGAAAGTCATCAACGATAGCAGAGGCAGTCGAATGTGCTCGTTATGCAGAGGAACATCTGGGGATTAAAAGGGATTTCAAGCCAGTTGAACCAATACCGCAGGCATTTATAGGAAGGACTCCCCGAAATTTCTTCCGAGGAAATAACTCACGACCACCTCCTTATGGTAACAGGTTTACCCTAAGAGGAGCGGGCGCAGGAGCTCCCATGACCATAAATGCAATAGCTTCTGAATTCTCAAACATCAGTCCTTGGAGATTTCGAGGGACGGGTAATCGAGGAAGGAATGGAAGAGGAAGTGGCACCAGGGGACAGAGCTCTTGGTCTAGAAATTCTCAGTCAAACTCAAAGGGACTAGCCTGGGTGGACTGTTGGGGTTATGGAGGACCTCATCTTCGGCGTGATTGTCCTGAGAACTCTCGGCAAACAGGAAAAGGACCATCATCAAATGCCCAAAGCAATCATAGAATCCATGCCGTCGTCAACAACAACCAAGCAGCACATCAATCCACTGTAGTGGAGTCTTCAGGTACAATCAACGGAATAAAACTCAAAATCTTATTTGACACTGGAGCTACTGATAGTTTTATTTCATCTTATACATTAAATAAATGTGGGTTGGCAGCCTGCAAGCAAGACGATTTCAGACAGGTAGAAATGGCTTCGGGAGACCTTCAATCGGTAGAATTAAGTGTTGAGGATTGCAAAGTTGATCTAGGAGTCTGTTTGACCAAACTAAAAGTATATGTCACGGCCCTAGGAACGTACGACTTGGTGATAGGAATGGATTGGTTAGAGTCTCATCGAGCATGGGTATATTGTTCCGGGAAAACAATACTTTGCATGAATGATGAGGGATAGACAATCCAAATTCAAGGTATTAATAGAAAAGTATCCTTGCGTTTCATCTCATCCATGCAAATGAAGCGGTGCTTAAGGAAAAGTTGCCAAGTGTATGCAGTGCAGGAAGTAAGCAAAGAGAAAGGGCCTTCCTTAGATCAGTATCTGATTCTGTCAGAATTTCCGGACGTTTTTCCAAAGGAATTACCAGGACTGCCTCTTAAGAGAGAGCTAGACCTCTCCATTGAATTGAAACCTGGTACGGAACCTATATCTAAAACCCCTTACAGAATGATCGCCTTGGAACTTCAAGAATTGCATATACAGCTGAAGGAACTGTTAGATGTAGGACACATTCGACCCAGTGTTTCGCCTTGGGGTGCTCCTGTAATCTTTGTCAAAAAGAAAGATGGTTCACTACGACTGTGTGGACTATCGAGATTTAAACCGGGCCACGGTAAAGAATAGGTATCCAATGCCTCGCATTGACGACCTTTTCGATCAAATGAAAGGAGCTACAGCATTTTCAAAGATCGATCTACGATCGGGTTATCATCAACTCAGGATTAGCGAGAGCGATGTTTCTAAGATTGCATTCTGAACTCGTTTCGGGCATTATGAATTCATTGTGGTACCATTGGGGTTGACCAATGCACTTGTAGTGTTCATGAACCTTATGAATAGCGTTCTCCGCAAATATCTCGACCAATTTGTACAAGTTTTCCTGGACGATATTCTCATTTACTTTAAAAATGAGAAAGAGTATGAAGAGCATCTTCAGATAGTATTATCCTATCTCAGAGAACACAAGTTATATGGAAAATTATCTAAATGCGCTTTCTTTCAAAAGGAAATCCATTACTTAGGTCATATCATATCAGGGGAAGGAATCTCTGTAGATCCTGAAAAGGTAAACACAATCAGGGAGTGGCCGATACCTAAAAATGCACATGAAGTGCGTAGTTTTATGGGTTTAGCAGGTTACTACCGAAGGTTTGTGGAGAGATTCTCCAAAATTGCAAAGCCGATCACAAACCTCCAGCGCAAGGGTGTTAAGTATGAATGGACTGAGGAATGTGATAAAACTTTTTCTGAACTTAAACGATTATTGACTAGTGCACCGATTTTGCGAGTACCAGATATGGATAACGATTTTACTGTATGTACCGACGCATCTAAGCAAGGGTTATGTGCAGTATTAATGCAGAAAGGAGGCGTAATAGCATACGCTTCAAGAAAATTAAAACCCCATGAAGAAATTTATGCTACGCATGATTTAGAGTTAGCCGTGGTGGTTTTAGCTTTAAAGATGTGGAGACACTACTTGGTAGGGAGAAACTTTGTGCTTAAAAGTGACCACCAAAGTTTGCAGTGTTTATTCACCCAGAGAGACTTAAATGCAAGACAAAGACGATGGAGTGAACTCCTAAGCGAATACGATTTTGTGATTTCATATATAAAAGGGAAGGAGAATGTTGTAGTAGATGCTTTAAGTAGAAGACCTCGAATATTCTCCCTCGTACCTATCAGGGTAAACTTGAGAGATCAAGTACTTGAACATCTTGTAAGAGATAGTTGGTACTTAAAAGTAAGGTCGGGGCTTGAGAGCAACCATTCAAAGGAACCTAAATTCGAAGGATATGATCTGGAAGAGGACGGGATTCTACGATTTCACGGAAGGATGTATATACCAGATAGTGGAGATCTCCGAAACACCATCTTGAAGGAAGCACACCGAGCAGTGTATTGTGCACATCCTGGAGTAAAGAAGATGTATGCTGACACTAAGAGAATCTTCTTCTAGTCAGGCATGAAATACGACATTATCCAATTTGTCGCTAGGTGTCTTGAATGTCAGCAGGTAAAAGCTGATCATTGTCACCCAGCAGGTCTCTTATAACCTCATGACATCCCTATGACCAAATGAGAGATAATTTCTATGGATTTTATCGTTGGGTTGCTGCTTACGCAACAAAAACATAATGCCATTTTGGTTGTGGTTGATAAATTAACAAAAAGCGCCCATTTCATCCCAGTAAGAGATACTTATGAGGGAGATGATGTAGCTCGGGTATTCATAAATGAAATTATCCGATTTCATGGAGTACCTAAAAAAATCATATTCGACAGAGATCCTCGGTTCACATCAAGATTCTGGAATTGTTTGCAGTCGGCCTTGGGAGCTCAGTTAAATTTGAGTACAGCATATCATCCTGAGACCGATGGGCAAACAGAAAGAGTAAATCAAGTACTTGAGGATATGCTAAAGATGTATGTTATGGACCAACAGTCACGCTGGGAAAAGTACTTACCCTTGGTGGAATTTGCTTACAATAATAGTTATCACAGTTCAATCGGGATGCCGCCATTTGAAGCATTATTTGAAAGACCCTGCAGAACGTCGTTGAGTTGGGACAGGTTAGAAGACCGAGTAATCGTCGGACCAGAATTGATCAAAGAGATAGAGGATCAGGTAAAACTGATTAGGCAACGATTGAAAGAGGCACAGGATAGACAGAAAATTTATGCTGACGCTCACAGGACAGATAGAAGCTATGTAGTGGGAGATCAGGTTTTCATCCGCATCAGACCAAATAAGAGCACCATTCGGTTTGGGAAGGGGACAAAATTATCCCCCCGGTTTATAGGACCGTTTGAAGTCCTGGAAAAAGTTGGACCTGTCGCTTATCGTCTTGCACTGCCACCCCATCTGCACAAAATTCATAATGTATTTCATGTATCTACCTTACGACACTATATTACTGACAAATCTCATAATATACAATGGAAGGAACTGCAGGTATTGGACGGGGGAACCCTTACGGTCGAACCATTACGTATTCTGGAACGTAGGGTTCGACAGCTCAGGAACCGCTGGATAGACAAAGTTAAAGTCCAGTGGAACAAATATAGTCCTGAATCCGCGACTTGGGAAGATGCTAAGACTTTATGCCAGAATTACCCCAGCCTATGTTAAATTTTGAGAAACTGAAAACTTTATATGTATATAATTGCTCTATTTTGATACTTGAAACTTTATTTTGAAATATCACGTAAGGATGAGTTTTACTTTGCTGGTACATGGATACCCATAAAGATAGAATGCTACTTCACTCTAGTGATACATGATATATGTTGTTTGTTTAAATTTACTGGTGCATGGATACCGATATGCAATATGTCATTTAAATTAACATTGCAAGAATATGAAATCATAGATTAAACGTTATAGATGAAACTATCTATCAATTCATTTCATTTTATATTTTAAATATGATTGAAGGAAAAGAAATAGAAGAGTAACCACATTTTAAAATGAAAGCGAAACATATTAGTATATAGATTGAGAATGACTAAATACAAATGTATCATAGATGGAACATGTATGAACTAAACAGGAGTTGTATCTAGCAAGAAATTGTATTAAATGTATAGATGCATATGTTGTAATGTGTGTATGAGTGTTTACATTGCAGAGTGTGTACAAAGTGATTACTTTGCAGAACACATCGTTACCGAAACAATCTACGTGATGACAGAATTCCAAGAACAGTTGAGACTCCCTGAGATCTCACGATAGGATGTTGACCCTGATCCTACTAGGAGGGGTGGAGGTGTTGCCCACTGTTTATCCTCCAATACCTGGAGTCATGGGAGGATTTTGCAAGTCACGCTCCCCTCGACGTGTGATGATAACTGCCGGATGCCTACAAGCATGTCAGGTCGATGTAATCGACACTGATATCCTTAAGATCTATGAATGGATCAGTGAAACTGATGCCATGGCATATTCTTGTAGAGGATGGATAGGATGGGAGTGGAAGAGATTAGGAAGGATAGGATGATTTTAGAATAGTTTGGAGATTCGGTTGAGGTGGGAAGTAACAAATTAAATTACAGATACATACTTATTCAAACGGAAATTCAATATTAAAATACAAGCATTCTACAATTACCCTAATCTCTAAAAACACAATTATTGATATGAGTATATAAAACCCTAAACTTCGGGACGAAGTTTTCTGAAGGGAGGAAGTATGTAACGACCCATTCCCAGGTTATACACAAAATAATATTAACGTGTATACGATATGCGCATTTGATAGCTACACATGCATATATCGCGCACATCGCACTAGTACACCTACCTACTAATATCGAGATTACCTAAGTTAGAGATTTAATATTAAGATTTAAGATTAATATTAAGATTAACTAAGTATAAATTATATGAAAAAGGACTAATAAAATAAAATAATATAATTTAATTAAAATATAAAGTTAATTCATTAAGTTAAAAATGAATATTCAAATATTAAAAATTAATCTTAAAAAAATACTTAAATGTAAGACAAATGCTCCATAAAGAGAACAACCGTATAACCTCCTCCATAAATATATCCTTATCCATGTTAATGTGAATCACCTCACCATAAATACATATAATATCAACATTAATGCGGATAAGATCTCGAGAGGTAAGAGGCGGTGGAAGAGGGTTATTTAAGTGATGAAATATGAAGGAGAAGGGGTCTTTTTTTTTGGGAATTCTGCAGAATTATCAAGTGACAATATGGAGGGAGAGGAACTGTTTTGAAAGGGAGTCTTTGGGTTCTTGGAATTCTGGGCACAAGGGCAGAGGAGGCATCCTCTGGGTCTAGGATTGTTCCTAGATTGGTTGGGAGGATTTGATTGTTTCGGTAACCTGTTCACAGCATCACAAGGAGAACCACCGCTCAAGAAATCTTTAGCCCACTTCAGGTTTCTTTAGCCCGCTTCAGGTTTTGTTGCTGGTTTTCAGGTATTCCTCTATGTATAGATAGTTAATTTTGTAAGCTGAAATTTTCAATTTAAGCTGTTACACTCCTCTCATTGGATTTTATACTTAAATAAAAAATCAGATAAGTGCATGTAAGAAATCATAGGAAAGAGTTCCTACACAGACGGATGGACAGACCGAGATAGTGAACAAGTGGTTGGAGGGCTACTTGCGTAACTATGTCAGCGGGCAGCAGAAGGCATGGTTGAGATGGTTGCACTTGGGGGAGTACTGCTACAACAACACTCATCACATGTCCATTGGTATGTTTCTGTTTTATGCATTGTATGGATATCATGCTTTATCTTTTGTTGACATGATGTTTGGTGCTAGCAAGGCTCCTAGAGCCAAGGACTGGATCCAGGAGAGCCAGGATATTCTCCGAGCTCTCAAGGATAACATGGCTACAGCACAGAAACAGCAGAAGATGTATGCTGATAGGGGACGAGTTGAGAGGCAGTTCAAGGTAGGAGACTTGGTCTACCTACGCTTGCAACCATATCGGAAATCTCAATCCCCGCTTCTATGGGCCCTACAGGGTGATACACAGAGTGGGACAGGTTGCATATGAGTTGGAGCTACCCCATGGCAGCAAGATTCATAACGTTTTTCATGTATCATGCCTGACGAAGGCATCGGGATAGCAAGTGATTGCAACAGAGGAGCTTCCGCCTACAGATGATGAGGGGCACTTGGTGCTACAGCCGGAGGCCATTATTGACACTAGGGAGAGGCAATTGTGGAGCAGAACAGTCAAGGAGTACCTAGTGAGATGGAGGAATTTACCGGATGAGGATGCCACTTGGGAGAGTGAAAAGATTCTGCAGCATCCATTATTACAGTTGCTTGAGGACAAGCAACGTTTTTCCGGGGGAGACTGTAATATTCCCAATTAGCAATAGCTATTTGGAAATATTAATTTTGACTAATTTTGCCTTTATAAAGTTAGAATATAAATAAAGTGGGTGAAGGAGCACTTAGCTCACACTTAGGATAAAAGCATTCCCTAAAGTCACTAAGGGGGCATATCGAATTAGCAAGGTGGGGCCTAGTGGCCAAGTGTCAGCGAAGGGAAAAGAGCAGCGTGGGGCCTAGCCAGCGCAGTTGAGTTGGACAGCGTGGGCCAAGAGGGGCAGCGTAGAGATTGGTAGGGCCTAGGTGAGGGAGAGGCTCACCAAGCATAAAAGGAGGAAGCGTCTCCTCATTCTCATTCATTCTGATTATGCATTTTGAGAATAGTCTTCTTGAAATTGAGCACGCTTGTTGTTTAGCAAAGTCTGCACGTACTGTTCAGTACACCGGGTGTCTCTGTTTGGAGATCCCAACCTCAGCTCTGAGGGACTTTGAGTGCTTGCTCGGGTGAGGAGTTCCATCCTTATTTTGTCAGTGGGAGTTGCAGCTGTCACGGGAGGAGCATCCACGCAGAGAGACAGCGCAGTCAGTGAGAGGGAGGACACAGTCTTGTGGAGAGGTTGTTCCGGATTGGGAGTTTGAGGTGGATTCAGCCTGGGATAGTGGATAAGGGGCCAGCACTTTCCTATTCCAATGTTTTGGTGGAGTTTCGGAACAACTTTTGGAGCTGTTCATTCAGAGCCAGCGTCCCTCCTTGAGGAACAACGCAGAGCCTCAAGGGAGTTATTTTTGGGGGTCGGCCATTTTTGGAAAGCTTTTTGGGCTTTTCTAGGTTTTGGGAGTAGAGACCATTCCCGAAGTTTCAACATTTTCCGAGGTGGGGAACAGCCCCAACGATTCAGTCCATTCCAGCAGTAGTAGTAACACAGTAGCAGTACCAGCAGCTTGGAGATAACGCAGTCTTGAGTTAGCAGCCATTCCGGATCCCAAACTGAGAGCATTTCTACGCTTGCCTAGTGCAGGCCAAGGTGCCATCATTCTGATCACCTTTGTACTCATTTTCTATCTTTCAGTATTAATAAAATGGCTCAGCGTTCTCCATATTGATTATTGTTCATGTGATATCTCTCTGGTTGCTGTTTGTCTTTGTTTATGTGCTTTGTACTGTTGTTTATTTCTACTTGGAATATTACAAAGGATCATTTTAAATCTAGGTATCCATTAGGCCTTATGAGGTGTAATATCCCTGTTGAGGGCAACCCTGTTGAGGGTGGGCCCTGCCACGTGTCTGAGGTCTGCGACGCTGTTTAGCTGCCGTCCTCGAGATGCTCCGGTGGGCTGTTGAGCTCACCCTTAACACCCTGGGATGCCGCCCTCACTAACAGTCCGGGCTTTTGGTGTAGTGGTTGGGCCTTAGTGGTATCAGAGCCGAGGTCTTGAGGTCGAGACCTGCGGAGCGTGGTGGGCTGTAATATCCCTGTTGAGGACAGCCCTGTTGAGGGTGGGCCCTGCCACGTGTCCGAGGTTTGCGAGGTTGTTTAGCTACGGGGCTGTTTAGTTGCCGTCCTCGAGATGCTCTGGTGGGCTATTGAGCTCACCCTTAACACCCTGGGATGCCGCCCTCACTAACAGTCCGGGCTTTTGGTGTAGTGGTTGGGCCTTAGGCTTGCCACCCTCACTAACAGTCTAGGCTTTTGGTACATTACCAACAACCGAGCTATGTGTAGTGGTTAGTTTTAGCCTAAGGCCCAACCACTACACCAAAAGCCCAGACTGTTAGTGAGGGCGGCATCCCAGGGTGTTAAGGGTGAGCTCAACAGCCCACCAGAGCATCTCGAGGACGGTAGCTAAATAGCCCCGCAACTAAACAGCCTCGCAGACCTCGAACACGTGGCAGGGCCCACCCTTAATAGGGCTGCCCTCAACAGGGATATTACAGCCCACCACGCTCCGCAGGTCTCGATCTCGAGACCTCGGCTATGATACCACTAAGGCCCAACCACTACACCAAAAGCCCGCACTGTTAGTGAGGGTGGCATCCCAGGGTGTTAAGGGTGAGCTCAATAGCCCACCTGAGCATCTCGAGGACGGCAGCTAAACAGCCTCGAAGACCTCGGACACGTGGCAGAGCCCACCCTCAATAGGGATATTACATGAGGCTAGGGACTTCCTTGATAAGGCATATTTTCAAACCCTAACCTCAAAATCCCTCCTAGCCCTTCCTAGAGAGTCCATCACCTTACTTCCCAAGCAAGCAAGCCACATAATTGAGTCTCTCTTGTGAATAAGCCTTAGGAATCACCCCTCATCCATTCATCTTGTGATTCCTCATATACCGGGTCTCCTCCCATCGGTGAAAGTCTGAAAATAGCAGGGAGCCCTAGCTGAGGTGACAGTGGGCTATCACTCCATTGTTGCCCTTGACCTAGTAGTTGCTCCATAGGATCCCGGGACCCCTACTAATTTGAGTTGTAACATTTTTGGGGCCATTTCCGAGGACATGATTCATGTGTATTTTTCCCCATATGACATATTTACATATCATTATTGGCGACTCCATTGGAAGAACGAATCCCTAGTTCTTCATTGAACTTCAAAGTTAATAATTTTAGGGTGAAGCAAGCATCTATTAAGGCATCTACATTCACCGTGGCGACTCCATTTTAATCCTAATGAGTAAAATCGTGAAAAAATGGATTATCTCGAGCATCATGGTTTCCCTCCCTCTCCCTATAACAACCTTGATCCTGAAGAAGTTCTAGAGCATCCAGAAATTAAGGCATGGATGAGAAGTTGGATGCCTAGGTTCAAAGGAAGGCCTGATTAGCCCTGGCAAAGATTAACAATGATGAGACGATTACAAGGTTATTGGCTTTATCTCTTGAAGGTCAAGTTAAATATTGGTATGAGAGCCTCCCTCATGAAATTCCCACTGATTATGATAGTTTTGAAGATATATTTTTAGAAAGATGGGATGGCTGCCCTCATGACAAATGGGAAGCTTACATGCTAAAAGTTCAAAGAGACCCCTTTGTGCATGAGCCAGGAAATGGGACAAGTAATCTTGAAAGGGATCATGGTGAAAATGTTAAGGAAGAATATGTCTTCAAAGGTGAGGTCTCGCGTCCCCCTTTAATTTCTGAAGAGAACCCTCCTTTCATTACCTATGATAAAGCCCTAAAAGAAGGTCTTGCTAAAGGGGTGGGATATAACCTTGATGATCTAAGTGATAAGCAGGAATATGAGTCCTCGTTGGGTCCAAACAATGAAAAGGATGATTCTGGCAACATGTGTAGGGAAGAATGAGTTTGTGGACAATAAAGTTGAGACTACCTTACCTTTCTCAAGGACACTACTCCCGATGATTCTCCTTTCAAGAACCTTGAGGAAGGTAATCCCTGTTGAGATTTTGGGATAGCATCGGGTGTGCTCTAGCTCCAAAACATTGTGGAGGGGCTAAGACACACGAGATCTCCAAAACCTAGAAAGCATTCGGAGAAATTTCATCTAGCGTTGAAGTTATTCAAATAATTAACTTTTTTAATGAGGACCCTAAGTCTAACTTAGGAAATTAGAAAAATTAAAGTGAATTAATTAAACACATGTGATGAAATGTTCTAAGTGATGTAGATCAAGCAGTCTTTTAATCTGAGCTGTCGATTAGAGATTAGATCACGGCTGTTGGTTTTCCAACGAGAAAAATATGAAGGAAAGGCTTGGGGTCAGTTGGAGAATACACACACACAGGCAGAGCACTAAAGCTAAGTCGAATTTCTGGGGCGGCGTTCGCTGAGGAATTTGAAACGAGTTTGTAGTGCAGTGACGGGCAAAGATCGACAAGGGATGATTTGATCCAAGGCCAAGAATACAGCAACAGAGAGGCAGTGAGTACCAGACAGTGCAGAACCAGCCAGGAGGACACAGTTCAGCGAACACCATGCAGAGTACTTACTACTGTGCAGAGGTTGCATAAGCCCAACCATGGTGATGCAGCCCAGCCAGCGTAGCGCAGGGGCCGCACAGCACCAGCCAGGGTGATGCAGGCCTAGCCAGGGCAACACAGAGGTAGCACAGCACCAGTGAGGGTGACGCTGGCTAGTGAGGGCTAACACAGAGGCTGCAGAGGCAGCGCTAAGGGTGCCAGTGGGCCAGAAAGGACTCGTAATCTATAAATCCCGTTTGAGGGTGTGATACAGCCATATTTTGTCTCCGAGTGAAAGGTACTTCTGCCATGTAATTTCTCTGTAGGGCCAACCATTTCTGGTGCCCAGAATGTTGTATTCAGATTCTACATAATAATAAAACCCTCTAGAGCTACTGCACCAGTTTTCCCACATTGGGTTTTTTCGGGGACATTTGTCCGAAAAATCATGTGTAATCTTGTCACGTGTGTATTGTTCAATAAATGATCTGTAGATGTGTAGGCTGCAGTTTGTGTCTGCTTTAATTTTTTTCCGAATATTTCAGTTAAATAACTTGTTAAGTAAATCGAACAAGTAGGCGAAGCAGATCTAGATACTGCAGTAGGATTTTTCTTTTGAAACTTTCACAATCCCATTAGCTCCCTGGAAGATGACATTGGAGATTACTTCTACATTGAAAAGGAGAAATGGGAAATTGTTGGTCCTCAATTTGATTGTGCTCCCATTTATGACACCGACAAGGAGGATGAGGTTCGGGTTGGTCTTCCCTTTCCCTCGAGCACTAATTATGATGACATATCCATCGATACCCTTGAGAAGGAGGATTATTATTTTCCCATGCATGGAAAGGATCAGTTGGAAATAATAAATTCTCCTTTTAGGGGAGACCCAATCTTTGATACTGATGTTATTTTTTGTAGCATCAGATGTGTTCTAGCCTCAAGATTTGGCAGAGGTTAGAATACATGTATTCTCCTATACCCAGAAATTGTTTCTAAAAATTCTACCTAGAGGCGACTTATTTAAATTAATTAGTTAGTTTTTAATATTTCCTAAGTCTAAACTTAGGAAATATGATCAATTAAATGGAATTAATGAAGTCATGGTGAGAATCTTCTAGAAAAAGAATTCGATTGATTTCTAGTCAATCTTATCGATCGATTAAGTTTTAATCGTGGTTGTTGATGTCTCAACGAGAAATTATAAGAAGAAACTCGATGGGGCTTAGAGAATACATACCAGCAGTTTGATTTCACTGGCAGATCGATTTCCAGAGTAGCAACATTCAGTTGCCAGAGAGAGAGCTAGTGAGCTCAAAGCAGTGAGAAAGGGGCAGGGATAGTAAGGCCAAAGGAAGATTTTCCAGTTTTGGTGAGTGCATAGTGTGAAAATTCCACAAATTGGAATCCTACTACAGCAACTGATTATATTTCTTCTATTTGTTAATTTACTGAAAAAATTATTTATTGTTTGCTACGGTAAATATTGAAATCAAACTGCTACAACCTTCACAAAATAAATACAGCGGGATAAATACAACGTAGGAAAGATAGAAACACACACACAAATAACTCAATTATTTTTGGACTAAGTCCCCAGAAAAACCTAATGTGGGAAAACTGATGCAACAGTTGAGGGTTTGTTTATTATGCAACAGTAAATTCTGAGTACAAGTCTATGGTTTCCCAAACTGTCAAACCTTACAAAGAAAAAATCTGACAAAAGGTTAATGAGAAAATTCTCACTCTGTCACTAGCGATCCGACACGGATCTGGGCTCAGGATGAGCTGCTCTGTGTTGCCTCTGCGCAGTCACTGCGTTAGCATCACACAGCTAGGAACTGCATCACCTTCACTATCTGATCAACTGCTATCTGGAAACTTCACCCCCCTGGCCTCCGAGCTCTCACTCTGGCCTCTGGCATTGAATCAACTCTATCTCCCAGCAAAAACAGAATCTCCTACCGAAGCTCTGTACTGCCTCTATGCAACTTGCTGCCTCTCTGCTTTGCACTCACCGAATCTGGAAAAGTTGCCTTCGACCTTACTATCCCTGCCCCTCTCTTACTGCAACAAGCTCATTGAATCTCTCTCTGACAACTCATTGTTGCTACTCAGGAAATCGATCTACCCTCTGGCACTGAATCAAGTCTATCTCCCAACAAAAACAGAATCTCCTCCTGAAGCTCTCAAATGCCTCTCTTTGGCTCTTGCTGCCTCTCTGCTTTGTACTCACTGGATCTGGAAAAGATGCCTTCGGCCTATCCTTGCCCCTCTCTCACTGCAACAAGCTCACTAATTGTCTCTCTAGAAACTCAACGCTACTATTGAGGAAATCGATCTACCAATGAATTCGATCTCTGCAAGTTTATTCTCCAATTTCCCATCGAGTTCTTATAATCTCTCGTTGAGACTTCAACGACCACGATTAAAACTTAATCGATGGATAAGATTAACTAAGACTCGATCCACACCTTTTTCTAGAAGATTCGCACTTGACTTAATTAATACCTTTTAATTAATCATATTTCCTAAGTTTAGACTTAGGAAATATTAAAAACTGATTAATTATTTTAATTGAGCCATCTTTAGGGTGCCTCCAACTATGTGATCTGGAAGGCAAGAATCCCCTTCCTTTTGGATGAGGACGATCTCAAAGCTTTTATCGATAATGTGGTAGTTGACCCTGCAGATCTGGATCCATTGAAAGCCTACAAGAAGGATATGGCAAAGGCCAAGAGGCTGATCCTTGATGGAGTTTGAGATCACATTGTTTATCACATATCTGGCAAAGGGACAGCCAAAGAGATGTGGGATGCATTGGCTACATTGTATCAGGGATCTTCTGAGCAGCAGAAGATGTACTTAGAGATGAAGATGAGATCCACAAGGATTCAGAAAAGGGAGTGCATAGATCCTTTCCTTTCGAAGCTTCAAGAAGTCCGAGATCAACTGGCAGCTGTGGGGTCAAAGTCTCACGCTATGGAGATGGTGAGATTGGCTCTTAATAGCATCTCAGAAGAATAGCAAGTCCTTGTCTAGAGTATTTTGGGCAAAGAAATATTGCCGGATTGGGAAGGGATGTCGGATGTTCTTCAACAAGAAGAGATGAGGCGTGACTTAGTAAAGTGCAAATTGGATGGCCGCAGCAGCAGTGGGACGAAGCCCAAGGAGGAAGAGGAGAATGCAGCCCTTGCATCAAAGGGACAGCATGAGCAGCGGAGGCAAGAGAAGGACATTTCAAAGATCAAATGTTTCAGGTGTGGTGAGCTTGGTCACTACGCTACATAGTGTCCTCTCAGAAAGAAGGACATGGAGGAGAAACAGGATGTAATATTCCAAATTAGCAGTTAGCTAATTGGAATATTAATTTTGATTAATTTTTCCTTTTTCTAATGTTTAGCATAAATAAAGTGGATAAGGGGACCCACAAATAAACTATGCAACTCATTTACTTTCCTAAAGTCGCTAGAGGCGAATATTGAGGTTGAAGTGGGGTCCATCTGACCACACACTCGAATGAGGCAACGTCCTAGTGGCAGTGTGGGAGAGGTAGCGTAGAGGTAGGCCGGAGGAGGGGCAGTGCAGTCCATGTGGGCCCAGGAGAACGTTGGAGGCTCAGCTTGGACAAAAGAGGGGGAGAGCAGCTCATTCCTCATTTCATTCATCACCTATTTTCAGTCTGATTGACTGTAGCACGCTTGAGTTGTTTAGCCGACTCTGCAAGTTCTGTTTAGCACAGAGATTTCCGAGCGGAGATCTCAATCTCTACCTCGAGGGACTTCGAGTGCCCACTCAGGAGAGGACTTCTATTTGGTTTCGGGAGGAGTTTTGCAGTGAAAATTATTGTTTCCTTTGTCATGTGTGCGTTATGCTTTAGTACATGATCTGTATGTATGTGTTGGTTGTAGTTGTATTTGCTTTGATATTTTACTGAATATTCAGAAAATAACTTGTTAATTAAATCAAACAAGTAGGAGAAGTTATTCAAGATACTGCAGTAGGGTTTCTATATTCAGAATTCTCACAATAGCAGGATGAGACGACCTAAGTTGCACAGGGTGCAACATCCGTATGTCGAGGTTGCTTTATGTGCGGAAGTTCATGCATTCGATCCCTCTCTCGGGGTTGGATGGCGAGAGATTCTGAGTTGGTACCTAGTGGAGTGGGCTATGGAGATGGTGGTGCACCCAGGTGTATCTCAGCAAGAGCTTCCAAGCACTGTGGATACAAGAAGCCCAGAATGGCATTGGGATCCGGGCGGGACTACCTATCACTTCCCAGGTATGCCAATTGACTACGACCTGGATGGTACAGTTGAGAAAACTTATTTAAAAGGAAGCAAGCTACTCATTTTGGTGATTCATTCACTCATCCATTTCGAAATTGTATTTTATAAGAGCAAGCTTGAGCAGTGAGCCAAGTCTACATGTGTTGTTCAGCACACAAGTGTCTTCGAGCAGAGATCCCAACCTTTGCATCGGTGGACTTCGAGTGCCAGCCCAAGGAAGGTGTATTACCACAGTTTGATCATTTCCAGCAATAGGAGCTTCATCCACAATGCAGTCATCACTTCAGCAGCGCTGTGGCATCCAGAGTAGCATAGAGGCTGTACAATCATTGAGGAGGATCATCTGGGAGTTAGAGGAGTGAGGGATATTTTGGAGGAGACTTGGTGGGGAGGCTTGGAGCTTCCTAATAGGGATTTTTCTTTGCATTTTGGAGACTTCCAGCTGCAGGGTTTACAAGAGGATTGATTCACCCAACAGTTTAGACAGCCAAGCCTAAGAGGGCCAATTTCCAGGGTCAAGATTTGAGCGAACCCTTCCGGGTTTTGCTGGGTTTATTGAGAAGGGGCCAACATTAATTTGGCAGAATTTTTTTAGGTAGAATTGAGGGGCCAAACAGGGACTCCAACTCAGCCAGCAACTATAGGAGATAGGGGAAATTGGGCCAAAATTTCGAGGTCAACATTTGGCCAATTCCTTCATGGGTTTTTGTGGGTTTCTTGAGTAGAGTCTGGGGTTAAAGTCCCAGAATATTCTGAGCAGCGTAGAAGGCCCCAACAACATTTCATTCAAAGCAGCAACAACATTTCTGGCTACTGACAGCGCAGAGCAGGAGTAACAACGCAAAGCCAGAGTAGCATTAGTGTTTCTGGCCAGTAACAGCGCAGAGCTACAACCACACAATGTACCTTTAGTATTATTTCAGAGGCTATCTCTAGCTTGCCTTGAGCAGGCCCAAGTGCCTCCATTTCAGTACCTCCATTGTACACATTTCCCGCAAATTAATAAAATGGCTCAGCTCAATTTTATGGCTCAATTTGTGTTCTAATGGCGTGTTTATTTTTGTTGTCTGCTTAATGTATTTTGATGCCTATTATTACTGTAATTTACCAATTAGGAATATTACAGTGGTATCAGAGCCATGATCTTGGCCAGCTGTGGGGTAACCAATTACATCAGAGAAGATTTGTGCATGTATACACAGTGACAGGTTAAACCATAGACAAACCATGGCACAAGGAGGATTTAATTACCGCGAATTCTTGACCCAGTTGATGAAGGTGTCAGACCAAACCTATCCACTTTCTTGCAGGAGAGACACTACATTTGCACAGGCCATGGGGGTGCATCCATCAACACAAGATCGTGGGGAGCAAGTGGATATACCCAGTAAGACACAGGGATCATCCGTGTTGGAGACTTCATTGACCATATCAGTTGACATCTTAGTGGAGAGAGTAGAGCCTACCCCAGTAGTGCCATCCATTTAGGTGATGACCAGGGTCGTGTCCGAGTTTTTGGGTGATAGCAACACACAACAGATGGATGACGTGCCAGGAGAGGTATCCCCCCTTGATGAGGCACTAGGAGAGACAGAGGCATTAGACGATGATCACACACAACAATGTCGTCAGTTTCAAGCTAACCTTCTAGGATTAAAAAGGTAGGCCACGTCGGTAATAGAGGATATTCTGCGGCATAACAAGGAGCTGGAGGGCATGAGAGTGGTTTGTGCCGAGTCAGCGACAAAGCTAGCTCATGTTGGGGAATGCTTGGATTCCCTAATGGTAGAATTAGAGGACACATTGGAGAGTCGGAGCAGCCCTCTTCAAGCATGCATAGACGGGGCTAGCAGCACTGTTAGGTCACCTTTGGCCATTGGAGAGAGAGAGACAGAGCTACCTAGTTAAATCTCATGCCTTAACCTGGATAGCGGGATGAGACGACCTGAGTTGCATAGGGTGCAACATCCACATGTTGGGGTTGCTCTATGTGTGGGAGTTCATGCATTCGATCCCTCTCTTGGGGTTGGATGGCAAGAGATTCTAAGTTGGTACCCGGTAGAGCGGGCTATGGAGATGGTGGTGCACCCGGGCGTAGCTCAATAGGAGCTTCCAAGCATTGGGTATACCAGAAGCCCAAAATGGCATTGGGATCTGGGCGAGACTACCTATCACTTCCTAGGTATGCCGGTTGACTACGACCTGGATGGTACAATTGACCTAGCAGTTGAGCGTGCACATTTACTAGGGGAGTTTCGGCCAGCACTAGTGTCCAACCAGTTTATATATAGACTTCTTCAGTTGTCTTGGTATGACGATTGTACATAGGATCACGGGATCATCAACATACTCTGGCAGGAGTTTGTCGGAGGAGGTGGCATTGGTAGGCCACCAGACAGTGCTTTGTATGGAGCTGGGGATTCTTCACATTTGTGTGGGGCACGAAGGACACGGAGGAGCAGAGCAGGAGTGGCATCGCTACCGGTACTTAAGGAGATTCACTTCTTGGGTCCCTCAGGGAGGATTTCGAGGGGAGATCCATTCATTGGTGTATGGTGATGCGACGATGGAAGTAATTGTACCGGTCGGGGATGGGCCGACGCATATAGACACAACTTTAGGCCATTGTAATATCCCTTTTCAGGGATATTCCTCAGACACAAGCAAACTCCAACCAGAGATGGACTGGGAGGGCGTTTACCAGATATTTCACCTCTGAGAAGAGGATGAGATTTGGAGGCTACCTGGCCCTTTCCAGACTCTGTCTAAGAGTATGAGGAAAACACACCAAGTGGTATAGAACTAGAATGCCCGAAGATATAAAAATAACAATAGTGCAGACATACAATAGCATAGATAGAATGTATAACAAATGCTCCAGAAATATAAAGAGAGAATGCTAAGCCATTTTATTATACTAAGAAATATAATGAAGTACAATAGGTGATCAAAGTGATGGCACCTAGACTTGCTCAAGGCAAGTGAAGAAATACTCTCAGAATGTCCAAGAAATGGCTGCTTTCTGAACAGCGTCCCAGCTGCTGGAAAACTGTCGTGTAGCTACTACTGCTGAAATGAACTGATGATTTGGGGCTGATCCCCTCGCCGGAATGAGCTGAAAATCTAGAATCCACCTCTACTCACCAATCACAACAAAACCCAGAAATCATATCTGAAATGGCTGACCCCCGAAAATCACCCCCTTGGGGAATTACGCTGACCTCCCAGGCTCTGCACAGAGGCTGAATAGAAACCACTGAAATGCAGCCTCAAACTCCACCAAAAACCTCCAACAAGCAAGGGCTGGTCCCTTGCTCAATTTCCAAGCTCAAAACCCCTGCAAGAACCCAATCCAGAGCTCCCCTAGAATGGACTGCGTCCTCCCTCTCAATGATTGCGCAGTCTTTGAATGCCCAACTCCGCAAGAAAATCCAAACACCAATCCTCCCACAAAATGATGATGAAACGACCTTGCCCGAGCAAGCACTCGAAGTCCCCCGGGACTAAGGGTGAGATCTCTGATCGGAGACATTCGATGCACTAAATAGTGCTGCAGACAGGCTAAACAGCCAGCGTGCTCAAGAAGTCGAAGTGACTAGCTCAAATGCATAAACTCGAATGACCAAATGAGGAGGCTCCTCCCTCTCTTATAACGTTGGCCGCTCTCAAACCCTAAGGCCCATCTCCTCAACGTAGCCTCCCTCTTGCCACGTGCTCCTCTCCATCTGCGCAGTCCCTCCTAGTGCATATGTGGGCCCCCTCTCTACGTGGTCCTTGGCCCCCCTTGGCTCCCTTTAAGTTACAACGTTGTGCTACTAGGGAGTGACTTTATTCCCGAAGTGATTTATATCCCCCTTTACTCACCTTTTTATTTATAAATAAACTATAGAAGGCAAAATTGAGCAAAATCGAATATTCCAATTAGCCATCGCTAATTAGGAATATTAGTCTCCCCCGGCAAAATGTTGCTTGTCCTCAAGCAACTGAAGTGATGGATGCTGCAAAATTTTATCACTCTCCCAAGTGGCATCCTCATCTGGCAAATTCTTCCACCTCACCAAGAATTCCCGGACTGTCCTACTCCGTAGCTGCCTCTCCCTGGTATCAATAATAGCCTTTGGCTGCAACACCAAATGCCCCTCATCATCCGTGGATGGTAGCTCATCTGTCACTGTCACCTGCTGCCCCAGTGCCTTCTTCAGGCATGACACATGAAAAACGTTATAAATCTTGCTGCCTTGGGGCAGCTCCAACTCATATGCAACCTGCCCAATCGTGCGTATCACCTTGTATGGCCCATAAAAGCAGGGCTTGAGCTTCTCAGCTCCTTTCTGCGTCAGTGACGACTGTCGGTATGGCTGTAATCGTAGGTAGACCAAGTCCCCTACCTCAAACTGTCTCTCCACCCGACCTCTGTCAACATACAGCTTCTGCTGGTTTTGTGATGTAGCCATATTATCCTTGAGAGCTCGGAGAATATCCTGACTCTCTTGGATCCAAATCTTGGCTCTTCGAGCCTTGCTGGCACCAAACATCACATCAGCGAAAGACAAAGAATGATATCCATACAAAGCGTAAAATGGAGACATACCAATGGGCATGTGATGTGTAGTGTTGTAGCAGTACTCTCTCAGATGCAGCGACTTCAGCCATGCTTGCTGCTGCCCACTGACATAGTTACGCAAGTAGCCCTCCAGCGACTTGTTAACTATCTCCGTCTGCCCATCCGTCTATGGGTGATAACTGGTACTTGGTGTCAACTCCGTCCCCACCAACTGGAAAAGCTCCTGCCAAAATCTTCCCATGAAGCGGCTATCCCTATCACTGATGATGGTCTTAGGAAGACCATGTAGTTTGAAAATCTCTCTGAAGAACAGCTCGGCCACCTGTGCTGCTGTGTGGTGCGCGGATATGGCGAAGAAATGTGCATACTTTGTCAGTCGATCAACGACGACAAAGATACAATCCTTGCCCTGCACCATGGGCAACCCTGTGATGATGTCCATCGAAATACTCTCCCATTTCCCCTCCGAAATGGGAAGAGGCTGCAATAATCCTGCGGGATGGCTCATCTCCCCCTTGTTCCTCTGGCAAACATCGCACTTCCTGATGTGCTGGAGTACGTCCTCCTTGAGGCCCTTCCATGAGAACCTCTCTCTAATGGCCCTGTAGGTTTGGTAAGCCCCTGATGGCTGGCCAATGGTGAATCATGTGATGCCTGAAGTATCTTCTTCTTGAGCTGAGATCCCTCAGTCAAGAAGATCCGGTCCCTGTAGTAGATGATCTCATCGACCACCCTGTACCTGTCATCCGCCACCTATCATCCAGGACCTCACATGCAAATCTGTCCTTGGAGTACTCTACTAAAAGTCGAGCCCTCCAGTCTGTATCCAAGCTCATAAGAGACAACATGGCTGGTCTACGTGAAAGGGCAGCTGCTACCACGTTGTTCTTACCCTTGACATACTCAATGTCAAAGTCATATGCCTGGATCTTACTGATCCACTTCTGCTGCCTCTCTTGTAGCTGCTTCTGCTCCAAAAAGAACCTGAGGCTGTTGTGATCAGTCCTCACCCTGAACCTGTTACCCACTAAATACTGCCGGAATTTGGCCAATGCATGCATAATGGCCAACATCTCCTTTTCGTATATAGAATACAACCTCTCGTGTGGAAGGAGCTTCCGACTCTCGAAGGCTATAGGGTGACCTCCCTGCATCAATACAACGCCGATCCCCTCTCCCGACGCATCACACTCCAAAACAAATGGCTGCGTAAAATCCGGCAATGCAAGCACAGGGCAGCTGCTCATCACCTCCTTGAGCCTGTCAAAGGCTCACTGCGCTGTATCCGACCAACTGAATGCCCCCTTCTTCGTCAAATCTCTAAGGGGTGCAGCAAGCTGTGAGAAACTCTTGACGAACTTCCTGTAATAAGTACAAATGCCAATGAATCCTCGAAGTTCTGTCACGTTCCTCGGCTCCGGCCAGTCTCTGATGGCCCTGATCTTCTCCTCGTAGACTCTCACTCCGTCCACCCCTATGATATGTCCCAAGTACAACATCTCCATCAACCCAAACTCACACTTGGAGAGCTTGGCATAGAGCTGCTGCTCCTCCAAAATGCGCAACACTGCCTCAATGTGCTGGAGATGCTCCTCCCAAGTCCTGCTGTAAATGAGGATATCATCAAAGAACACCAACACAAACTTCCTCAAGTGACTGCGGAAGATGTGATTCATGCAAGACTGGAATGTCGCTAGGGCGTTGGTTAGCCCGAAGGGCATCACCAAAAACTCAAAGTGCCCATAGTGACACCTGAAGGCGGTCTTGGGAATGTCTTGTTCCCTCATGCGAATCTGATGGTACCCCGATCTCAAATCAATATTTGAGAAGAACTGGGCTCCTCTCAACTCATCCATCAACTCATCGATCCTGGGTATAGGGTACCTGTTCTTCAGGGTCTTTTTGTTCAGGGCCCTGTAGTCAATACACATCCTCAAGGTGTCGTCCTTCTTCTTCACCAACACCACGGAAGAAGCAAAAGGACTCGTGCTCGGCCGGATGTGCCCAAGAGCCAGCAACTCCTGGATGGCCCGTTCAATCTCATCCCGATAGGCTTTGGGATGCCTATAGGGGGTAGTAATCACTGCCTGTATGCCCTGCTCAAGCTCAATGGTGTGCTCAAACCCCCGGTCTGGTGGCTGCCCCGGCGGAATATCCCCAAACACTGTGGCATACCTGTCAAGGATGGACTGTATCTCTGGGTGCACCGTCTGCCCTGTAGTCCCTGCCTCTGATGCACGCAGCTCCACTACCCACTCTACGTCTCCCTTACGGAATACTGCCTCCATCCGATGAGCCGAAACAGTCTGAGGTGGATATGTGTGTTGTCCTCGTATCTTCTCATGCCTCCCTGTCTTCTCATCATCCCACTCCATCTCTAGGGCCTTCCAATCTGTAGTGACCTTCCCTAGAGTGATAAGCCACTGAACACCCGGTACCATGTTAATGTTTGGAATATTGACCACGAAAAAGTGATCAGTCAGTGTGTAGGTGCCCATCGTCACTGATAACTCTAGAACATAACGAGCACACATCATGGTCTGATCTCTTGGGACCAAAACTGAAAATCCATCGAAGCTCTCAGTTTGAATACCTCTCCGCTCAACCATCTGTGCATCGATGAAGTTGTGGGTTGCCCCACTGTCAACCAAAACTGATACTCGTTGGCCACGTACTGTCCCCTGTACGCGCAGCGTCAAATACTTGGGAACTCCTCGCAATGCTGCAAGGGCTCCTCCGGTAGGTGAAAAAGCCGCCCCACCTGCTGCTGGTGGTGGAGGTGGCAAAGGATCCTGCGTTGCATGACTGTCTCCGACCTCCACGTCATCCTCCTCATCCTCTTCCCCGCTGCTCTCGGAGAAGACCTCAATAAAATGTGCTTTGCCAGCAGCACATCTATGTCCCGGTGCCCACGGCTCCTGACAGGTAAAGCACAACCGCTTCTTCTTCAGCTCCCTCCTGGCATCATCATCCATCTGTGCCCGTCCTGGATTCCCCTTTAGAGGCGGAATCCTCACGTCCTTCCCCTTGGGCTGGAAATCCTGTCTCTGGGGGTAAGGTGTCCGAGTCCTAGGTAATGCATCCTATAAATCCTGGGTCCTGCTAATAGCATCCTGGAGTGTGGCTGGTCTAGTAGATCTGACTAGACCTCGAAGTGGTTCTGCTAACCCCTCAACAAACATGTAGATCATCTGCACTGCGGATAGATCTGGCACCATCACTGAAACCTGCAAGAAGTCTGCAATGTATGTCTCTGGGCTCCTGGTCTGTTTGAGCCTCATCAGTTCAACAAAGTGTTGTTCCGGATCCCTCCGGTCAAATCTCTCTATCAACCTCCTGGTGAACTCGGCGTATGTCGTCACTATAGAATGTCCGAGTGTAACCATCCCGTGGAACCACCAGTCCTGGGCCTCACCATCCAAATGTAATGTCGCCACCTTGATGGCCTCCGTCTCCGACATCTGGTTAAGCTGGAAATAGATGTCCAGTTTCTCCACCCAAGACTTCGCCGAACTGTTTGATGAACTATCAAACGTAGGTAAGTGGAATCTGCTAGCTGTGCGATGGGTATCTCCATCATGATAATGCTGATGCCCTCTATGATGGTCGCGGGGTCTACTATCCCGCTGGAGCTGAACAAAATCTCTGAATGAGAAAGCATCCCTGAACTCGTGCCCATAGGCCTGATACTCTGCAAAATAATCACCCATATGGCCGAGCTCTATCTCCTGCTGGGCTCCTGCCCCTGTGTCTGCTCCCAGAAAAGTGGGCATGGTAGAGCATGTAGGTGCATGTGAAGCCATCTGCTGAGTAGTATCACGCTGAGTAGCACCATGCTCCGGCAAATGGTGGGATGTACCCGATCCCTCACCTACCTGGAAAACCCATGGGGTCTCACGTTGTCTAGCCTCCACAGTGGTGAATCTCTGACCCATCACCTCAATCTGTCTCGCTAGATCCTGCACCGATTTGAGGAGTGCCTCCCCAAACTGTTTTGCCTCACTATCATTTGCCATTGGCTCTCCCTACTCTGAACCTAACACAGGCTCCTCCTGCTTTGCGTCTATCACAAGCTCCTCCTACTTTGCGTCTATCACAAGCTCCTCCTGTTCTGTGTCCACCACCCGAACACAGTCTCCCTCTCTGTAGGTGTTCTCCAACCTACGCTCAAGATCTCTGTACTTCCTGCCTCTGTAACAAATGTAGGGCTTCTCCCCCGATGTCATAGACAACTAGCTCCACAGGCTGAGCCAGAACTATTCTCTGATACCACTGTAATATCCCTTTTCAGGGATATTCCTCAGACACAAGCAAACTCCAACCAGAGATGGACTGGGAGGGCGTTTACCAGATATTTCACCTCTAAGAAGAGGATGAGATCTGGAGGCTACCTGGCCCTTTCCAGACTCTGTCTAAGAGTATGAGGAAAACACACCAAGTGGTATAGAACTAGAATGCCCGAAGATATAAAAATAACAGTAGTGCAGACATACAATAGCATAGATAGAATGTATAACAAATGCTCCAGAAATATAGAGAGAGAATGCTAAGCCATTTTATTATACTGAGAAATATAATGAAGTACAATAGGTGATCAAAGTGATGGCACCTAGACTTGCTCAAGGCAAGTGAAGAAATACTCTCAGAATGTCCAAGAAATCGCTGCTCTCTGAACTGCGTCCCAGCTACTGGAAAACAGCTGTGTAGCTGCTATTGCTGAAATGAATTGATGATTTGGGGCTGATCCCCTTGCTGGAATGAGCTGAAAATCTGGAATCCACCTCTACTCACCAATCACAGCAAAACCCAAAAATCATATCTGAAATGGCTGAACCCCGAAAATCACCCCCTTGGGGAATTACGCTAACCTCCCAGGCTCTGCGCAGAGGCTGAATAGAAACCATTGAAATGCAACCTCAAACTCCACCAAAATCCTCCAACAGGCAAGGGCTGGTCCCTTGCTCAATCTCCAAGCTCAAAACCCCTGCAAGAACTCAATCTGGAGCTCCCCTAGAATGGACTGCGTCCTCCCTCTCAATGACTGCGCAGTCTCTAAATGCCCAGCTCCGCAAGAAAACCCAAACACCAATCCTCCCACAAAATGATGATGAAACGACCTTGCCCGAGCAAGCACTTGAAGTCCCCCAGGGCTAAGGGTGAGATCTCCGATCGGAGACACTCGATGCACTAAACAGTGCTGCAGACAGGCTAAACAGCCAGCGTGCTCAAGAAGTCGAAGTGACTAGCTCAAATGCATAAACTCGAATGACCAAATGAGGAGGCTCCTCCGTCTCTTATAACGTTGGCCTCTCTCAAACCCTAACGCCCATCTCCTCAACGTAGCCTCCCTCTTGCCACATGCTCCTCTCCATCTGCGCAGTCCCTCCTAGTGCATACGTGGGCCCCCTCTCTACGTGGTCCTTGGCCCCCCTTGGCTCCCTTTAAGTTACAACGTTGTGCTACTAGGGAGCGACTTTATTCCCAAAGTGAGTTATATCCCCCTTTACTCACCTTTTTATTTATAAATAAACTATAGAAGGCAAAATTGAGCAAAATCGAATATTCCAATTAGCCATCGCTAATTAGGAATATTACAGCCATCACATCTAGGGACGTGTAGGAGCATCTAGCATTGAGCAGTTATCTACAAATGGACATGGATATGCATGGTTGTGTGTTGTAGTATGTCGCACTGCTTTGTGGAGTAGGAGTGTCTCCCATCGCATTGAGTACATGCAGGGAGTGATAGGTGCATCGACAAGAGGGACACATGACGGTACAAGGCGATATAGCTATAGCCGAGGCTATGTACAGGGACAGGTTGCGGCATACAGTGGCATGTCAAGGAGTGCGGTGATACTTGGTGGATGCAGTGACACATGATGCAGCACAGCGGGCTCTTGGAGCATTGCCTCCAAAGAGACTTATGGACAGGAGCATTAGGTGTACCATGGGATGCAGCTCACTTAGGACCGATGAGGATATTGCTGAGCATCTGGGGACACCACATTTACTAGAGACAGGGCTACGAAGGGGTTATCAGCAGATCTGAGGCGGGGAGAGTGTCGTCCGAAGGATTACTCTTGAGCATTCCGGTAGGCTCTTGATCATACCCTTTGGGACATACCCACCCATCATCCTCCAGTGTTGCTTACGGTCACAGAGTGTTTGGTTTCTACCCCTTGACACTCCATTCAAACAGCAGGGCATGGGGGGCTCACCCTAGGCAGTTGGATGAGACACCGTGTGTAATGAGCCGAGAGGAGACTCTCCAGTTGAGACACTTGGTAGGTGCACAACTTGACGGATACAGGCTTAGGGATAGCGTGGTTGATTGTCGAGGTAGCATATGTTCCACCCTTGCACTCATACTTGAGGGATGGTGGATGGTAGACTTTGTCTACAGGAGGGTACCCAGACTCTGAGCAGTGTCTAGATGTATCATCGGGAGTGGGAATAATAGATTTCATTGCATGTTCTAGCACGAGCAAGGTAGTTTCACATGCGTGGGACAGACTCCTGATACTTGTGGTCCACCCAAGGGATACATACAAGGGTCAGAGATGAGGGCCAGATGGGTTCTAGTAGGTAGCAGCGCTACACAACGACACCTCGTGAGGAGTGAGAGTTGCGAGTTCCTAGTATGGTTGGGGGATCCAGGGAATCGGTTGGCGGGTGGATCACTCCACTTTGTGATGAGCAGGGTCATGGCATAGGGTGATCCAGTCCACTTTGTCTTTGACACATGGGGGATCACTGATGTGAAAATTTCAACTTGAAATTCTACTGCAATATCTGATATTATTTCTCCTACTTATTATTCAGAAATAAGTTATTTACAGAAATCTCTTCAGTAAATATTGAAATAAATTCTAATGCAGACTTCACTGAGAAAAATTATAAGGAAATACTAGCACAAGAATGACAGATTTTTGGACAATTGTCCCTAGAAAAACCCAATGCGGGAAAACTAGTGCAGCAGATGAGGGTTTCTATTATTCTTCAGCAAAAATCTTCTTGTACAATTTACAATCAAAAGTAATGAAGAGAAATTCTCTATGATGACATTGGAGAAATTTCTCACAAAATTTTTCGATGAGAAAAGACCTCGAAAGGACCCTACTGGGCCTCTTGCGTCACCATTGCGCTGGCTCTACATGGGCACTGCGCAAACAACGTTACCCCTCTGCGACGTTCCCTTCCTACCTCTGTGTTGTCTCTTCCTTCTACTGCGTCACTTGCTTTTGAACCCCGGATTGATTTTGAACTCTCTCTGTCTCTCCTCCACCTGTAACTCTCCCTCTGGATCGCTTTTCTCTTGTCGAACTTCAGCCACTGAGAAAATCGATTTACTTGGGCAACTGAGTATTTGCACTAGTGTACCTTCCAAATGACCCTCAAGCCTTCCTTTATAGTCTTCTCGTTCAGAGTCGAGACATCAACGACCGAGATTAGATCTCTAACAATGACTAAGATTATAACTTGACTTGATCCATGTTCTCTAGAAGATTCACACTTTGTTTTATTCATACTCTTTAATTATTTATTTTCCCTAAGTTTAGACTTAGGGTCTCCATTAACATAATTAATTATTTTAATAGAACATATTCCGAGAGAATTTTTCACAAACGATTTATGGGTTCTCTGGAATACATGTGCCTAAGCCTCTCCACAAATTTTGAGACTTAGAGCACTTCCGACACTACCAAAAAATCAACAACTGAGACCTCCATTGCATGGCAAGGCAGACTTGTCCTGTTGTTGCTCAGGGTCGAGATTGGTAGTGGTGGGGTAGACATTGGCATTATGGATATACCTGGGCAGGATGAGCTTGGCCTTCACAGATTTTTTTCCACAAGGCCCTAGGAGAGAGGGATAGATTCTGCACATGATGAGGAGTATGTCATAGTTAGAGTAGCGGAACGTCAGGATGGTGGCACCTCTCTGAGATTAGCGGGGAACCCGAGCATTACAACTCTACACAGGTCAATAACCTTCAGGGATGAGATGAATACTACAGGGGAAGATCATGTAGATCTTCCATTGGGCTTTAGCAAGTCACTGATGGAGTGGGGGACTTCATTAGCATGGCAGGTTGGTCAGCGGGATGATATCAGGAGGAGCTCATGTGAGTGAGACACTATCTCTGCAACGATTAGGTGGTATCTTCAAGGGTTTACTCTTGGAGTGCAGGGGATGGATTACTTGGTAGGTCAACTTATGAGAAGTTGGGCATAGTGCCATATTATCATGATTTCGTACTCGTTGATGGTGTGCAGAGGGATTCTGATACTTATGCCTGACAGGATAGTGAGTGGAGTAAGGGGAGCTTCAGGTTGGACAGGATGGCTTGGGATCCTGGTATTGAGGGATTCTCTCATGTCAGGACAATGCAGAGGTCAAAGACAATTTAGTGGCGGATTTGGGACCCTTACACATTTTGCAATGATAGTGGGGAGCCACAACTAGAGAGGATGCTTGTTTAGGCATTGCTTGACGACAAAAAATTTTGGTGGGGAGGACTGTAATATTCCTAATTAGCAATTTTGCTAATTAGAATATTAATTTTTTATATTTTTCTAACTATTACGTTTTGACTGATGATGTGGATTTGGGGGGCCAAAATTAGACTTAGGAAACTATAGAGATCAAAACATTAGGCCAAGGCAAATATTGCGGTTGTAGTGGAGGATGGGGGGCCAATGAGGGGAGACTGTGTCCCACATGTGGCAGCGCAGCTCATTGGTATGAGCTAGAGGCAACACAGTTTTGAGGTGCGGCCCAAACAAACGTTGGGAAAACTTTGTTAAAAGGAAGCAAGGTGATCATTTTGGTCATTCATTCATTCATTCATTTCGAAATTGTCTTTGACAAGAGCACGCTTGAGCAGTGAGCCAAGTCTGCATGTGTTGTTCAGCACACGGGTGTCTTCAAGCGGGGATCCTAGCCTTTGCTTCGGTGGAATTTGAGTGTCAGCCCAAGGAAGGTGTCTTACCATAATTTGATCATTTCCAGCAGCAAGAGCTTCATCCACAATGCAGTGATCACTTCAGCAACACAGACGCTGCACAGTCATCAAGGAGGATCATCCGGGAGTTAGAGGAATGAAATATATTTTTGAGGAGACTTGGTAGGGAGGCTTGGAGCTTCCTAACAAGGTTTTTTCTTGGCATTTTGGAGACTTCCAGCAGCAGGGTTTACAGGAAGATTGATTCACCCTGTAGTTTAGAGAGCCAAGCCCAAGAGGGCCAATTTTCGGGGTCAAGCTTAGGGCAAACCCTTTCTGGGTTTTTCTGGATTTATTGAGGAGGGGCCAAGATTAATTTGGTAGAAGTTTTTTGGGTAGAATTGAGGGGCCAAATAGGGACTCCAACTCAACCATCAACTCTAGGAGCTAGGGGAAATTGGGCCGAAATTCCAAGGTCAACATTTGGCCAATTCCTTTGTGGGTTTTTGTGGATTTCTTCAATAGTGTCCGGGGTTAGAGTCCCGGAATTTTCTGAGCAGCGTAGCAGGCCAGAACAACATTTCGTTCAGAGCAGCAACAACATTTCTGGCCAGTGACAATGCAGAGCAGGAGTAACAAGGTAGAGTCGGAGTAGCAGCAGTGTTTCCGGCCAGTGACAGCGCACAGCTACAGCCACACAGTGTACCTTCCGAGAGGGATTTCCGCAGTATTTCCAAGGCTATCTCCAGCTTGCCTTGAGCAGGCCCAAGTGTCTCCATTCCAGCACCTCCATTGTACACATTTCCCACAAATTAATAAAATGGCTCAACTCAATTTTATGGCGCAATTTGTGTTCTAATGGTGTGTTTATTTTTGCTATATGTTTAATTTCTTTTGATTCCTATTATTACTATAATTTACCAATTGGGAATATTAAAATCAAGTGAAAACATCGGTTCTGGAACACAGACCGCCTGAACTTCATCTCTTCTTCCCCTTGTACTCACACCTCAATATAACATATATAGCAAGCAAACATATTAATTCTATATTCCAGAGCACCTAACCATAAATGATATCATGAAAGTGGGTAAACCAATGAAGCATCTCACTCTCTATGGAGATTACAGATCTCCTCTTTCTGTAATTTTTATATGTCAAGGCAATGGATTCGTAGCAAAAAGCCACTCTGAGAGGAACATATTTTGATCAAATGACATCAACTGAAATCCATGGTCCTCTTCTAGTTTTCCCATTTTTCTATTCACAGTAGTTCTTGCAAGAGTCTTCCTCGAGCAATAAATATGCATAACATATATTATATTGTAAAAAGAAAACAGCATATAGTAACACAATACCTTGACCTTATCTTGCTAGAAAGATTTACTCTGTCCTACTTATTCACTTAACTTAACATACAAGCAGGAAAGACGATGTATCTTAATGCCTTATCCACCAGAAAACATTTGACCACTTGACAAAGATAGGTTTATTAGAAGACCAGACACTCCTTTCATTCTAGCACATAGATCACTCCCGATAATATCATATAGGATTCATAGAGTCAATTTATTATAAGTATTTTTCACCCTAATATCCCCCGTGTCATGATGTATTTATGAGCCTAATAGATCTCATAAATGTAAAGATACTTCTGATCTAACCTTCCTTTCCATCTATTCTCTTATTTTAGTTATGGAGTTTTACGAATGAGAGTTTGCTCAGATTGTATTTTCCAAATGATCCACAGTCTATCAAATGTCCTATGGCTGTGATATGGGAGATAATGATTGGAAAAGTTGAGGCCAAAACTAAATAAACCAACCTGCTCTAACTCTAATTTTGTCCCCTCAAGCTTAGCAAAGATCACTGGATATCCCCTTTTCTTTGTCCATGAGTCCATTAGCTCATTCACTGGTTCTCTTGACTCTTCTGAAAGAACTGCCCATAAATCTTCGGTCTTTGCATTTTTCCATGCGTACCTCTTGATGTAAGAATTCAGGCCTTTCTGGAAAGAAAACAAAACCATTAGTTTCGGAAGGCATAATTGAAATAAACTGCAACAGACACTATCATACAATAATAATAACTAAGAAAAAATCACATGCAGTAGGGACATGACAATATAAGAACAATGAATTGAAGTTTAAGACACGTGCATAGAAATTAAAGGGTCCCTGCATAAAATCATGAAATCCAATATAAATTGAGATTCCTTTCAGCTCCATATTGACTGATACACTTGAAAGTTAAGAGCTTACATGCATTGGCTCCTCATTATTGATGGTGCTTAATGATGGAATAACTCCCACTTGTGAATATTATTTAATATTTAAATTATGTCATGAGAAATGTATTAATGTAAACCAAGAATATAAGTTTACGGGAAGATTGAGAGATTGAGAGGCATAAGTGAAAATAGGGATGGAGATTTAGTGAGAAATTCATGGAAAGAATTGAGATAGTTATGGTGGTGGTTTGAACAAATTTCTCTAAATTGATGAATTTGTTATGGTCATCCATCTTAATATATAGTGACCATTTTGTACAATAGAATCACACACGGAAATTTGGTTTTATAATATATCTCCCTTTTGGGAGTTTCTTTTGTAAATTTCTTGTGTCCCTTGCTTCATTAATGGCTGTAAGAAGCCAACATTTGGTATCAGAGCCCAGGCTGAGAGAAATTGTAATAGTGAGGCTGCTGTGTGAGGATGAACGTGCTATGGTGTGAGGATGGATGGACCTGTGAATTTGTGAAAAAGTTTTCTATGAGTAACTTGTCACGAAGAGCATAAGCTGATTTTGTAAGGATCCGACATTGTTGTAATACAAAAGAAAAGTTTGTTGTTGCATGTGGTCTGCATTGGAGAAAGGCTTGCATCGATGTTGTGAGCTGCGTGGAAATGTGTTTGCATGGTAGTGTGAGGCTGTTTGGAAATGGGAATGCATGGAGGAGCTGATACTGTTTGAGTGAATGGACTATTGTCCGCTGCCTAGACCTGCATGAATCGAGAAGGCTGCTACATAAAAGTCCATGCAGACCTGTGGATGCTGGTAGAAAGCCACTGTAGAAGGAGGGATCTTTTATGAGAGGAGAGTTCTCGGTAACGTTTTGTAATATTCCAGATGGGATATTTGGCTAATTTTGTAGAAATCTAACTCAACCAAAATATCTCCATAAAATTACCATTCAACTAACAAAAGATTGCCATGTAAAATATAACAAATACAGTGCATGCAATTCAATAATATGATAAACATAAATAATTGCAATTTTTATTATAATAGAAACTGAGGTTAACATGATGATACAATCAAATAGCTGAGATGGAAAACTGGCCTCAAGAACCCAATGTTCCACCAAGACTACGGTGCGGGGAGACGCGGGTACGGGGAGACACACAAGGGGGACGTGTGGGAGTACCCTCAAATTTTAGGGAAATTTCAGGGGTGCGGGGGGTCATCAGGGTATATATATATATATATTGTTCAATAATGAAAGCATAAATATTAATTAGACTAATAGTAATACGGATTCCAATACATTGAAAATTGTAATTTGATCCACATAAAATTTAAATTCATAATTGAATTAAATAATGACATACATTGATCCATCATAATCATTCATTTTGATACATACATCATTCATATGGCATACTCATTATTCAACCATACCATGTGATTCAATAAAAAAAACCAATAATGAAATATTCAAATACATTGATCCATCTCTGTCATCATTCTACAATCTACATTGATTTAAAAATTAAATTAATCATTCATTATTGTAGAATCTAAACTGAAAGCAAAACAAAATAGTATATTACTATATACTAGATACTGAAGTTTGAACAGTAAATTAATATAACTCAAAGTTTCAAACTCAAAAATAATTAAGAGTGAAGAGTCAAGAATCTGTCTGAGGTCATCAATATCTAGTGTCACAACTCAAAAGTAAAAATGGATAATTGTTGAGGTTTTGTGTATTTGGGGTAGCATCAATTGTGCTCTAGGTCCCAAATTTTGAGGAAGGACTAGAGTTCACCTAATCTACAAGATCCAAAAATGGATTTGGGAAATTTCATCTGGTTTAGGAAATATTAAATTAATTAATTATTTTAATGTATTTCCTAAGTTAAAACTTAGGAAAATAAAATAATTAAAGTGAATTTAATTAAAAATGTGATGAAATTGTCTTAAGTCACACGGATCAAGCTTTCTTTTAATCTTAGCCATTGATTAAAGATTTAATCTTGGCCGTTGATTTGTCAACGAGAAAAGTATAAAGGAAAGGCTTGAGGTCATTTGTAAGACACACAGACGCAGAGTACTGAAGCTCAGCTGAGATTCTAGGGCGGGGTTGCTAAGAATTCTCAAGTGTTTCAGTTGCACAGAGGGGAATTTAGACCAAGGGGATGATCTGATCCCAGGGTCTAGAATACACAAGAAGCAAAGAAGAGATCAGGAAAAACAGCGCAAAGGAAGGCGGCAGCAGCAGACAGTAGTAGTAGCAGCAAGGACAGCGTGATTTTCTGGAAACCCTTCAGGGGTTACGCAGAGACCCTTAGGGGCAGCGTAGTGACTGCGTCACCCAGTCTGAGGTAACGCAATCCCTTCAAGTGACAACGTTGAGAATTTGGAGGCCTTCAGAGGCTGGCGTCTTTCAGGGGCAGATCTAGGGTTTCTAGGCCTAGATCTGGCTGAGTTCTGTAAACCCCATTTGAGGGTGTGGATCAGTCAGTATTGTTGGTATTAGATCAGCCAGGTGCTACAGATCTAGAGTTTTCTCTATAGGGTTTTCCAGATCTAGAACCCAGAGTTGTGTATTCGGAAATATTCTTAATAATAGAGCCCTCTAGCAGCTAGAGACCGGTTTTCCCACATTGGGTTTTTCCGGGGACAGTTTGTCCAGAAATAACTGTGTCACTTTGTCTATGTGTGCATGTGCTTATTCTAGATCTGAAATGGTAGAAATCTGTTATGTGTTTTTCTTTGATGTTAACTTGAGTTTATTCAGTTAATAACTTGTATAAGTAGGAGAAGCTTAACCAGATTAACAAAAATAATTTCTGCATAAGAATTAAGATTCAGAAATTTCTACATGGTATCAGAGCAATTGCAGATCAAGGGTCACCAGCTGAAGCATCTGAAGGATCTAGCTGCAGAAAGCAGCTGGAAAGGCAGCAGATAAGCATATCTGAAGGGACAGTGCAGTTTTCAAGAGGAGATTCATTCAGAGGGAAGGGTGACGCTGTCCAGCACTGTGTCCTAGCAAGCCCACGCAATTACTGCACAGAGGTAGCTCAGAAACAGCGCTAGTTAGGTCTGAAGCCAGCTAGTGTGATTCAGATCTGAATCTGTCAGATCCAGAAAAAGTTTGCAGAAAAGTTGCAGAAATTTAGAAGAGTTGGTGGGGTTAAACTTCTGAAGTTTTCAGATTTTTAACCTTAGCACAAGTGACAAAGTTTGGGAAGAGATCAGCTTCTCAGAGAGTTTCTTGCCAAAGGAAACTTGCAGTTTGGTCAAAGGATCAAAGAAGAAGTTGAATCATAATTGATTTGATAGATTTCCAAGGAGGGAAATCAAGTGTCAGAGGGAGCAGAGAGTGCCCAATTCGAAAATGACCGTAGATCTAGATCTCTAGCATAGAGAAGAGGAGCTCCGACACATTCTGAGCATATGGCTCGTCATGGACTGCGTAATCAGGATAGACTAGAGGGCCTCTCAAACTTTTCGGTGTGGAAAGCAAGGATCCTGATTGTCCTTGAGGCATACGGTCTAAGAGACCATGCAGAGCAGACTCTGGCCACACCGACAGATGCGGATCTCCTACGGAAGCATAGAGAAGCTACTGGGCATGCCAAGCAGCTGATAATGGACAATATCAAGGACCATATTGTACCACACATAGCTGAGAAGAAGACAGCTAATGAGATGTGGAAGGCATTGACTTTCCTATATGAGGGAAAATTAGTCCAAAGAAAGATGTTGGAGGCCTAAATGAGGTCATTCATGATGACCAAGGGAGAAGATATTGAGCATTTCCTCTTCAGATTGCAGTCAATCAGGATTTAGCTAACTGCAACGGGTACAACCGTAGATGATGCAGTGGTAGTTAGGACTGCCCTCAACGCAGTCACGGATGAGTGGGAAACTTTTGTCCAAAGTATCTTAGGTAGAGCGGACCTCCCAGATTGGGACAACTTGTGGTCGATCCTGCGGCAAGAAGAACTACGAAGGTTCACCAAGAAGCAGGACAACCCTGTGTTGAGCAAGGTTAAGAAGGAAGAGGAGGAAGATGCAACCTTGCCATCAAAGAAGCAACCGAAGAAGAAGAAGGATCTTTCTAAGATCAAGTGGTTCCAGTGTGGCGAAATGGGACATTTTGCCAGCCATTGTCTAGAAAAGAAGAAGGACAAGGAAGCATTTTCTTCCAAAGCAGCGGTGGCAGATGATGGGTCTGGAGATGATGTGGCCATGAGCGCTCATGAACCACGAAGGTGGGTAACATGGACATGTAGAGGAGCTACATGGAAGTAAGGCGATCCTTGAGCATACCTCTGTCTCTCGATCACAAGCTTGAGCCACGACAACCTTAAGACAGAGCGGACAAAGTGGAGCAGGCATAGATCGCGATGACGCAGAGGCAGAGGGGCAGATTCGGAGGCCGGGAGGAGCAACACAGTATAGTAAAGATAGCCAGAGAAGCAAAGAGGGCAGCCAGAGGCCGATGTGACTTCGGGCAGCGAGTAGCGTAGGGTAGCGCAGAGGCGTAGCTTTAGCAAATAATACAGAGAGCTTCGTAGGATAAACAGAAGCAAGAAGAATTGATAGATTTAAGACAAGGAGCCGATGTGACTTCAAAAGAGGCAGAGGGATTCAATTACGTAGGCAAAGTCAGAAGCTAGGCATCATTTAGATGCCAAAGATGCATCTATACTCTATGGATCTTCAAAGATGAGGATGCAGCCCATCTGACTTGTCTATCAAAGATTGGGCAGGAGATTTAGTTGTTTCTCTCAACAACTGAAGTTACATAGTAGCATATCAACAGTGGCAATGCTATGAGCAGCATAGATGCAACATATTGAGAGGGAGCTGTAGTACAGATGTTGCAGTGGCAGTGGCAGAGTCATGGGCAATAGTACAGAATGGCAGTAGCGGTGTAGAGTTGAGTGGCAGCAGGCCAAGCTTCAACAACACAAAACCAGTGCCCAAAATATTGTAATGCATAGTGTGATGTATTGCTAGAGCACACTCTTGATGCTAAGAGGGAGCGTCGAGATTTCGTGTATTTGGGGTAGCATCAGTTGTGCTTTAGCTCCCAAATTTTGAGGAAGGACTAGAGTTCAAAAGGAAAAACAAGACCCGTAATGGATTTATTCATTTTCATCTCAAGTTTGGGAGATATTTAATTAATTAATTATTTTAATGTATTTCCTAAGTCTAAACTTAGGAAAATAAAATAATTAAAGTTAATTAAATTAAACATGTGATGAAATTGTCTTAAGTCACACGGATCAAGCTTTCTTTTAATCTTAGCCATTGATTCAAGATCTGATCATGGCCGTTGGTTTCCCAACGAGAAAAGTATAAAGGAAAGGCTTGGGGTCATTTGGCTCCTACATTATGCGTAGCATCAAGCTGCTTCGAGATCCTAGGGTGGGGTTGCTAAGAATTCTCAAGTGTTTCAGTTGTAGAGAGGGGAATTTAGACCATGGGGATGATCTGATCCCGTGGTCTAGAATACACAAGAAGCAGATAAAAGATCAGGAAAGACAACAGCAGTGGAAAGCAAAGAGTAGCAACAAGAGATCGTGAAGAAGCAGCAGCCAGCATCACAGCAGCAAGGACAACGTGATTTTTCAGGAAGCCCTTTAGGGGTTATGCAGAGACCCTTAGGGGCAGCGTAGTGACTGTGTCACCCAGTCTGGGTAACGCAATCCCTCCCAGTGGCAGCGCTGAGCATTTGGAGGCCTTCAAAGGCTGACGCAGTGTCTTTCAGGGGCAAATCTAGGGTTTCTAGGCCTAGATCTGGCTGAGTTCTGTAAATCTCGTTTGAGGGTGTGGATCAATCAGTATTGTTGGTTTTAGATCAGCCAGGTGCTGCAAATCTAGAGTTTTCTCTGTAGGGTTTTCCAGATCTGGAACCCAGAGTAGTGTATTCAAAAATATTCTTAATAATAGAGCCCTCTAGTAGCCAGAGACCGGTTTTCCCACACTCTGGTTTTTCCCGGATGCTTTGACGCAACCCGGAGTAACTTTGACTATGTGTGCATGTGCTTACTCTAGATCTAAATTGGTAGAGATCTGTTATGTGTTTTGCTTCGATGTTAACTTGAATTTATTCAGTTGATAACTTGTATAAGTAGGAGAAGCTTAACTGGATTAACAGTAATAATTTATGCATAAGAATTAAGATTCAGAAATTTCTACAATATCGAGCAATCGAAATAAAATAACATCAATGACTCAATTCAATGATTGGTCTCAGGAAAATTTCGAATCTAACAAACATAAATCCTACCGCTGCTAATTGATTTTCATTTCGTACTTGTGTTCTTGAATTAACAAGTTATTTACAAAATTCTTCAATAAACATTAATGCAAATACACTGCAGCCTACACCAATATACAAATGAAGTACTAAAAAATAAGATGAGACAATAACACAAAGGACACACGTATTTTTGGACAATTATCCCCAGAAAAACCCAATGTGGGAAAAACAGTGCAGCATATATGAGGGTTTATATTATGTGCGTATTTCGAATACAACTCTGCTGATTTATGGTAGCATCAGATGTGCTCTAGCCTTGTAACTTTGTATATAGGCTAAGACACATGTATTCCATAAAACCTAGAAATAGTTTTGGAAAATTCCACTTAGAGATGGTTTAATTAAAATAATTAATCGTTTTTTAATGTTTTCCTAATTCTAAACTTAGGGAAACTAATTAATTAAAGGGTATTAATTAAACTAAGTGTGAATCTTCTAGATAAAGTCATGGATCACCTCCAAGTTAATCTTAGCCCTTGATTATATTTTAATCTTGGCCGTTGAAGGGTCGACAGAAGAATATAAGGAGGAGGGTGAGGGGCCTATGGAAAACATATTGAGCACATTGAGCATTTGGCATTTTCGAGCTTGTGAGAGAGACACAACTTTTTGATCAAGATCGAATCACTAGGGTAGGTTTCCTTAGTGATTTTGATTCAAAGGATCGATCCGCAGAGGGTAGATCCAATAACCGGGTCGGGAGGACCAAGAGTACATTTCGTGAGAGAGGCAGAGAGAGGATTTGGTAGAAGAGGCAACACACCGTAGCTTTTCTCAAGGGGTGATGCAATCCCCGTAGAAAAATCACGTGCAAATGACGCAAAGGCTCCCAGAAATGGCCTGGAATAGTTAGAGGTCAGTTTCCAGCCAGGAGGGCCAAAATCCATTTCATCACCTTGATTAGCTGCAGAGAGAGGTGACGTAGACGTTGATGGCCATGCAGCTACGCCAGCTGATGATCCCCACCACACGCAGAGGCGTAGAGGGGGTTCACGCAAGTCGCTTATTTATTCACTGAGACTCGCAGCGAGGTATATCTCACAATTTCATCAGTTGTCTAGATTTCTCTGAGGGGTGAGCCGGATATTGGCACCCTAGTTGTACTCAAGATTATGCTGCTTAATAATATAAAACCCTCAGATCTGCTGCACCAGTTTTCCTGAGTTGGGTTTTTCAGGAGACTTAGTCCCAAAATAGCTGTGTCAAATGCAGATGTTTTTCATTGTATTTTGTTTAGTTTGTTTCAACACCTAGATTCATTCTGCAGTATTATTTGTGTAGACTGCTTCAGTAATTACTTCAATATTTCAATGTAATGAAATAATTAAGAAAAATAATAGGAGAAGTAATTCAGATTTGTTGTAGTAGGAATCTAGATTTAGGATTTTTCACACAACTAGGGTGCCAAATACGGCTCACCCAAAAGAGAAAAATCCCATAATAAGTACCTCTATCTGGAGACAGATATTTTCGCTGATCCAGCAACAGAATGATCAAAGCCCACAGGTGACTGCGTTGTCCCCAGTGTTGCCGTGCACAGCCAACTACCTCTACCTCTCGTACTGAGACTCACAATTTCTACGATGCATCAACCCTCCTCGTAAGCCTTTCCGGCTCAGAATCAATCGCGAATTGATGCTCGTATCCGCCCTGTTTAAACCCAAATAGTCGCTTCTTCAAAGACACCGTCACCTCTTCAGCTCTATGTCACCCTCTCGTGTGTTGCGTTGTCTCTCTCGGTGTTTCACTCCTTAACTGAATGTATTCTTGGCCTTGGACCGAAGTCCCACTACCAACCGCTGCATCGCACTGAAACTCACTCCGAAATTCTCAGCAACCCACGCCCCAAAATTTCAACTTTGCTCAAGTGCTGCTCTCCGTGTGTGTATTCTCCAACTGACCCTCAAGCCTTCCTTTATACTATTCTTGTTGATGAATCAACGGCCGTGATCAATTCTTTAATCAACGACTAAGATTAAAACATACTTGATCCTCATCACTTAGAAGCTTCTCACCCACATTTAAATTAATTCACTTTAATTATTTTAATTCCCTAAGTTTTAACTTAGGCTCCATTTAAAATAATTAATTATTTGAATAACTTAAGCTTTCGGTGGAATTTCTCCAAACGATTTCTGGGTCTTGGAGATATCATGTGTTTTAGCCCTTCCACAAAATTTCGGAGCTAGAGCACATTCAATGCTACCCAAAAAATCAACACTCCCTCTTAGCGAGGAATGTGCTCTAGCAATACTTCTTTACCAGAAGCATCACCCTGATCCACGACATCGGTCCTCTGTGCTGCTGATGCTCGCCTACTTCCACCATCCACCGGCCGCCGCAACTGCATCGTTGCCCATGAACCGCCACCGTCATTGCCGCATCTCGTACGCAACTCCCTCGCAATATGCTACATCATGTTGCCCATAGCACTCGCCACGTTAATCATGTAATCGCAACTCCGCTGTCAGAGTTAAGAAATTGAAAGACATCCCAAATCCCGACAGACTCGCTTAGTCGGATGCACCCTGATGTTGAAGCTCTCTCATCGCTAACTGCGCCACCCCCAATGCTACCGCGTTGTTGTTGTATATGCTCGTGCCTCCCCGCACCGCCGCAACACTCCACCGTGTTGGGTTTCCGCACCGGGCGCCGTAGCTCGCCACTCGCCTCCTCCATCATCCCTCACACCAACTGACTCTTGTCATTCTGCTACTGTCATTAAGGGCTCCCGTAGCCATATGTGAACCAAGAGTTTGGGCACCTCAAGGATCCTGCCCTTTTTCTCTCTGTAGCTCCAACTACAGCTCCATATTGCCCCACCTCTTCTCTAGAGGTGCATGAGCACTCATGGCGCAATCATCGTCATCCTCCTTAAGAGTTCGTGTTGGAGCAGCCTTTCGAGGCACAATATTTCTTGCCCTTCTTCGTAGGGCACTGTGTGTTGAAAAGTGTAACTAGGTCGGTCTTCATGTTGACTATGTGATTATGTAAAGATGTCAAAGATAATAAAATGTATTTTTGGTGTACTTCCTTCATGGGTTTCATGAGCAAGATTTTATTATGTACATAGACTTCTTCTTGATGTCTATTAGGTTTATGTCTTCTAGGAATAATATAATTAGGTGTCATATTCATGAAGGATTTAGTGCTCCAAAGACCTTGTGAAGAAGCTCTCAACAGCCCTCATATAATGTTGAAGACAAGCTCCATAATATAGTGAAGACACCTTCAAACGCTGCTGAAGAAACACCTCTTGGAAAGATGAAGAAATTACAAGTCATGTCGGCCTACATGCTATGGTGAAGTCGGCCTAAATCATATTTGGATGGTCAGCCTAAAAGGTGAGAACAACTCACTATATATATATATATATATATATATATATATATATATATATATATATATATATATATATATATATATATATATATATATATGTCTAGTTTGTGGATCATTTGAGACAATGAAGAATTTTGGATAACACTGCAGTGAATACGGAACAATCTTAGAAGGAATTGCGAAATTAACTTCAGGAAGACTTGTGGATAAAACTTCAGGAGAAGCAATTCTCTGTGAGTACTGTAGGAGAAGCAATCTCTCTGAGACAAGAACTATACAAAACGAAATTATCAAGGGAAGGAGGAATCACTCCATACTTTATGAGGATTTCTGAAATAAGAGATCAAATGCAGGAACTAGGAGAAGTAATGTCTAACACTGAGATACCTACAATGGTGCTGAATGCTCTACCAGAGGAATGGGGAAACTTCACTTCTAGTCTATATGGGAAGAAAGAAGCCACCCCATTCCATGATTTATGCTCTCTATGTAAAATAGAGGAAACAAGACTAAAAGCCAAAGCTGATACAGGACCAAGTGAAGAGAATTATGCCTTTGCAGCCTCATATAGGAAGAAAGGAATATTCGGAAAATTTGGCCCCCAGAATAAAAGAAGGAATATGGAAAACGTACGATGCTTTGGATGTAATGAACTTGGGCATTATAAAAGAGATTGTCCTAAATCTGGAAAGGACAAGAGGAAAAAGGAGGAAGCCCATGTCACTAATGAAAGAGAAGAACCTAATGCTAAAAGATCTAAGGAGGAAGCAAGAGATCTCTATTATGACTGAGATCATATTTCTCTTTAAGTGATCTCTGATTGGTTGTAAAATTGTACAATAGAAAGTAATGTACATTAAGAAGCATCTTGATAGAAGCATGGAAGGAGCTCTCGGTGAAATAGCTTCTGGAAAATCTCTCTACTAAAGTAAAGCAGTCATCAGATCAAGGGTGTCATCATGAAGACAAAATTCTGGGATGTGATGACATATTGATGGAGCAGGCCAAAGGAATGAAGCTCTTCATTCTAGAGAATTTGCTACAGGATGAATCAGGTAAATAGATATGCGATATGCAGACATATACGCTGATATTGGATGCTGTGAAGTCATATGGTTGCAGGTAATAGACTTCCATATTTAGAAGTATGATCTATGAAGGAGGACCTCTCAGTGCACTGACAGATGAAATCAACATAATATGTCCTCATAGAATATGAGGTGGTTGTACATAAACAAGAAATTGAAAATTTGTAAGATCCTGGGAATGAAGAATGTGCAGAGAGGAAGAGATCATGAAATGCAACCATGTCAAGAGGCAGTTATCATCCGAAGGCCAAGAAGATGTGACTAGGAGATCTCCTTGGAAGATATGTAGACTCTAACGGAAGTCTGGTAAACAAGAAGATCCTTGGCAAAACATATCATTAGGAGATGTGTGAATCTATGTGAAGGATGTCGATGCCTACAAGAAGATGTCATGGTGAAAGATCATCACCAAGGAAACTTTCGTTCGTTCATATGTATATGTTTATCTGGATGAATTTGTGTAGGTCTGCTAATAATGAGAAAGAATGTATGATCCTTGGAGATGATTCGAAGGAAAGTAGCGTGGCATAACAGTGGACCAGATAAGGAAGTCTGATGAATTACTTTCTAATAGCTGACATGAATCAGGGATGAAAGTGATGGATGATCTATGCCATATAAAGCTAAAAGTTGAAGATTCCTCAATATCAAAATCCATGACATCGAGGACAAGAATTCTTCATGAGCAGTTGGGTGTCTCACCATTGTTGCTGGAGGTCCCTGGTTAAGAGGGAGCCTAATGATAAGTTTCTTACTTGGAAGAAACTGGGTAATTCCTAAGAATGACCTTAGGTACATTCGTTGTGTAGGAATGAGTACATTTCCTTGTGGAATAGGTCCTCCCTGGTTGAAAGGGAGAGATAGACACATCATTCCGGTCTTCACTTAGGAAGACAGAATGGAGGATTGGGTAATCATCTGGCATTCGATACTCTTTGAGAATGTATTAGGGCATTCAAGATAAGAGTAGTCGGGGACCGATATTCTTTGAGGGCTAGCTACCCAAGAGAAGAATAGTCCAAGAAGGTCATACTTTGGGAACACCTGGGTGGAGTATCTACCTTGGAGAAACAATGATGATGGTGTCTATAAGTCATGTGTCTCACTAGCATTGTAACCCATTGTCTCGTTGAGAGATGGGGTTGTTAGTCAAGGCCTTGCACTAGGACAATGTGGGTTGATATGATGCTATACAAATGCGATTAGTAATCCAGATTTAGGATTTTTCACATTTTCGGTCCCCTTCGATACTCTACTGTCTTCCTATGTGCTATACGTAGAGAACTGTGCTCTGCAACTAGCTTATTTTCTTTCCTTTGAGGGGGGCACCCAGACGCACCCCTTTTGGGGAGTCTCGTCCCCCACACTGGGGAAACACACCCCCTTGCATCTCCCCAAGACTCCCCAAAAAGGGTGTGTAGAGAAACGCACCCCTAGTAGACTCCCCATCCCGGGTGCATGGGGTGCAAGGGGTGCGTGCACCCGACCCTGGGGGATGCATCCCCCTGGAACACTACAAGAATCTGCTCCACTGTTGTCCTGACCCTCCAAAACTGAACTGAAATGTCACTGCTAAGCTCTCCTATGAATTTTAGATGAATTCACCAAGGGGAGATGGGTACTTGCTCAATGTCACTGAATCACCCAAGGGTTTCCATCCTGGGGCTACCAATGAAGTGGAGAACGTGGTTCTCAACCTATCATGCAAGAAGAAAGATCAAGTCCAAGATGTTCTCTAATGACCTCCTCCTCCTCTTTTTATAGATCTGATGGACCCATCTAGAAGCTCCCATTTTATTATTATTTTAATCATTGAGCACATTTCCTTCAATTAAAATATCTTTTTAATGTGGAAAAATGGTAAATTGGCCACCATGCCTCCTCAGGCCATTGAAAATCCCCACTAACTATCTCATCCTCTAGATCTTCTCATTCTGGTTCCAACAAGCTATTACACTAAGGTGTTTCGGCAAGTATTCCTCTTAAAATGCCATCTTAAGTGTAATTAATTGAGTTAGGCACAATAATAACCCTGTTTTACGGGAATTATCAGAATGCAATGGAACAAGAAGCGAGTTGTGTAGAATCAATCCCGATGATGGAAGATGGAAAGCGAACTCCTCTAGGCCCCATAAAACATCTCCAAAAGCCATTGGGCCCGCTCATGACATAAACCTACACCTGTGACCTGTCTTCCTCCAACCCTAAAAGTCCATCCTAACCATGCCATAAGGAACACCAAAAAAAGGAACATTACAAATGTTAGATTTTGTAGCATTGGATGTGTTATAGCCACGAAATATGGTGGAGAGACTAGAATACATGATATCTCCAAAACCTAGAAATCGCTTCTGTAAATTCAACCTAGAGATGACTTAATTAGATTACTAACCTATTTTTTAATGTTTCTAAAGTCTAAACTTAGGAAAACTGGTTAATTAATCATAATTAATTAAGTCAAGGTGAGAATTCTCTAGAAACTCACACGGATCGACTTCAAGATGATCCTAGCCATATATAAGATTTAATCTTGGTCGTTGAAGTCTCAACAAAGGGTTATAAGAAGAAGATGGGCACTTGGAGAAATCACACCAATAGTTTGATTTCCTTGGCAAATCGATTTCTAGAAAGCAACAGCAGTTGTCGGAGAACCAGAGATCGAAGCAGAGTCAATGAGGGATAGAGATAGTGATCCGGAATAAGTTTTCTAGATCCGGAGAGGCAGCAGAAATAGGTTGAGTTATTCCTAGTGGGGAAGCGCAAAGGACTGCGTAGTTGCTTCAGAAGAGAAACTCGATTTCGCTGGAGGAAAAATCGTTTTCAATTCAAGAGGTCGGGAAAAGGTTCCAGAGTGCTAGAGAATCAATTTCCTCAGCAAAGCCAGGAAAAACGACTTCATCAAAGGCAGTTTCGGGGTAGATGTCATAGGGCCAGTGCAAGCACTGCGCAGAGGCGAACATAAGGGTTCTAGGAGGATGAGTTTTTTGAAGGAAAGTTGTGTTGAGGTTGCTTAAGGAAGAAGGGTAATTCCCTTAGATAATTTTGCCCATATTTTCTTGCTGTTTGGATTTCCAGTTGGGCATCCATAGATTGTACTCATATTTCATTGTTGCTTGAAAATAAAAAACCTCAACTACTGCACCAGTTTTCCCACGTTGGGTTTTTTCAAGGACATTTGTCCAAAAATAATGGTTTCGTTTTTATGTGCGCTAGTATTTTCTCAGTTTCCAATGCTATTTTATTTCGACAATTTTTATTTGTGAAGATTCGATGTGTTTATTTCGATGTTGTCATAGCAAGAACCTGGATAATTGATTTATCAATTAGAAGAAATAATACCAGTTGTTGCAATAGGATTTTAGAATTTGAATTTTTTCACATGATATCAGAGCGTAAGTGATCAGCCTGGAAGCTCAAAAGTGAAGGAAAGAATTTCGTTGCTCAGAGGGAGCTGCAGGCCAAAATTCTGAGAGGTAGTGCAGTGTTGAGATAGGCAGGCCGAATTGCTAGAGCAGGAATTTGATTTTCAGTTGCATGGTTACAGAAAGGTCGAGTTGCTCAGGTTAGTCATTCCAGTAGTCAAAGGGAGCAGCAACAACTCAATTTTCGCTGAGCATATTCCTCAGTTTGGCGTAGAGGGTTTTGCAACATTAGAACCAGCGTCGAGTGGAAGAGAAAAGTACACACAATAGAGGGAAAATTTCTCTTAGGGAACTTCGAGTCTCAAAAGTTCAATTTTTCTAGGCAAATTGGCAGTAGAAGCTAGTAGATCTGTGCATTCCAGAAAGGAGTGCGAGTAGCAAAGAAACATCTAAGCAAAAGGAAAGAGGGAGTTTTCGACTTGATCAGAGATGGCCACTGCAGGGCTTAGAGATCAAGATAGGTTGGATGGATCTTCCAACTATGTCATTTGAAAGGCTAAGATGCCCTTCCTTCTAGATGAATATGGCTTGAAATCCTACATAGATAATGTAGTGACAGTTCACCAGGATGCGAATCAACAGAAAGAATACTGGAAGGAAATTTCCAAATCGGATTAGCAATAGGAATACTGGAAGGAAATTTCGAAGGCGAAGCTGTTGAACCTGGATGGAGTCTGGATCTATATAGTATCACATATAGTGGCCAAGAGAACGACCAAAGAGATGTGGGATGCTCTCTCCGCGCTATATCAAGGCACTTCCGAGAAATGGAAGATGTTCCTGGAGGAAAAGCTAAGATGCATTAGGATGCAGAAGGGGGATGGCATAGACCCTAACCTCATCGGGATTCAGGAGCTCCGAGACCAGCTTGCAGTTGTTGGGGAAGCGCCTCAACCTTCAGAGCTAGTACAGTTGGCACTAAACAGTGTCTAGGAGGATTGGTAGGTCTTCGTCCAAAGCATATTAGGCAGAGGAAAGCTACCATAATGGGACAAGGTGTGGTCCGACTTGTAGCAGGAGGATTTGAGACAAACTTTGCTAAAGAGCTCCATTAGTGGCAACAATAGTAGCAGCGGATCAAAGGTGGTGAAGGAGGAGGAGAATGTGGCTCTCGCATCAAAGGGTCCTGGTCAGGGGCAGGAGTAGCAGAGAAGGAAGAAAAAGTTTATATCTAAGGTCAAGTGCTTCAAGTGTGGCGAGCTTGGCCACTAGAGTACCCAGTGTCCTCTCAAATAGAAGGAAAAGTAAGAGAAGTAAGGCAATGCAACAAGACATGCTAATATAGATAGATTGTCCTCTAGGTTGGAGGAAGACTTCGCAATCGATATACCTCCAGGAGTGAGGTGGGGTGACTTGGAGTTGTAGCCCCAAAGAGCTACAAAGATGGGCAGGGTCATTGAGGAGTCCACCTCATGATCATCACTTGGCTACAGGGGCCCACAGTATTCGGTATCAGGATGAATAAGAGGTCGTTGATGCAATCAGTACCAGAGTGACAGTTGCAGACTAGTAGCAGTCAGATGCTGGGGAGCACACTGCAATGCTGGCAGCAACAACGCAGATTCTTCAGTCATAGTACAGAGGCTAGTAGCAGCCAGAGATGTTAGTTTTTGTAGCATCGGATGTGTTCTAGCCACAAGATTTGGTGGAGAGGCTAAAATATAGGTATTCTCCAATCCCCAAAAATCGTTTCTGGAAATTCCACCTAGAGACGACCTAATTAGATTTACTAATCAGTTTTTAATATTTCCTAAGTCTAAACTTAGGAAATATGATCAGTTAATCAGAATTAATTAAGTCATGGTGTGAATGTTCTAGAAACTCACACAGATCAACAAGGAAATAATTTGGGCCATCGATTATGTTTTAATCTTGGCCGTTGGTGCTCCTACAAAAGATTATAAGAAGTCGATGGGTAGATGGAGAACACACAGTGCAGTTACTCAGTTGTCCAGGTCGATCGATTTTCCCAGTGGCTGAAGTTCAGCAGAGGAGATAGAGTTAGAGGGTGAGTATCAGGTGAGAGAGAGGGTATCAGCAGTGGTTCGTGGAAGTTTGAACGAATTCAGGAAGAGGTAGTGTGAGGAGAGACGCAGTCTAATAGAGCTCTGCGCAATCACTATGTAGAGGGTGACACTGAGGCACTAGCGTATGGGCAGAGGGTCCATTTCGGGGTCAGTGAGTCGCTTGGAGAGTAAGAAATTTGTCACTAAATTTCTTTCAGTATTTTTCCTTTGTTTTGGCTATCTGAATTCTTGTACTTGAATTGTTGTTGAAGATTAATAAAGAAACCCTCATTTGTTGCACTGGTTTTTTGGCATTGGGTTTTTCCAGGGACAATTGTCCAAAAAAAACTGTCAATATTTTTGTGTGCTAGAATTTCTCTATTTCCAGCATTTTATTTTCCGCAGTAATTTAGTGTGAAATTGCAATAGTAAATTTATTTGATATTTGTCGTAGCAAATAAACTTCAAAATTAACTTGCCAGTTAGAAGAATATTTTCCAGTTATTGCAATAGATGAAATTTTTACATGGTATTAGAGCTTATATGATCAGCCAGAGAGCTCAGTAGCAAAAAGAGAAGGAGGGTCGTTGCTTTATGTAAGCAGCAGTTTGATTTCGCCAAAGGAGCGCAATCCCTTGGCCAAGAGGGTCAAGATTATTGAGGAAATTCGATTTCTCTGAGAGAGCGACAGAGAAATCTGATTTCTCTAGTTCGAGGATTATCATCAGCAAAGGGAGAAACCAATTTTTTTTGCAGAGAAGATCTCTTGTTGGACACAGCGTTTTTGCAGCAGCAAAATCAACGTTGGGAGAAAAAGAGAAATAGCACAGAAAATCATGGAAAAAATCAACAGTAAGGATGTCTTAGACTTATCTTCCAGGTTGGAGGATGAGTTTGCGTGCTTGTCAGGTTCGACATCACCTAGTGTCTAGCATATTGATAGTGGAGATTCAGCTCATATAATATGAGTTAGAGAATATTTCTCTACCTATCAGGAGGAGCATATGGACTTCCAGATCACTATGGGCAACAAAACTAAATGGACTCCGGTAGGGAGAGTCACCATAGAGTTTCAGACGGAAACAGGAACCAGCAGCAACGCTACTAATGTACTTCATGTGAAGGATGTCATTTGTCTTGCTTTCACTAGAGGAGAATGGTCCACTTGTTATCTTTCCAATAGCACATCCTAGACAAACTCCATCATGTTGAGCTTGAACCTTTGGAATCACAGAGACCAAGTTCTCCAATTTCGGAAGCGCATCATAATGAAGATGAGCTAACCTTTGGTGCCATAGTTCACTTAGATTATTTGTATTATGAACCAATGCCAATAGTGGCCTTCTAGTGACCCTGTAGAGTCCTTCATATCTTGTTCCCAAAGTGAATGCATCTTTCATATATGATCCAACGGGCCAAGTAAGAAATTTTCCCTTGATGAAGGAAACCCTCATCTGTTTGTCTTCCAAAGCAGAAATTGATACCAAATTTTTCTTCAACCCAGGCACATACATTACATCATGCAATATAATAGATTCCCTAGAATTCAAATGTAATTTGACGGATCCAAAGTCTTTGACAGGATGAGTGGAGTTGTCTCCAAGAATAATTTTCAAATTTGAATCCCTCTCTACAAAGTTAGAGAGAACTTCCTTGTAACCAGAGAAGTGATGAGTGGCCCCACTATCAACCAACCATCCCAGGAATCCAGAGGAGATGAACTAGTAAGAGCGTAAAAATAAGGATATATTCAGATTGATTTGCAACATTACTTTCATACTTAGAGAATTTTGACTTCTTTTGTGGACGACGATCTTATTCATGATCACTTGGATCATCTCTCCTTCTACTGTCATTTCTTCCATCACGGACATTCCTTCGATCATCTCTCCTCCTTTTATCATTGAATCGGTTGTTGTTGCTTCTAGTATTATAATGCGGTCCATTATTCTTCCTGAGGAAATCTCGAGCATAATGACCCTTCTTGTGACAATTGTAGCACTCAATATGTGAGTATTCTTTCATTTTATTTTTCTTTTGAGGAGGAGGATTTCTTGAATTTGACGAACCTCCTTTCCCTTTCTTCTTCTTCTTGTCATGATCAATGAATGCAGTGGGTTCTCCTTCTTCATGCTTTTGAATCCTTCCTCTTCCTATCATCTTGGACTCTTCTTGAGTGAGCTTTCCAACAATCTCATCAAATGAAGGAAGGACATTTGTGTTGCTAATAGTAGTGATGGATGTTTCCCAAATAGGAGGGAGACCTCTTAAAGTCACGAACTCTAGTTACCTGTCAAGTACAACTTCTCCAACTCTTATCAATTGATATCTAACACGAGATATCCTCATTTTGTAAGATTGTACAGACTCTCCTTTATTCATCTTGGTGTCTTTGAGTTGATATTTCAAAGTGATGATTTCAATCAAATTGTTGACCTCATATATACCTGCTATCTTATCATACATGTCCTTGGACCTTTTCAAGTTTCCAACATATGCAAGCAAGTTGTCTTGTAAACCATCAGCGATAATTTGCTTTACTTTATTCTCACCTTTCTTATGCTTACTTTTGACGACGACGGATGCATTTTTCAGGAGGCTCAGGTATCTTTCCTTGAAAGAAGTCCAAAACATCATTGTTGTCAGCTATGATTTCCAACCTAGTTTTCCATGCAGCAAAATTGGATGAATCACCCAATTTCTCATTCTCCTTGAAGGTGGTCATTGTCATCTTGATTTGACTAGATTGGCTCTTTCAACCTTTCTAAAGATGATTGCTTCAATCTTTGTCTCCTCTTGGGCTTCTCATTCACCTTAGCTCCGATACCATGTTAATTTTAGATTGTTCTATGCTGCATCAATTACTTTAGCCCAATTCCAAACTTCACTTAGCAATATTTCCAATTACAATTAGTCTTTCCATTCATCAACAGTAATTAACGATAGAACAATAAAAGTAATGACAAAGGAGACAATCAACACATCAACAAGAGACACCAAATTTGGTCAAAGACCAGGGGAAATCCCACTACGGGGAAAACCTTTTAAAAATATTCTTCTATTATATTGTCATAAAATGTTCAGCAGAGAGTACAATGAGACCAATACAATATGTACAATAATATAACCGAACAACTTCATGAACCTATGCACAGAGGTTAAATATATCAGAGACAAATTGATTCAACTTTCAAGCAACTTTGGGAACCTTCAGATGACAGTCAACAACAATCAAACCCAAAGCCACTACCATAAGACTGCATGCGCGCGACTTTAGGAACTAACCCGCCACCTTATCTGCTAGTGTTAAGCCCGCGGCTCAGCCAAAAACCCTAATTTTAGAGCGACCTTTGGACCTGTGATTTCGGACCTCTGTACGATCTCTTTCTTCGTCGATGTAACGAACCCAATTAGATAGAAGAGAAGAATATGCTTGATGTTGTAATGTCCAAATGAGCTTCTAGGTCACTTGTATTTATATGCTTGAAAGGGGTGCCAATGATGTCCATTTGATGTCGAGGCCGACCTGTCCATACGAGTGAAGCCGACCTGATCCAACATCCATGAGTGGGTGCAAAATCAAAAATCAACTTTTTCTTATCCGAATGAAGTGATCTTTAGGTTGATTTTGGTCCTCTCAGAAACAGGAACTCAATGCCATCATCATCTCCATCGAGTAGTCCAAAGTGGAATTTGACCACAGTGGCATAATTTTAACAAGAGAGTGTGTTTATGGATTTCATCACGGGACTGCCAGCAGTGCAAAGGAGAGACTGAATTTATGTGGTAGTGGACAGACTAACCAAGTTTACCAACTTGTTCGCTATATCGTCGAGATATTCAGCCTCCCAGGTGGCTGAGTTGTTCTTTCGGGAGGTCTTTCGGTTGCATGGCCTCCCCAAGACTATCGTGGGTGACAGGGACAGCAGATTCACGGGGGCGTTTTGGCAGGAATTGTTCTGCTTGGTGGGGACTGAGCTTACACCCAACACTAGCTATCATCCCCAGACCGATGGGCAGACTGAGATTGTGAACAAATGGTTGGAGGGGCACCTACACAACTATGTGACCGAACAACAAAGAGTGTGAGTCAAATGGTTGCATCTAGGGGAGTTCTGCTACAATACGACTTATCACATGTCTATCAGTATGTCCCCTTTCCGAGCTCTTTATGGATACGATGCACTTAGCTTTTCTGACATGATTTTTGGAGACACCGAGCCCCGTGGGCCGAAAACTGGGTTCAAGAGAGCCAGGAGATTCTTCGAGCTCTTAAGAACAATCTGCAGGGGGCCCAGAATCAGCAGAAGACATATGTTGATAAGCATAGGGTGGAGAGGCAATTCGAGGGCACAGACATGGTCTACCTGCGTTTGCAGCCATACATGCAATCTTCACTCAAGCAGAAGGGTGTAGAAAAATTGCGGCCTCAATTTTATGGACCATCCCGGGTGGTGAGGAGAGTCGGTAAGGTAGCTTATGACTTGGAGCTGCCTTTTGAGAGCCGAAATCATAATGTATTCCACGTCTCATGCCTGAAGAAGGCAATGGGGTAGTAGGTTGTAGCAACGGCAAAGTTTCCTCCATTGGATGATGAGGAGCATTTGGTTTTGACAACGTAGCTTATTTTAGATACCAGGGAGAGGAGAATAAGAAACAGGGTGGTCAGGGAGCACTTGGTCAAGCGGAAGGATTTGCCGGAGGAGGATGCTACATGGGAGAATGAACAAAACTTACAGCCTCTAGTTTTGTAGTTGCTTGGGGTCAAGCAACATCTGGGAGGGGAGGACTATAATGTCCCTTCCTAAAATTTTCCTAATGTTTGGGAAATTACGTTTTTGACAATTTTGAATTAAGCTAACTCAAAGTACCTTTTTGTGGCCAACATACGAAAAAGAAATAAATTTGATTGCTAGTGGAGAATGGGGCCCACAAGGAAAATGCATTGGTGAAGGAAGGAATTCGATTTCCTTTCGGTAAATCGAATTTGTGGAGGGGCCCACAAGGAATGCATGCCCAACACTTATAAAAGGAAGGTTTGGAGGAGGAATTGGTATCATTTTGGCTATTCAGAAAATTGTATTGCCTTAGCTGCTTAGCTGAGCCAACGCTGTGCTGCTTAGCACAGGAGCTTCCCCAGGAGTGAAGCTCATCCCTTCTTCAGTGGACTTTGAGTGCCACTCAAGGAGAGAATTTTCCTTGCTTGAGTCCGGAGGAACAAGCAATCACATGTTTTGCATTTTTTTGGAGGATTTGGGACGCAATCAGAGTACCCACTGCATAGTTGTTGGAGTGATTGTGTTGGTGGGTAGTGAGATTGTGTGGATAATTCAGGGGAGGAGCTATAGGGGAGATTAGAGGATGGTTTCTGAAGTGTATCAGTGGTGGCAGCCTTGGAGGAACAACCTTTGCGTAGCATTCAGTCAACGTTCACCAGAAACTGCGTGAGTCATCCCTGGATTGCGCAGTCACTTGAGGAGGCTCTCACGAGGGCATTGTTGTGGAGGGATTTAGGAGCTGAGGTGTCAGGGATTTGGTTGAAGGCATAGTTGAGGAGGTTTGTTGGGGATTTGGAGGACATTGATCTATAGGAGCAGCTTCAGCAACAGATTTCGAGATTAAAACAGGGCCAAGCTATGAAGGGTCCAATTTTGAAGGTTGGAAGTAGGGAGAACCCTTTCTGGGTTTTTATGAGTTTTGGGCAAGGATCATCTTCCCAAATTCCTAGAATTTTCTAGGAACTATTTAGTGGGAAAATCAAGAGTTGAAGACAGCCAGCAGTGTAGAAAACCAAGGACATCACAGTTTCCAGGAGAGCAACATATCTACAACAGTTGTGCACTTTTGTATTGATCACCTGAGGCTTTTAGCTTGACTTGTGCACTCCTTCCAAGTTCCATCTTCTATTGTACTCCAGCTCTCATATTAATAATATTGGCCAATTTGGTGTTCTAGGCAAATTTTCTATACTTGTGTGTTTCCTGAAATAAACTTTGTGTTAAATTTATGGCATGTCTTTAGTTATCACTGTAAATTTTCTATTTGGAATATTACATGATCTTTACCCCTTAGTAAGTACTTGAGAGGAAATTTTTTCACTTTAGGATAGGAATATAGATTAAAACTAACCAAGATAATAGCATTCCACATATATAGCTTGCACATCATCTTAATTTAGTTATCTTGTGAACATTTTAAGTTTTACTTGCAATATTGTTATCTATTGTACTTGTCATTTTGATGATGAATTGACTCATTATTTGATGTTGTTATCTCTTGTTACTTGAGAATTGCCTCACAAGTACAATTTCCATTTATATTTGCAAGTGATACTTTGTTTATTCATCTTGAGCTAACATTGGTTTTGCAGAAATTCTTATCATTGTACATTGAAGTTTCCATTTGAGCAAGTAATTGTCATTTACTTTGAACAATTATTTGTTTAAGCATTGGTCTATACTTTAAATGAATCATTGAATATTGCTCATATATTTACACTCTTGTTTACATCTTGAAATCAAGTATCTTTGATAAGTGATTCCATTAACTTTAATCTCCTAGAACCTCACACTTCACATCGTTAACCTTCCTTAGGGACCCACCCCCTTAGCTTAACTAGGAGAGAGCTTTAATGGAGAGAGTTGGGATTATGTGACAACCCCTTCTCTAAGTTTTCCACCAAGAATACACCTTGTGGGGTTGAGGATTTTTCGCACACTAACCTAGTTGTGCAAGTGAGGCGGCAATAGGTGGTTTTTGTCCCAAATGGGTTTCCACCTAAAAATAGATGTGTTTATTGTCTCTATTTGTTATGCTTGCTAAATGGTGTTGATGATATTTATGTTTATCTTATGCTAATAACAATTGATGCTATGTGGAATTAAAAATATACTAATTGATAAGAAATATTGATTCACCGCCCTCTTAGTATTTCCAACAAGCCTTTGGATGATTCCCTATTGGAAGTGTCCTCTGGTGCTTTTTTCATTTGCTAGGAGGGACATTTTGGTTCTAGAACTTGATTTGAAAAATCCCAAGGTTTGTTTGTAACTTGACAATCATGCTTCAATTTTTTTCTTTTTCATCTCATAATATAGTGAATTTGTGATCACTAGTATGATCCTTGCTTTGAAATGTAGATGGTTTTTCCTTGACATTTTATTTTCTTTCTTTGTTGGTTGTGACAAGCTTGCTATATGACAAAATGTTTCCAATCCATATTAGCTTATAACGTTTTCCTTACCACATGAATTAAATGGGTTTCTCTTGGGCTTTCATGGCATAAGTACCCAACGATGTCAGCATTTAGTGCCTAATATTATATCTATTCCATCAAATGGTATAGTATAAAACCCTATTTGCAGTTTTAATTTTGTATTTAAAAAAAAATTATTATACAATGTTCACAATCAAATAAATGGAATATAAAATCCATATAATAGAAAATTCAAAAGTATGTAATTCATTTAAAATAGATTGTGTATTGTTAAGGGAGTAATTGAAACTATAACAAAGACATTAATTATACATTACTTTCAAAAGAATAAACACAATTATGTACCCTCACCTTAAAAACCTGAGCTCCAATGTAGCTTTCAAGCATACGGATAATAGAAGCTCCCTTTTTGTAGCTTATAGCATCAAAAATTTCAGTAAGTTCACGAGCATGACCCACCTCCACCTAATTTAGTCAAACAAAATAAGAGTAAGAAGAATCAAAATTATTTCACCATCCCATTTAAATTAAAGTGATTCCTCAATCAATCTTGGAACAATAGATAGTATCTTATATATTGTTTGACGGAAGTAGAAGTAATTAGCCTCAATTAGATTAGAAAAATAAAGAAAACCTATATAGAGAATACAATCGACATCATTGCAAGGTGATAACTTCTAAATATGTACTAAGAATTTCATGAAATCAAATGCAATGAAAATGTAAGAAGTAATTAGCCTCAATTAGATTAGAAAAATAAAGAAAACCTATATAGAGAATACAATCGACATCATTGCAAGGTGATAACTTCTAAATATGTACTAAGAATTTCATGAAATCAAATGCAATGAAAATGTAAGAACATAGATCAAATGTAAAATAAACAATTTGTCTCTACAAATATAGGTGAATTCCATGATTATACAAATTGTAGAACAATGAAACAATCCAAACCAAAAAAAGGAACCACCACTAATTCTTCTCAAAAATACATGTAAATAATCATCTAAATATCAATACATTTAATTAATAAAAAATGATTAAGTTACAACCACAATTTGTCTTTACTTATTTCATATAACTTATCCATTGATTCCAAAAAGATGAAATTATGAATACAAAATATAAAGTTGGATAGAGAGTGTCGCAGGCAAAATGTTAACACTCAAAAGTATGGTAGAAAATGATGTCTCATTAGAGAGACAATCACTCATTTACAACCAATTAACATTAGCTGAAGACCAATTTAAACTTAATTATCACTTTACATGACTAAATTTTATTTATTGTTATGACATATGACTCTAATTCTAACACCTACCAAATACACCAATATGATCATTAGAAAATACTAACTCTATCACCCTTAAATGGTCATATCAGAAACAAAAATTTGTACTAATAAATTAGAAATTTATCTGCCCCAATCTTATTCAAGATGTTTGTGACTTTCCCATGACTTTTGTAATGATGCAATTTGAGTCCCTAGCTCTTGATCAACCCTTGTATATTATGATGGCGAAAATCAACATGCTAAAAGTTCTCCATTTACTTGGCCACAACCACACACCTTGATGTTTTCTGCAAACATCACAAATCTGCAATCCAACAAATAGATTTTGATTTTGCCAAAAAGTGAGAGGAAAGTTAAATGTATGACAAGTAACCAACATGTTTGATGCAAGATACACCAAGTCACGAACCACCTTTTTTACCATTGACACATTAGTTCGATAAAAGTCATTGTAACTTCAACCATTTTTAATCCAATAAGAAGAGAAATATACTAAAAGCTTAAATTCCTATACCCATGATGGAAAAGAAAATTGACATTGGAAACAACACTAGACACAACACCTGTGTATCTATCAGAGCTGCATTCTACAAATAAATCCTTGCCACATCTTCAAATTTGTACAAGTTACAATCCACAAGTGATTATGAAAAAATAGAATGGAGTGATCCTCCTTTTATAGGAGGCCTATCACATCCATTAAGCCAACTAAAATCCCTATAACAAGTTACAAAGTAATTGGGCTATAAGCCAACCCAGTATGTCAACAAAATAAAATGTGCCACTATTTTCCCACACATGTGAGTTGTAACCCCTCTCTAAACATGATCTCATGCCCTTTTAGGGCTAATAAGGCTACAAAGGTACAAAAAGTGGGCTATACGCATCTCCAACAATTATGATCAACCATCAATTGAGGAGGGATCCTCAAATCAAGCCTCAAAACATCTCCATGTGTTCAAAATCCAACTCTAGGTGCCCTGCATCATCTCCATGGGTGCCATCTAGACAACGTGGTGTACTCTCTCTCTATCATTGGGGCTTCATGAGGCAATACAAGCCTTCCATAATCATCCTATGGATGACGATCATCATCTGGTCTCTGGATTTAGGAATGCCCATCAAGGAAGGTCAAGGCCATGCTAGGGGCATGCTAGGTCCGCAGAACGCTAGGTACATTGTCAAGAATCCTCAAGGCTAAGAAAAGTGAGCTCAACATTTTGGCATCTAAGGGTGCTCTGGGGTGTCAATCAACTGTTGGGATCATCAAAGTGTCCAACACTTTACTATGGAAAGACAATGTTGCATCTGCAAGGTCATCATGTTCTTTCGAAGTGTAGTACACCTTTGGCATCATGAGGAGTATGAGTGGAATAGGGCACCCTCAAGGCCTTTGTCGGTATTGGCAAAACCACCTAGAAAACCATTTCAAAATCAAGTGAAATAAACCAATCATTAGAGACAATAACCATAAATGCATCAAAGTAGACCATACTTAATTGTTAAGGGCATAATAAGACTTCAAATTGTGGTCAACTTCAAATATCTAACGAGACCAAATTTCATAAAAGTGTTCCCTACCTTTTTAGAGGTGGCTAGGTAATCAACCCTATTAGGTGCTTCCAGCCCCTAAGGGGAGGTGGCATTTCCAAGATCAACCCTTCAATTCATAGGTGTTAGTGACAATAGGTGGCAATGAATGAGAATGACATCATGGCTAAGTGCCATGGCCAGGGGACCAGTTGATGGAAGTCCACATCTTAAATGTATAGATGTAATGGAGGGACAAATCATGGAGGAATGAGTTACCCCTTTCCTGGGCCTACTTTTTCTACCCCTTTGGTGTGCCTTTTATTTCCTTTTGATAATGCTTTTATATAGAGCATAGCTCAAGGGTCCAAGATTTATTTTTATGATCTAGCATTTATTTACCCTTTTATGATGATTTAGTTTCTCGCTCATCAAGGTTGGGATATGGAATGGTTTCTTATGATGGGATGGGCCATCTAGTGCTCAAGAACTGGGTGATGGATAATGAGGGGGGTAGAGCTCATGCGAGGATTTTTCCCATGCACTAATTATGTCCTAGTCATATTTTTCATTTTTCATTTTCTTTTTCTTTTGTTGTGTACATCTTATGATTTTATCTTTCTTGTAGCTACATCAACCTCTAGGGAAAAAAATTTCAGTTTTGTTAACTAGTGAAGTGTACCCAAATATTTTCTGAGGACTCCATGTCTAAGGATGTATCAGAGGCTTCATGTACCATCAAAGTTTTTTAACTCTACTTATTCTCATCTTCTTCTGTTGTACTCATATTCCACAAGCCCTGCGAGGATGATGTAAAGTGATGCTAGTATGATGAGTTGAGTTATGTAACAAGCCTAGGTAACTTGGGACCTTATCATCAAGTGAGTTTACTTTGGGAGGTTTTTTTCACTTGCTTAATTATTATATCCTTACGGGGACACTTAATAATTAATTGAGTTTTTTTCCACCAAGCACAACCCCAAAGTCGGAGTACGACTTGAAGACGAGGCCTTGGGTGATTTCTAGTGTCTAGACTCATTGAATATTACTATACTAGGTCACTCGTAAAATTTCATAGAATTTGGTTAGGTCTCGAGGTCATTTTTTGATTTTTTTAAATTTCACGCAGGGTGAAAATTTGAATAAAATATGAATGTAATATGTAATAAGTGATGTGTAGAGAAGTTGTATGGTGTATGTGTGCTCAACATTACACCTCTCACCCTCACATTTCTACTATGACACACTTTTAGGGTGTAATATTCCCTTTTTTTGGTGTCGCCTATGACAGGGCTAGGATGGACTTCCAGAGTTAGGAGCAGATACGTCACAGGTACAGGTTGGTGTCATCAGCGGGCACATGAGCTTTTTGGAGGAGTTTTGAGGAGTTTCTATGTGGGCGGGTGGCATTTGCTTGATACATTTCATCATCCGAGCAGCGTGCCTTTCGTTCTGGTGCATTCCGACAACTTTCGGATAATTGACTTATTTTTGGGCTTAACTCAATTAATTACGCTCAAGGTGGCATTCCGGGAGGAATGCATGATAGAACATCTTAGTGTAATAGCTCATTGGAACCGGGATGAGGATACCTACATGATGGGATGGTTGGACAAGAGTTTCAGTGATCGGAGGAGACGTGGTATCCGATTTAGTCTTTTCTGCATTAAAAAGGAAAATTTTAATAAGAGAGAAAAATGCTCCATGAATAAAATGATAATAAAATAAGGCTCTAGAAGGATCCAAGAGATCTATAAAAGAAAGAGAGGAGGCCATTGAGGGATATCTTTGGATTACATCATTTTCTTATGTGAGAGGTTTGAGACGTGGTTCTCTACTTCATTGGTAGCCCCAGGACGGAAACCCTCGGGTGATTGGTGAGTGTTGGACGGAAACCCAACTCTCTTTGAGGAGACTTCATTCAGAAGTTTCGCAGAGCTTCAGAGATATTGGAGTGAGGATCATTCAGATCTTCAACGGGTGCTTCAGTGGATTCAATAGTAGCTGTTGCCGGAGGGAGAGTGCAACAATTCAGTTTTGTAGGCCAGCACAGTGCAACAGTTCATATTGATGGCCAGCAGCGCCAGCTATCCATCTCAACTCTTTTTGGGTCAGATGTATTTGTAACCCCAGTTATTATCTATAATAAAAATGTTGAGATTCTTCCTATTCGACGTGTTGATAGATTGCAGTGCTTATGTGTTTTATTTTACATGCAATCTTCCGTTTATTAATTTAGTAATTTTATGGTAAAAAGTTGGGTTAGTGTGATTTCTGCAAAATTAGTAAAATATCCCATTTGGGGATATTACAGTGGTATTGGAGCCTCGATCTTGGCTTAACCTGCGTGTTTTCCATTTTCGGTTGCAGTTATTTTGGTTAGAAGGGCCTACGCAGTCATTGGAGGAGGCTCATTTGTGGGAGTTGCATTGGTGGGATCTTAGATCTGGGGTATACGGAGATTGATAGGAGAGCCATTTGAGGAGGTTGGCTGGGATTTTGGATACCAATGATTGACGGTAGTAGCTGCAGTGCCAAAAAACGAAATTGGAAGAGGGTCAAACTACAAAGGGTCAGATTTTGAAGGTTGGAATTAGAGGAAACCCTTTCTGGGTTTTGGGCATGGATCACTTTTCCAAATTCCTAGAATTTTTTGAGCAGTTTTCAATGGGTAATCAATCGCTGAAGTCATGCAACACTGTAGTCTTGGAACAACAGTGTAGTTTCTGGAGGAGCTTGCTATTGGAGTGGTTGGATTTGCTTGCACTCATTACCTGATGCTTGTAGCTTGCCTTGTGCTTTTAGCTTTCCTTGTGCAAGTCCAGCTAAACCACTGTTACTTCCATATATGTCGTTGAAACAATGAAGTTTTTAAAACAACTCCTAAATCAACATAGCAGTGCCTTAGTGGGTTGCGATCTATACCAAAGACCAAAAAGATTAAACAATGCACAAGTTAGTTCCTTGAAACAAAACAAAAGATTAAACAATGCACAAGTTAGTTCCTTGAAACAAAACAACAGACCCTTCTCCAAGGAGGTACATAATTTGCTCCAACAAAGGCACCCGAGGAATTTACAAAAGGAGAGAGAAGTGGGAAATTGGCTTTATGCACTTGGGATGGACTTAAAGAATATAAGATCAGAAAATTACTTTCTCATGTTGGAGAGACTGGAATCCTGTCTTTCAAAGATAGAGCAATCTGATATCTATGCTTGCATTGGTACAAGCCAGATTCTTGGAACATCCAAGTGAGAGAGTCAAGTTTATAGTTGCCTCTTGTTTCAGTGATATTTTGAGGATAGCAGCACCCTTTCCTCCCTACAATGATGATGTTATGAAGAGAGTTTTCGGACTGATAGTAGAAACTTTTCAGGATTTGGACAACAACGCAGGCTCTACCTTCGAGATGAAGCTTGAGATTTTAGGGAGTATGACCACATTTGAGACGTATGTCATCATGTTTGATCTTGAGTGTGATGACTTGATTTTGCAGATGTTCTGATGCTTCTTTAGCATTAGGAGACATCATCCTGACACCGTCCTAGCATACATGCAGTCCATCATGTCATCATGTATGAGACACGATGAGACCATTTGCTGAGATTTGCAAACCAGGTTGTTGAGCATTTGGAGGAGAGAGAAGTTGGTCTCACCTACTGCTTATGAGCTAGCCCAAGGGCTGGTTGAGCAGAATATTGGGATATTTAGGAGACAGTTGACCAGGGAGGAGCTGCTTCAGTTTGGTGGATCAGGTAGCAGAAATGAGCTGAGGAGGAAGGGACTTTGCTTCATTCGCGAAGGACCTTGGGGGCCTGATCACTCATGCTTGAGTGATACAGATGATGTGGCAGAGGCAGAACAAAAGGGCATTCCTTCTGTATGCTAGGATGAGGACTCTTCTTCAGATAAGTCCATGGGATCATATGAGGATGCTTCTAGGGAGCAAGAGCAGTCATGCAGAGATGATGACAGTAGGCCGGAGCCATATTCCAGTGTGTAGGGTGAGCAGTTAGGTGACTCTACGAGAGATACTTAGGGTGATGAGTCACTTGTGATGATTCAACCGGAGAAACATATGATGGAGCATGAGTTAGAAAAGGAGGATACTACGCACATCATGCATGATATTCCTTTTGGGGAGAGCCGGATGGAGGCTCACATTGAGTCTATGATGGATATGCGGCTAACATTGGGGTCAGCCAGTGAGGAGGAGCAATTAGAAGCACAGACGCCGAGTACGGTGACAACAGTTGCAGATCCATATCCTCTGGAGATGTTGGAGGTTGATGGGATAGTTCTGCAGGGGGCTAGTGGAGAATAGAAGCATTACATTCCCGATCAGGAGAGGGAGGAGTTGTTGGAGATGGTGAAGCATCCATATTTGGGCCGACACATTGATGAGGTGCAGATAGATGCACATGCAGTCAGCAGAGTTGTAGTATTTTCAGGGAGTAGCACTCTCCCGAAGTACATTGATGGGGCTTGTAGCATATCTTGCCCACTTTGGCCCATTATAGAGAGAAGGGCCTTCTTCTGCAAGCAGATCTCGTCAACATACGGGACAGAGCAACGTGATTTGATTACGAACTGGCGACAACACTCCAAGCATGTTCCGTATATAGCTGTCACTACATTGGATTCTTCTTCCAGGATAGATTGGCGGCAGATCATGAGTTGGTACCCACTTGATGGTACGATCTTCTTCATAGGGAGCACATCGGAGCAGGGACCCTTGGACATAGCAGATGCTACGGATTCCAACGGGCAATGGGGCACAGGTCATCATTTCTTCAGCATGCCATCCCGTTTTCAGGAGAGCAGGATCAACATTGGATTGAGTCAGGACTTGGATTTGAGAGAGGTGATGAGTTGGTACGCAGTTGGTGGGGCAACTTATACAGTTAGAGGTACAACACAGTAGGGGACAGGGACCATTGATACTTGTTGGCAGACTTCACTTCATGGGGTATTATCTATAGCCAGAGGCAGTGTGCAGTCCAAGTCGCGGGACTTGGGTGATGTTTGGCCATGGTGGCGTTGGGATCCGGGAGGATTGTTTGATGACAGGTCTTGTGAGAGATCAGTTTGGGATCCCGGCATTGAGGGGTCTATTCCGGGTGGTTTGACACAGGTGCATAACAGCACCCAGAGGTTTGTATGGGATCCGGGCATTGGGTCTTAGTTGCATCGGGCCAACAGGGTGACCCACATATTTGGATTTCTTGAGGACAAGCAATCTTGGGGCGGAAGGTCTGTAATATTCCCTTTTTTTGGTGTCACCTATGACAGGGCTAGGATGGACTTCCAGAGTGTAATATCCCGTTTTGGGGATATCTCTAAAACACGGAAAACTCCAACCAGAGATGGACTAGGAGGGCGTTTACCAAATATGCCGCCTCTGAAAAGAGGACGAAATCTGGAGGCTACCTGGCCCTTTCCAGACTCTGTCTAAAAGTATGAAATAAACACACCAAGTGGTATAGAACTAGAATGCTCAAGAATATATAAAAATAACAGTGCAGCAGACATATAATAGCATAGAAAGAATGTACGGCAACTCATCCAGAAATATAGAGAGGAAATGCTAAGCCATTTTATTAAACTGAGAAATATAATGAAGTACAATAGGTGATCAGAGTGATGGCACCTAAACTTGCTCAAGGCAAGTGAAGAAATATTCTCAGAATACACCAGAAATGGCTGCTCTCTGAACTGCGTCCCAGCTGCTGGAAAACTGCCGTGTAGCTACTACCACTGAAATGAACTGATAACTAGGGGCTGCTCCCCTTGATGGAATGAGCTGAAAATCTGGAATCCTCCTCTACTCACCGATCCCGACAAAACCCAGAAACCATATCAGAAATGGCCGACCTCCGAAAAACACCCCTCGGGGAATTACGCTGGCCTCCAAGGCACTCCACAGAGGCTAAATAAGAATGACTGAAATACCGCCTCAAACTCCACCAAAATCCTCCCAAAGGCAAAGGTTGATCCTCTGCTCAAATTCTCAGCTCGAAACTCCTGCAAAAACCCCGATACGGAACACCTCCTAGATGGACTGCGTCCTCCTTCTCAGTGACTGCGCAGTCTCTATGAATGCTCGACTCCGCAAAAAACCCAAACACCAAAACCTCCTGCAAAATGCTGAAGAAATAACCTTGCCGGAGCAGGCACTCGAAGTCCCCCGGGGCTAAGGGCGAGATCTTCGACCGAAGACACTCAATGCACTAAATAGTACTGCAGACAGGCTAAACAGCCAGCGTGCTCAAGAAGTCGAAATGACCAACTCAATATCACCAACAATGAATGAATCCAATGAGGAGGCTCCTCCCTCTTTTATAACGTTGGCCTTCCTCCAAAACCCTAAGGCCTATCTCCTCAACGTAGCCTCCCTCTTGCCACGTGCTCATCCTCATCTGTGCAGTCCCTTCTAGAGCATATGTGGGCCCCCTCTCTACGTGGTGCTTGGCCCCCCTTGGCTCCCTTTAAGTCACAACGTTTTGCTACTAGGGAGGGTGTTTTATTCCACCAAGTGAGTTAGACCCTCTTCACTCACTTTTTATTTATTAACAAACTATAGACGACAAAATTGAACAAAATCGAATATTCCAATTAGCTGCCGCTAATTAGGAATATTACACAGAGTTAGGAGCAGACAAGTCACAAGTACAAGTTGGTGTCATCAGCGGGCCCAAGGGCTTTTTGGAGGAGTTTTGAGGAGTTTCTATGTGGTAGGGTGGCATTCGCTTGATATAGTCCCTCATCCGAGCAGGTTGCCTTTCGTTCCAGTGCATTCCGACAACTTTCGGAAAATTGAGTTATTTTTGGGCTTAACTCAATTAATTACGCTCAAGGTGGCATTCCAGGAGGAATACATGATAGAACACCTTAGTGTAATAGCTCATTGGAACCGGGACGATGATACCTACATGATGGGATGGTTGGACAAGAGTTTCAGCTTATACTATGCAATCACTTAGAGGAAACACGCAGTTCTCAGGGACCTACGTAGAAGATCACTGGGGTCATATACAGGTATGGTTTCAGTTGGTTCGAGTTTGCAGTGGTGGACTTGGTGTAGCACGAGACTTCGTTTGGCTTATGGATGAGTTCACTAGATCATATGGGGAATTCGATTTCCTTTGGTGTGCACAAAAGAAATTTGTTTTTTCTCTGGTTGTCTCACTCTTCTCCGCATGGAACTTGGCTTATCTTTACTTGGGATTTGCTCCAAGTTCACTTCTCACATGCATTCGTCCTTAGGATTTGCTCTCAACTTTCTATATAATGGAGCCACGGGTTCTCATATTGTATCATATAATACAAGCTATTGGGCTTGAGGACGCGTTATCGGATTGTATATGTACTTGCAATATAATACAAAAGTCTATGGGGTAACTTGTGATGGTGTTCTCCTACTTGCATATGTGGTAAATTCTTGACTTGTCGTTATGCTTCTATTTATTTCCTCATGCTATTGTTTCTTTCATGCTTGTTTCAAGTTATGTTAGTATGCAGCTATCTCATATTAGCATAATAGTTACTTGATCGCTTTAAGATAAGAAATCTTCTATTTGATGTCAAATATATCTATAGGAGTGCTTTTCATTGCTTTTATTTAATTTCATGTGGATTTAATATGTTGTGGTGAGATTGTGTAGAAGGATCCGTCTTTGGTCAAGCTTTTCAAGCGTGAGGGGAAGTTCTCGGAGGAACCAACCCATGCTTGAGAGTATTCAAAGAGAACCTGCATGTGTTGATTTCCAAAGTCTAATCTATATTTTATTTTGTCTTGCAGAGGTTCTTTTAAGTTTCTCAAAGCTTTTAATTCTTGCATAAAAAAATCAAACTTAAAATAATTTACTTTTTTGTAATATCCCCGAAGGGAGATAACCAGTAATAAACAGAAATATGCCAGACAGATATAGAAAACACAATGCTGAACCAGATCATGGAACCAATACACATAGAATGCCAGAAAACTGAGCCATTTTATTAATCTGAAAGTACATAGAGAGGAGTACAGGAAAATCAGAATAAATGCACCTATCCTTGCCCTAGGCAAGTGGAGGCCCTCTCAGACAAATGATGGCTGCAACAAGGACAGCGTCCTAGCTGGCTGAAGACTGCTCTGAAGACTGAAGCTGGACTGCACTGGAACTATGATCTGAAGACCAAAAGATAACTAATATCAATACTCCAAACCCTCACCAATGAAAACGTTGTCTCTGCTAGTGACAGCGCTAGAACAGATGGGGTGCTGGTCACCAAAACCCTCCAGATGAAAAGCTCAGCTCCTCAAGGCCAAAAACGCTGTCAAGCCCTGCTCACATGACCCTGCTCATCAGATCAGCGTCCTCCCAGATGGATCAGCGTCCTATATGCTCAGATCTGTCGGATCTGAAGCCTACAATCCAGATCTGCGTCCTGTCCCTCCAGATCTGCGTCCTCCTATATCAGATCTACTGCTCTCTCCTCAGACCTATGCTAGATCTGACAATATCTCTTCAGATCTGCAACCTGCAAGGCTGGATCTGATGTTATCTCTTCAGATCTAGGCTGGATCTGCCAATATCTCCTCAGATCTGTAATCTCCCAAGCTGGATCTAATGCTAGCTCTCCAGATCTGCCACCTACAGAACCAGATCTGCAAATATCTGCTCAGATCTACACTCTCCAAGGCTAGATCTATCAATGTACCTTCAGATCTGCGTCCTCCTCTTCCTGCTGGAACGGCGTCCTCACTTCCAGACTGATCTGCGTCCTCCTCTTCCTGCTGGAACGGCGTCCTCACTTCCAGACTGATCTGCGTCCTCCTCCTCCTGGAACAGCGTTTTCCCCTGCTCAGATTTGGGCAGCCACAAGAGGGTTTCTTCCTCTCCGAATCTCCACCTGAAACTGCTACTGAAACTGAAAGATGAAACTCAGAAATTAACCTTACTAGAGCGGGCACTCGAAGTCCCCCGAAGCTAAGGGTGAAACCAGAAATAACCTTACCAGGGCAGGCACTCGAAGTCCCCCGAGGCTAAGGGTGAGATCTCCGACCGGAGACACTCGGTTGCACTAAACAGTGCTGCAGACCGACTAAACAACCGGCGTGCTGAAGCAGACAGAATTCTAGCTCTCAATATCAATATAAAATCATGCATGATCCAAATGAGGTGAGAACCTCTCCTTATATAATGCCAAACTCCCTCCAAAACTCAACTGCGTCCTTACTCTCCTTTGACCTGCGCAGTTTACCTTGGGTCAGCCTGATGCCTCCCCCATCATACTCATGTGGACCCCCAAGGCCCCCTCTCTAAGTTATAACGTCAATCTACTAGGAAAAGAACACTTTATTTATAAAGTGAGGTGACCCCTCTTATTTCTCACTTTATTTATTATTTCTAGCTAAAGCGGCAAAATAAAGCAAAAATGAAATATTCCAATTAGCAAGGCTAATTGGGAATATTACATTTTTTCAAGTATTGCTCTTCATTTCTAATATCTGGCTATTTCAAAGAGGCAAGCTATGGCTAGTCAAAGAGGAGAGCTTTCTCATACTCTTTGGCCTAGCCTCTTGTAGATTATTTTGTAATATTATTTTGTGATTTCTTGAGCTAACATTTGTAGTTTTAGAGTTTCTCTAACTTGTTGTCTTGAAGCTACTTGTAGGTTTCATTTTCAGAAAATTAATTACAAGTTTGCATGCAGGACCTTGGGGCTCCAACTTCTAGATTATTTCCTTCCCTTGGCCGTGAGCATTAGAGGACATTTATTGGACGAAGCCAAGTTCCTCTTAAGGGAGGTCGAGTTCACTTGCAGTCTCTATTTCTCTCTCTTGCCCGTGTAACTCAAAGAGGCTTTGTCTTGCTTCTTCTTCCTCAAAAATCTGCATTTTGTTGGGCTTTTTTGGGCCTCAAATTGCAGAAATTTTCAACAAGGAAAGATCTATGGCTCAAGCCAATATTGTGAAGACTTTCCTTGGATTTTAGAGAAGACTTCATAGTTTTCTCCTTATTGTAATAACTAATAAAATTCTTGGTTTTCGGAGCGTGGGTTTTACCCATTGGTATCTCTATCTCTCCACCTTTTTGGAGAGACTTTGTGACTTGATCTTTGATATTTTTCACTTGCATGCACATCATTTAATTGGGGAATTAACACAATCATGCATTACACTCATTTGCATGCACCTAAAACTAATTTGTTATAGATTTCCAGTCTTTTTACTTTCATAGCAAGTTCAAACTTTTGCATGCATGCACTTTTAAATTTGTCATGAATTTTGTTCCAAAACCACTTGTGCTTCACCTTTAATTACATCTTACATGCAATAAGTATTTGGGCAAATTTTCTCCATAAAGTAGCATTCTACTTCATGACATGCAAATACATCTCAAGTTTAAAAGTTGATTTTCATTGTTGATTAACTTACTCACATGCCCCAAGCAAACCACTAAAATTTTACCTCAACATAAGTTGGTTGAAAATCATGCTCGCCATGGAAGAAAAACAAGTACAATTAATCAACACCATGGAAACAAATCATGCCAAGGAAATAAGTGTTATGAAGGCTAATCATATCACTTTTCAGAATAGGCTGGAGGAAATGGAAAGATTACAGGTACATAAATTTCAGTTTATATCAGATCATGAACGGGAAAAGAACAAAGGAACGGTTCAGAAGCCTCCTAGTCTATTGAATAGAGCTTCATCTTATTATGAGGAGGTCATTTATTCCATTGAAAAATGGCTAATTGAAGGTGACCTAGATAGAGAGGGAACTGAGGGGAATCGGGTTTATACTTATGAATCGGGTTTATACTTATGAGATTGATCCATCACCCATGTCAGAGTAGATGCAGAATGGAGAAAGGCAGGTCATAGAAGTCTTGGATACTTCAAATTTTCCATGTGAGCATCTGCAAGATCGGGCAGACATGTCTACTTTGATCGCATGAACATAAACATCACAATCTATTAAGAAGAAAAGAAAAAAGCGGAAAGGCTATGGTAAATCTGATGACCATGTACAACACAGTGTTGGGACGAATCAAAGTCCTAAGATATTCAGAATTGGACAGGGCACATCAGAAAAGCAGCCCATGGATCTGCTGGAAAGTAGGCAGGTTCTCAACATGAACTTCATTGAGGACATCTGATGCCATGGGGCATCTTTTTGTATCATATTTCTAACCTTATCCCTTGTCATTTTTGGTTAAGTAGATTTATTTCATGAATAAATTATGCTCTTAATAAAATTTCCATTTATGTACTTGATTTTATTCGATGATATTTTGAATGGATACTGCTAATATATATCTTTGGTTGGTGGATGCAGATTCCAGGTTCTTGCACAGTATCACTTCATATCTAGCATGCATCCCCATATGGAGCCAAAAAAATCATAACCACTTATAAATCATTATAAGTAAACCTTCGGAATAATAACCACTTATAAATCATTATTATTAGAGGGTTTTGGTTGCTACTTTTTTTTCCTTAAATTATTCATTTTTTTAACCAAGCCATCCTCACTCAAATGAAAAAGCATATTTATACTCAGCATGGATATACTCATTCATTAAGTATTTACTCCTAATAATGATTGAAACATCAGGCAGACTAATCCATTAATGCAACATTATAGCTCTTTAAATTATTAACGAACTACATTTCTTAAACAAGTTCTACTTAAACAGATTAATAAAGATATCCCAAAACAAAATACACTTTACCTCAATAGGATGTGACTCAACAAGCGCATCCAACCTAAAAGCATCCACTGTTTCTTCATTAAATTGAGTCCATATTTTCCACTCAGGAAATAAGTAATCCGCTGCCAAATAGCTAACCTGCAATTTCAGAAGACGCATATTCCATGTAAGAAATATTTTCCTGGCAGAAATGCATCTGAAACAGACCTACATAATCAATTAAGCTTGCTAGTAATCCAATGTCTGTGAAACATGTTACAGAACGAACTTTTACACTTGGAGCATCAAAAAAATTATACAATAAACTGAACCGAGAGGAAAGACGTAGATAAATTACCCAAGTTGCAAATCCCTCATTCAGCCATAGGTGAGTCCACCATTCCATGGTAACCAAATTTCCAAACCACTGGTGGGCTAACTCATGCGTCACAACAGTTGCAACCTACAAGAGCAGCAAAACATGAACTTGAGCAAACATTTAGCACAAATTGTCAAGAATCTGAGCAAAGGCAGCAAGATTTAGTGATAAATATAACTGGGTTATCGAATCAATGTGTATATTGGTTAAAAAGTTCCCAACAACAAATAACCAGTCAACAAAAGCTAATGCACTAATGGACTGAATCATCCCAAAAAAAAGCAAATGAGAAAATTGCACAATTAATAAGTGAAAAAACTTTGGGACAGAACATTTTGGTTACTGCTTACCCTGTAAAAATCTTTGCATAATAGATTCAAGTAACTGTTCTTAGGACACTAGAATTAAGAGCTAAGATTTCAAATAAATCTACTCAAAACACAATAGCATGTAAGGATTTAAGTATGCATGGAACACCATTGAAAGATACGAGGAATGCAAGACATTTCCTTTTATTTGATTGCTTCTATACTAGATTTTGGTTTTATTGCATGAATAATCATGTAGGAAAATATTCTCACATTGATCGAATGATATGTTTGTGAAAATTTCTACTATTGTAGCAACTGGAAATTATTCTTCTAAATGTTAATTTAATTATGCAGTTTATTTGCTACGGCAAACAATGAATAAAATCAGAACTACAATATTCACCATAAAAATGCCACAAAAAATAAAATCCTGGAAACTGAGAAATGCTAGCACACAAAAATTTTGACACCATTATTTTTGGGCAATTGTCCTCGGAAAAATCCAATGTGGGAATACCAGTGCAGAAGATGAGGGTTTTATTATTATTATGCAGCAGTAATTATGATTACAATAAAATGGACGCCAAACTGGCTCTTCTATTTGAGAGAAATACTAGCAAAATTCTTGTGAGAAATTTTCCTCACCCCACGACAAAAATAAGCTCACAAAACTGGCTCTACAAGCCGTCCTCTCAACCCCTGCGTTAGCCTCTGCGCAAGCCTTGCGTAGACCCTTCTACTCTTCCTCCAGAAAGTTGCTACTACTGTTGTTGTCTCTTTCTCTGGAGATGACTCACTAGATTTTCTGGACTGATTCCTAACCCTCTACAACTTAATCAAACCCTTCTCTGACTAGATCCAACTGCATCTGCATGCTGCTTGCGCAGCCCCTACACAGCCTCTCTATGGGAAAATTCGCACTCCTTCAAACTGACTCTTCTGGCACTAGAAATGTCCACCAGAATACTGCCTCACTCCTCTACAACCTGCTACTCAATCTCTGACTTGATCTCTCCTGCTAAATCACCTACATTGCAAAATTTAACTATCTAGATCATTGGGTATCTGCACTGTTGTTCTTCTCCATCTACCCCATCGACCTCCTCTTATAATCTTCAGTTGAGAATTCAACTACCAAAATTAAATCTTAATTGATGGCTAAGATCATCTCTAAATCAATCCGTTTGAATTTCTACAGAATCTCACTTTCCTCAATTAATTCCTATTAATTAGCCAATGTCCCTAAGTTAAACTTAGAAAAAATTGAAACGATGGTTAATTAATTTAATTGAGTTATCTCTAGGTGGAATTTCCAAAAACATTTTCTAGCTTTGGAGATCTCCTATGTTTTAGTCTCTCTACAAAGTTTGAGACTAGAACACCATCCGATACTACACAAACTAACACTCCCTCTTAGCGAGGAAGATGTTCTCTAGCATTGCACTACTACAAGACCTTGTCTTTGCATCATCTATTAGTTTTTGTAGCATTGGATGTGTTCTAGTCAAGAGATTTGGTGGATAGGCTAGAACACATGTATTCTGTAATACCCAGAAATCGTTTCTAGAAATTCCACCTAGAGATGACTTAATTAGATTTATTAATCAGTTTTTTATTTCCTGAGTCTAAACTTAGGAAATATGATTAATTAATCAGAATTAATTAAGTCATGGTGTGAATGTTCTAGTAACTCACACAGATCGACAAGGAAATAATCTTGGCCATCGATTATGTTTTAATCTTGGTCGTTGGTGCTCCAACAGAATATTATAAGAAGAATTCGATGGGTAGATGGAGAACACACCAGTGCACTTACTCAGTTGCCCAGGCAGATCGATTTTCTCAGTGGTTGAAGTTCAGCAGAGGAGATAGAGCCAGAGGGTGAGTAGCAGGTGAGAGAGAGGGTATTAGAAGTGGTCTTGGAAGTGCAGAACGAATTCAGGAAGAGGCAACGTGAGAAGAGACACAATCCATCAAGTTTCTACACAGTCACTGCGCAGAGGGTGACGCAGAGGCACCAACATATGGGCAGAGGGTCCATCTCATGGTCAGGGATTCGTTGTGGAGAGTGAGAAATTTGTCACTAAATTTCTCTCAGTATTTTTCCTCTGTTTTGGTTGTCCAAATTCTTGTACTTTAATTGTTGTTGAAGATTATAAAGAACCCTCATCTGTTGCACCTATTTTCCCACATTGGGTTTTTTCGGGGACAATTGTCCAAAAATAACTGTCAATATTTAATTTGTATGCTAGAATTTCTTTATTTCCAGCATTTTATTTTCCGCGGCAGGGTTGCGGGGAAGCTTCAGCCCCCCTCGTTCTCGTTTCCAAAACACGCTCCGTGCGGGAGCATTTTGGAAACGTTCGGAAACACGCTCCCGAAAACACTTCCTGAGGGGAGCATTTTCGGGAGCGCGTTTCCGAACTTGTTAAAACACTCCCTGCTTTTTCGGGAGCGTTTTCGGAAGCGAACGCTCCCTGAGTGCTTCCGGCGTTCACGCGGCAGGGCATTTTTTAAGCGAATCGGGCGCGTTGCTCAACTTCACAGGAAGCTTTTTTTTTTTTTGATTTCTCACTAGAAATTTTTTTTAATGATTTTTTTTGTTTATAAAAAGGGGAGGCATTTTGTTTTTATTGTTTGTTGAGTGAGTGAGAGAGAGCAAGAAGAGCTTGAGGAGAGAACTGGAGAGCTGAGCTGCAAAAGTGACAAGGAGAGAAAGGAGCAAGCTGCAAGGCAACAGGAGGATTGCAAAAAAGAGGTAGGCCTTCTAATCCAATTTTGTATTTTCTAGGATGAATTTGTAGGTTGTTTAAAAATGAAAACTTGATTTTTTCTTGAATGTTGCATTTTATTGGATTTAAAACTTAAAAAATGAATTGTTTTTTTTCCTATGTTGCATTTCCTATTCCCATTTGGCATTTTTCCATTTGTTTTGCAGGCTAGAAACTTGAAACTTGTTTCCATCATGGCTATATGGCTAGGGATTTTCCTCATGTTGGTCTCTTTCTTTGTGATAATGGTGTTGGAGAGTAGTAGAAGAAAGAGGCAAATCAGAGAAGAGGAGGATGAAGAGGAGGGTTATGGTGGATTTGAAGAAAATCCTGAAGAGGTGGAGGATTATGTTGAGGAAGTGGGGAGTGGAGAACATGAGGACACAGATTCCCCAACTAGACAAGACCAAACTCAGACACCTTTGTGGAAATATGTTCAGAAACAGGAAGGAGGGAAAGGTGGTGGAACCACTAAATTTATTTGCCGCCATTGCAATAAACAATACCATGGTTCATACACCCGTGCGAGAAGGCACCTTTGTGGGAAAATGCCAGGGGATGGAAATAAAAATATTGGAATCAAAATTTGTACTAATGTGCCAGCAACACAGAGAGAGAAATATAGGAAGGAAAAGGAGGCTGCCCTACAGAGATCATCTAAAATATCTAGGGGTTTCATTGATTCTTATTCAGGCCCAACATGTCATGGACAAACAGGTTCAACTTCCACCCATGCCAGTGGTTTTGGAGGCAGTGGCATACCTGGATTAAGGCATAGAACCATATCCGATTTCCTGGACGAAGGGTGTAGGAATGATGTGGATTCAAAATTTTACGGCTTTCTATATGCATGTGGGGTGCCATTCAATGTTCTTCGCTCACCTTATTGGCATGAAATGGTTTCTGCCATTAATGATGCCCCCAAAGGATACAAAAGCCTTGGGTATGACAAGGCTAGAACCGTGGGTCTTGATCATGAAAAAGCTAAAATAAACCATTCTTTGGCTAGAATGACAAGTTCGTGGAATGAGCATGGGCTGTCCATTGTCTCTGATGGATGGACCAATGTAAAAGGAAAACCATTGATAAGTGTTTTGGCTGTGTCGGTTAGTGGTGCAATCTTCTTGGCAGCATATGATTATTCAGACAAATTCAAAACCAGCATTAACATTGCAGAACCATTACTTGATATAATTGAAAAGACTGGGCCATACAATGTCATACAGGTCATCATTGATAATGTTGCTAACTGTAAGGCAGCAGGAGCAATTATTGAGGATAAATACCCCAACATTTTTTGGTCTGGGTGTTTGGTTCACACAATGAACCTTTTGATGCATGATATCATAAAAAACAAACAACCTCAATTCAAATGGCTTGGTGATTTGTACAAGAGAGGTAAAAAAAATGATAAAATTTATTACAAATCATAGCAATACCCATGGGCTTTTCCATACTCACTCCAAATTGGAGTTGTTGAAGATAGCAAAAACTAGATTTGCTAGCTATTACCTCACCTTCAAGCGCCTTTTGAAGGTAAAAGAGTCATTGGCTGCAATGGTATCAAGCCCACACTGGCAGCTATTAAAGGACAGGGCAGCAACAATAGTTGACAGGCAAGGTTTCGAACATGTGGAGGAGACCGCCCTTGACCCTCTGTTTTGGGCACGTGTGAGGGAAATTTTGAATTTTACCAAGCCCATTTATCACATGATTCGGTTTGCAGATACTGATAAACCAGTGATTGGGGAGGTTTATGAGCAGATGGATAGCATGTTGGGGCAAATAAAAGATATTGTTAAGGATAATGATCCCAACTTGTATGCTATGATTCATGGCTGTGTGTGTGCACGGTGGAATAAACTCAATGTTCCACTACATGCTTTGGCATATATCCTTACGCCAAAATATTACTCTCCATCTTGGTTGGGCCAACTTGCACCTGGAGGTGGGGTTAGGGTGAAACCTCACACAGATCCAGAGGTACAAGAGGGGTACATGAAGGCATTGGACAAGTTGGTACCCGACAGGGAAGAGTGTGCTAGATTGCGCCTTGAATTAGGCAAATACTTCAATTGCATTGCTAACTTTGGTTCTTTCCATGCAATGGAAGACAGGGACAGATTTGATGCTCTCACATGGTGGGAAGCATATGGCGGCATGGGACTTTTGCCAAAGTTGGCTAAAAAAGTTCTCTCACAGGTTGTGAACACTTCTTCTGTAGAGAGGTGTTGGAGCACCTACAGCTTCATACACAATGTGAGAAGAAACAGGCTGAATGAAAACCGAGCTGAAAGCTTGGTTTATGTGCATTACAACTTGAGGTTGTTGAGCCATTACTGTGATCGGGCAAATAAGGATCAATCATACAGAGTCTGGGACAACAACCCAGAGGATGATAATTTGGAGGATGGCATGTTACATCTGGAAGAATTGGAAGCAGAACTTTTTAGGGATGATGATGAAGCATCAGCAGCACCGCCACACATAGGGCCAGTCCCACCATCTACTAGTAGCAGTGCAGGTGCCAGTGCCAGTGCCAGTTCTCAATATCACACTATTGTTCCTTTGCAGATCCAGCCTCCACCTTCTAGTCATGGTCGTGGTACTCCTGAGAGTACTAGAAGACCAACATTTCCTCGTGGCTCACAAAAATTAGACATTTCTCGTGGGCGTGGCAAGGGGCCAGCCAGTAGATAAAATAGATTTGTTGTTTACTAGTCTTTTCTATTTGTTGTTGATAGTTGAACAGTTGAAACTTGACTCTTTCATATATTTCATGACAATTTAAGTTTGAAGTTTGAATTTGAAAGATGAAACTTTGAAGTTGGCATTTATAAGTTTACTGTTTACAAGTCATTATGAATTATGAATATGATGCTTCATGAAAGTTATATGGTGATCAATGAATCAATGATGATAAATGTTATATAATATCAATGATGATAAATGTTATATATTGAATTTTGAAATCAATGAATCAATGATAATAAATGATATATATCAATGATGATAAATGTTATATATTGAAATTTGAAATCAATGAATCAATGACGATAAATGTTATATATCAATGATGATAAATGTATATTGAATTTTGAAATCAATGAATCAATGATGATAAATATTAGATATTGAAATTTGAAATCAATGATGATAAATGTTATATATTGAATTTTGAAAGCTTGAAACCTTCAGATTGATGATTCGCGAGACTCAAGAGTCAATATGTTGTATGCTTCCAACTTGTGGGCGTGGTTGATGAAGATTATAACTTCTAGATGATTGATGTTATATGATTCAATCTATGTTTTTATGTTTTTTTTATGTCTAATTCATCATTCTACATGTTTTTGTTGACATATATGCATCAAAATATAAAAAATATAAAAATATATATATATAAACGCTCCCGAAAACGCTCCGGACCAGAGGTTTCTAAAAATGGCGCTCCCACTCTCGCTCCGCGTTTTCGCTCCCGTTCCCAAGTAACCTTGTTCCGCAGTAATTTAGAGTGAAAATTGCAATAGTAAATTTATTTGATATTTGTCGTAGCAAATAAATTGCAAAATTAATTTTCCAGTTAGAAGAATATTTTTCAGTTATTGCAATAGATAAAATTTTCACATGGTCTCAGAGCTTACATGATCAATTGGAGAGCTCAGTAGCAAGAAGAGAAGGAGGGTAACTGCTTTGCGTAAGTAGTAGTTCGATTTCCCAGAGGCAGCATAGTCCCTTGGCCAAGAGGGTCAATATTCTTGAGAAAAATCAATTTCTCTGAGAGAGCAACAGAGAAATCTGATTTCTCCAGTTCGAGGATTATTAGAGGCAGAGAGAGCAGCGATTTTTTTTGTAGAGCAGATCTCTTGTTGGACACAACATTTTTGCAGCAGCAAAAGCAACGTTGGGAGGAAAAGAGAAATAGCATAGAAAATCATGGACAGAATCAACAGTCAGGATGCCTAAGATTTATCTTCCAGGTTCGAGGATGAGTTTGCGTGCTTGTCAGGTTTGGCATCACCTGGTGTCTGGTATATTGATAATGGAGCTTCATCTCATATGACAGGTGTTAGAGAATATTTCTCTAGCTATCAGGAGGAGCAGATGGACCTCCAGATCACTATGGGCAACAGAACTAAATGTACTCCAGTAGGGAGAGGCACATAGAGTTTCAAATGGAAACAAGAACCAACACCAGTGCTACTAATGTACTGCATGTGCCAAGATTAGTTATGAACTTAATTTTAGTGTCCTAGTTGCAGGATGAGGGGTACAATGTACACTTCGTAGGGAAGAAAGTGTATGTCAAACACTCTAGCTGGAAGAAGGTCAAACAGATTGGAGCTCGGAGCAGCAGGTTATACAGGTTGCAGCTCGATTCTCCAATGGCACTAATAAGCAGTGATAGTAGCAGTGGGAAGGAGCTAAACGAATTATGGCACAAGAGGATGGGACATTTACACCATGGAGCACTTAGGATGCTCAGAGAAACTATAACAGGAGTTCCAGTTCTTAGCACAGAGCATGATGATGTGTGGGGATGATGCATACTTGGGAAGTACGCAAAGGAAGCATTTCCGAGAAGTGAGAGTAGAGAAAATGGTGTGTTAGGACTAATACACATAGATTTTTGTGGCCATGTGTCCACTAGAGCTCTTAGTGGTGGCTTTTATTTTGTCGCCTTTATTGATGACCATTCTAGGAAGACCTGCATCTATTTCTTAAAGACCAAAGATGAGTTCTTTAATCGGTTCAAAGAATTCAATGCTCTCATAGGGAATGCGACAGGGAAAAAGATCAAGGTGTTGCGTTCAGATAATGGTGGAGAATACATTGATAAAGACTTCACAGACTTCTGCACAAATGAAGGCATCAAAAGAGAATGGACAACTTCACATAACCCTCAATAGAATGGAGTAGCAGAGTGAAAGAACAAAACAATAGTTGGGGCTGCAAAGGCTATGTTGTATGACCAGGATTTGCCTAGATTTTGACTAGTAGAGGCATGTAGCACAGCGGTGTACATTTAAAACAAAACAACTCATAGAGATTTGGGGAAGAGAACGCCAGAGGGAGTCTTCACAGGAAAGAAGCCTGAAGTGAGTCATTTGAGGATTTTTGGGAGTGTGGCTTACTGCCACATAATAGAAAGTGCAGTAAATTGGATCAGACTGCAGAGAAGGTGTTTCTCGTGGGGTATAGCGATACCTCAAAGGCATACATGATCTACATTCTTAGCAGTAGGAAGATTGTAGTTTGGCGATACGTAAAGTTCCTGGAAGATAGATATTTTAGGAGATCTCGAGAGATGCCTGCAGGTGATCAGTCAGCAGTAGTTCCATTAGTCCAGCAACGGGGACAGAAAGCAAGACCAGCAGGAGGACAGTCACAGAGATCGAGTACAGTGACCAGTACCAGTATCTCCTCAGGGGTAGGAGATCCAGGGAGTTCTCAGTAGACGGAGCAGTAGGAACAGAAGGAGCAACTGATTGAACCTCCCACCACCAGTGGCAGAGCCAGTAGGGAAGTGCGTCATAGTTGGAAGGACATAGACGAGTTTTTCAGAGCTCTTGGGACAGACAAGACACTGCGAAAATTCCCATACTCGGAATCCTACTGCAACAACTGATTAGATTTCTTTTATTTGTTTTTTAACTAAACAAATTATTAATCGTTTACTACGGTAAATATCTAAATCAATATGCTACAACCCTCACAAATAAATACTGCGGAAAAAAAATACGATGCAGGAAAAACTAGACGCACACACACATAAGTACACATTTATTTTTGGACTAAGTCCCCGGAAAAACCAAACTTGGGAAAACCGGTGCAGGAGCTCAGGGTTTTAATATTAAGCAATAGAAAATCCGAGTACAAATCTTTGGATGCCCAAACTGGTTATCCAATATGTTATCACTCCACCAGATTCCCAAGGCTGAAGAAGGAATCCCAATAGAAGTAACCATGGACCGAACTTTTGGCTTGGTAGCTATCCCTACCAAACCGAAGAGGGCTCTCTCCACAAGGTCACAACCAAGATGGTTGGATGAATTAGGGTTTTTAGGCTAGGTATGAGTGTAGAGGTCGTTTTGATTTGATTGGGTTGGGTTTCAGTAGATGAAGATATTAGGTCAAGGGAACTAGGTTAGGGCAAACGAGATAGGGTTGCAGAGATCCAATGGGGCAAGGTAGGCATAAGGCTTAACACTTTAAATATGATTGTGATGAGATGGTTTTAAGACTGATGAGGAGCTAGGAAGAGCATGGGAGATGTATTCTTCCTAAGCAGAGGAAAATGGACAAATTATGATATCTTTCCCTAAATAGAGCATGAGCAAGCATGTGTTCTGCCTATCAACTTGAAAGAGATCATACAATAGAGATGTAATGACCATGAAGACAACACATTATAACATATGAAATTGAAGGAAAAACAATGATAAACATCATACCACATGTATCCCAAAAAATAGCTACAACTCTTCTTTATTAACTGGCCAAATTGAGTACAATAGTCCTTGATCAATGAACTAGCATCCAAATTGATTCCAACACTTGCTTAGTGTGAAGAAAGGGACTAAACAGACATCAAAACAACATCCACTCATCCTCAGGGGTCGAATCCATGAGGTGAGGAAGAGATCCACAAAATTCTGCACTGAAAGCTGAAGTGTAGGATGGTCCAAGTGACTCATTCCTAATTACATTCAAACTAATTCATTTGACTTAAGGATAATTTTTACCTAATGAATCTACCCCTAGGTAACTTATCCACAACATAATTACATTTACCATGCTCAATGACATAGGTAAAAAGATCAATTTCTGAGATAAAGTCAAAAATTACAGTGAAAAACCAAATATATCAACAAATGGTCATATGTGCCATTTTTCTATCATATGTGCCCTCGTTGTGTCATATGTGCCCTCCCTGTTCAAGGCTGATTTTGACTGAGTTGTAGGTGTCCAAATCAGTCCCAAGATGGCTTGTTGGAAAGCCCTTCAAGTCTTCTTTCTGAATATACCTCCATTTTTCAAAATGAAGCTGATTTGACCCCTCAAAATTTCATTCTCCCAAGACTACTCTGTGCGCAGCACCTAGGCCAAATTAGGGGCATAAATGTTATTTTTAGCTAGCTTTTTTCCCTTTTCACCTATCAAATATGCAAATCAAGGCTGGAAAAGTGGTTTTCTGGAATGCATTTGTCCTTAGGAATCCATTGTTGGTTTCCTTTTCCTCAAAAAGTGCCCCAAACATTTGCGCAGCGCCTAGGGTGCTGCGCATATGACCTAATTTTTGATATGTGCTTGTTCAGAAAAACTCAAAAAAACACAGATTTTGCAAAAATGTTTCAAAATGCATCAAAATTGGTGGAGAGAGTACTGGTGAGGTGGCTAGGCTTTGAGTGAAGCCTCTGCAAGTATGTCTAACTTTTTTTTCTCCTCCAGCATGGTCAATGCCTCAACCTTTGCATTGGCTCTTTTGAGCTTGGCCATTGCAATTTTCTCCTTTTGGGCATGATGCCTGACCTTCCTCCTCAATAGGTCATTGTCTCTGTTAGCCTTTTCCAAAAGATTCTCCAAATGCTGATTGGCTCTATCAAGCCATGGCTCCCTATTTTCATTGATCACCATTGCAAGCTGCTCATTTAGGGTTAGCTAATCAACAATCTTAGCCTCTTTTTGCCTTTCTAGAGCTAGAGCTCTTTCCAGCCCTCTAGTTCTAGGTTTGCCTCTTGATGCTTGTTCATCTTGTTCATCAAGCACCCCATACTTTTCAAGTGTCTCATCTAACATAACTTTGGCCTTTTCAGCCTCCCTTTGAGCAGTGATGAATTTTACCTCATCAATGGTATGTTTTGTTTTCAACTACTGGTTCTCCTGCTCAAGGAAGTTTATGACATACTTGGCCCTGTCAAGATTAGTTTGGAGCTCTCTAATCTTGTTATTCTTACCTTTGATGACTGCACTAGTGATTTTATCATCTTCATCCTATTCTAGGTCAACAAGCTCAAAATCATGCTCAGCCTTATGGAGGTTTTCTTCATGTCTAACCTCTGGCTGAATTTCTGCCTCAATCACCTTCTTTTTGCCTTTGTCCACCTGTTTTGTTGATGTAGAAGGCATGGCTCCTTCCACTATGTGTGGAGCAAACAGATGCCTGTGGCCTCTCTGGTAGGTTTTTGGCAATGGCTCAACCTCAACAATATTAGCCCTCATAGGCTCACTGACCTCAATTTTTTTGGGTGATTCAATCTCAGTATGAAATGGAGATGAAGGTGATATGGGCTGAGATGGAGGGATGGAATTGGATGGCTGAGATGATGAAGGCACATTTTGTGCATGTTGAGTAGATGGCTCTTTGAATATATCATTGGCTATGAAGGTACTCCATGCAATGTTTAGTTCATTGAGATGATAGAGGACTATGATTTTAATGAGGGAACGATGGAAAAGACTTCTCATTTGATGTTCATACTCCCTTTTCTAGACAATAAATGCCATCTTATCTATGCTCCGAAAAAGGTAGTAGGGTATGTTAAGCATCCTTACCCTAGTGAAATGCATTAAGAGGCAGATATGATAAGTATAAAGTCTTGAAAATCTACCTTCGCATGAAAATTATTTCATGGTTATCTTCATCATTGGTGCATATCTTCCCTGAAGGTAAGAAAAAGGAAAGAACCTCTTTTTCTCATTCTTGTATCTTGGTTTTAGGAAAGGATCAAAGTATTGTTCCTCCAAAACAATCTTTTTGAACCACTTCTCCCCAACATTTGGGATCCCGGTGGCAACTGAAATGATAGCAGTTGATATAGTAAAGGTGACACTAGCTAAAGTAACTTGGTTGTCATGGAGTCTAGATATGAAAATTCTAATCAACTTGGCATGGTGTTGGACCCTCTGAATTTGCTCACAGAACTCATAATAGCCAACATGCTTGATGCATGTCACAGCCATTGGAGAAGCCAAGAGTTCCCTAGTGTTGGTAGGTTCAAGTCTGTGTATTCTTCCCCCTTTATGTGGCCTCTTCACCTTTCTTTCCTCTCCCTCACTGTATGATATATTTTCTTCATCTTTTGCCATGGTGTTTTTTTATCAAAACCCTAGGGAAGTGTGATGATGTGGAATATGGTTTTAGGAATGAGGAATGGGAAAGGGAAAATGAAGGAGATGGTGCTAGGGATGTATGAAATGGGGGAGGGGATAAGGAGTGGTAGTATGATGGGATTTAGGATGGGGATTTGGGGATTGGGAGCCTATGTAAATATAGCACCTAGGGCTTAGGGTATTGGGAAAAAGGGTTTAGGAGAAATGCAATTATGTAATACAGGGTTTTGGGAATGGGTATTTTGCAATGTAGGAAGGGTATGAATGTGTAGGGGAGTGCAAATTAGGAATTGTGAGTGTAAGAGGGAAATACTAGACTTGCATTTCTAAAATTTACCTCCAACTTAAGTTGGTTGAATAGACGTTTTAGGGACCCTCTACCTCTATGGACTGCTCATTGTGAGATCCAAATATTTGGGCGAGGGTGAGGTCTGAGGATTAGAGTTCAATTGTAACCTTGCTTTAGAACCAATTAATAAAATAAACCAAGGGCACTATCTCATCACATTTACTTGCAAAGTTCCCAAATTTTTTGCTATCTTGACGGTTTAAAGATTCACAAGCAAATATTATCTCAAGAAGCACTTTGGATGCAAGCATTTTAATTCCTTAAATTTTGCAACAAGTTTAATTCTATGGTTCTTGGAAATTTGCTTACTTTTGCAACTTCATTGCATGTTGTCATTTTAATGATCATTATGCTTATGGATGACTGATATATCTCATTTCATTGGCAAATACCCTTATTTGGTGTAGCAAATTTAATTGCATGTTGTGATCTTGGTCTAACATTTGAGCTTTTATATCATCTCATTTACATTCTCCAAAAGTAGAACACTAAATGTTTCCTTATGAGAAAGATAGTTTCTCATGCTTTGATTCATAAATCTATTTATCTTGAGAGCATTTATGATATCTTGTGCTAACGGTCTTTTGTTTCCATTTCAGAATTACTGTGTTCTCATCTCTTTGAGCATTTCTTTTACTTTTGGGCACGTTATTTGTAAAGGCACTGGTTAAATGGTTTGTCATTATTTCAAAGTTGCTCATAAATGTTCATGAATCTTCAAAAGTGATCCAATCTCACTCTAATATTCTCCTAGAAAACTCACATCTTTAACTTAGTTTTTCTTTAGGGACCACCCCCCTTAGTTTTTCTTTAGGGACCACCCCCCATAGCTAACCTAGGAGATAGCTTAAACAGAGAGAGTCGGGAATAGGTGACAGCCCCTTCTCTGAGTTCCTTGCCACCAACCACACCTTGTGGAGTTAAAGGCTTTTCCCGCTAACTGTAGTTAGGTGTAGGCGGCTAGCAATAACATGTCTAATATACCAGTGAGAGAGAATCGTCCCTATACAGTACCCTATCTGGTGACCTGTCGATGCCACCTCCTCCTACCAACTCATGCCAGAGTAGGTTAATCATTCTACAATCCCATGTACGCCCAACATACCATGACAAATCATGAAATTTTCCTGCTCCACTATCAATCCATCCTATCACTAGTGCTGTCAGGAAATCTGAAGGGGATATGAAAAGTTGTGTGCCCTACCACCGAGTCCATCACGCAGCTACTACCATCACCTACCGACTCCATGATGTGATGGAGAATCCCATCTGGATCCCAACAACAGTTTGGCCCTCGAGCCCCCTTGGTAATCCACAACCTCTACTAAATTGTAGCCATGGATGCATCTAACCACCTAACCTGCTCCCTCAGGTACAAACTCAGTATCTCTCACCATCCAATCCCAAAGGAGAGATCGAATGTACAATCTCCTATGTATGGGAAACGCCCTCCATGTTGATGTTGTGCCATACTCAACTCAAGCTGATGGCCCCTGTTGACCCAGTCATCCCCTATGATCTATCTCGACAACTCTGCCTCTCTCAATCCAATGCATAAGGGTGAGATAATAACGATGTGGACCCCGTAAGCATGCCTCTAAAGCGAAATGTCCAGAAATCCCAATCTGTGCTCTCTGTGTTGCCCCTCACCAATGTCTAGACTCTAGCCCCACGGATGGTTGTGCATCCTCCTCCGTCACGGCCTCAAATTGAGCCTCCAACTGCTCCACCGACAACCCATCATATAAAACATCCTCACCAGTCAACTGTAGGTGACTGTCGTCCGACAACTTTGTCATAGATATGGATGCCTCTGTACTTATCGGCTCCTCATTAACGGTGGAGATGTCTCTGGGCACCTCATCAACCTGTGGTTTGCTACTATCACCTAAAAACTCAGTCACAACATTGGGTACCTCATCAATTGTCGGCATCTCATCAATAGGTGTATGCTTAACTATCTCCTTGCCAACCATTGCCCCTTCAACTACTTTTTCATCTTCTGCCTTGAGCCTCCTCATCATCCCTGCATAATTCCATTGAATTACCACTAATTTGTGCATGTCTCTTAGTTCACCGAATTCCCAAAAGGAGAGGGATGCCTAAATGTCATGTCCCAATGATTGGTATGCCCTCCAATTTGATGCGAATAACTCCACATAAGTTTCAATCATTGTTGATTTTTAGCAGCATCATATGTGCTCTAAGTCTCAAACTTTGTGGAGAGGCTTAGACACATGCATTCCAAATAACCCAGAAATCGTTTTGGGAAATTCCACCCAGAAATAGTTTTATAAGAAAAATTAATATTTTTAATGAGGACCCTAAGTCTAACTTAGGAAATTAAAATAATTAATCCGTATTAATGTAAACTCAGGGTGAATCTTCTAGATAAAGCAGATCAAGTCTAATATAATCTTAATCGTTGATTGAAGATCTAATCTTGGTCGTTGATTTTTCAACGAGAAGGATATAAAGGAAGACTTGAGGGTCATTTGTAAATCACACCGAGAGGATCTAGAGATCGAATTTTTCTGACGGAGCAGTGCTCGAACGGAAATCAGATCTAAGTGATTCTTGATTGCAGTTGAGGGGTAGAGTAATTCCGGTTGAAGATTTTCTTGAGCCGGGAATACATCGTGGAGAAGACAGAGAGCAGATCAGCAGAGGCAGCACGGTCCCAAGCAGAGGCAGCACTGCAGCCTTGAGGAAATTTGAAATTCAGTTGAGGATCAATCGGATCCTTTGCCGGAAAGCCAGGGTGTGAGACCGGAAGGGGCTAGAGGTTCGAATCCAGCTAGCAGAATACCAACAACGCAAAAGCCACGCAAAGACTGCACAACGCAGTGGAGGGCTTGCCATCCGAAGTTTCTTGGTCAGTCGGGCTTCCCATATCAGTGTGAGATTTCTCTCACTAACACTTTGTCAGTCATATTCTCTGCAGGGATAGCCAGAAAGGCATCAGAGATTTGTATTCCGGAAATTACTACATAATATATAAACCCTCAGATCTGTTGCACCGATTTTCCCACATTGGGTTTTTCTGGGGACGTTTGTCCAAAAACAACTGTCTTGTGTTTGCATTATTTTTTCTTGCTCAGTTTCTATTTTCACAAATGTATTTTAATGGGTGAAGGATACTTCAGTAACTACTTCGATATTTTAAGAAGTAATATTTTAATAACTTGTTAAATCAAATTTGCAAGTAGGAGAAGTAGTTCAGTTTGTTGCAGTAGGGATTCCAGATCAAGATCTTGGAATTTTCACATGGTATTAGAGCCTATATTGTAAAATAGGAAGAGCAGATCCAACGCTGAGTCAAAGGCCGAAGAGCTGCAGAAAGTAGTCATTTGAATCCCCAAAGGGATTACACAGTCTAGGCCAGGAGGGCTAAAAATTCCGGGAAGGTCTCTCTCTGAGTGAGTCGACAAAGAGGTAAGACTTCCTGATCGGAATTTTACCAAGGCAAAGGGAGCAGTGCAAAGATGGTGGGACACAGTTTCTGCAAGCAGATCTTGATTTTGTCAGGCAGAAATTGTTAGAAGAAGAAGAAGCAACACAGTGAGGGAATTATCTCTCTCAGGAAGTTCCTTGCCATGGAATTCAGTTTTACCAAGATCTGAGCAGCAGATCTACGAGCTCCACAAGGAGTGCGTAAGCCTATCTAGTGTTGCGCAGAGGGGGAAGAAGAGGAGCAGATTTGACAATTTTAACGGCCATGGCAACTCATAGGCTTAGAGATCAGGACTGGTTGGAGGGAGCCTCCAACTACGTGATCTGGAAAGCAAAGATCACTTATCTTCTCAATGATTACGATCTGAAGCTTTTCGTGGAGAACACGGTAGTTGTCCCTACAGATCCATATCTGTTGAAGCAATACAAGGCTGATATGGCGAAGGGGAAAAGGCTAATCCTTAATGGAGTCAAGGATCACATTGTGTCCCATATAGCTGGCAAAGATACTGCCAGGAAGATGTGGGAAGCCTTGGCCACACTATATGAGAGACCTTCCTGTGAAAATTTCTGAATACAACAATACAGAAATCCTACTGCAGTACCTTGGTTTACTTCTCTTACTTGTGATTAAATTATACAAGTTATTTTCAGAAAATATTCAAAAAATACCGAAGTAAACACAACTAACAGCCTAGACACATACAGATCATTTACTGAATATTACGCTCATTCAACAAAGTGACACACAGATTTTTCGGACAAATGTCCCCGGAAAAACCTAATGCGGGAAAACCAGTGCAATAGATATGAGGGTTTATTATTATTAAGTAGAATATGAGTACAACAAATCTGGGCACCTTACTGGTTAACGCGACAGAGAAAAATAGATTTGTAACAATACCTGTTGTTCTGGAGACTGAAAACTTGACTGATCCACACCCTCAAATGGGATTTACAGGACTCAGCCACTTTCTACCTCTAGAAACCCCAGCGCTGCCCCTGAAGCCCCTGTGTCAGCCCTACTAGCCTCTGCGTGCCTCTATGCTGGCCTGGAGAGGACTGCGCAACCCCAGACTGGGTGACGCATTCCCTACGCTACCATGGATGGCCTCTACGTAACCCTGGAGGTCTCCTGTTGGCTCAGCGCTGCCCTTTTTGGGCCTGTGTAGCACTTGCGTATAGCGGCTGGCTGCTGAAGCCCTCTGCGCTGCGTAGCTGCTACTGCTACCCCTGTTCCTCTACCTCTTACTAACTATTGGGTCTAGGATCAGATCATCCCCTTAGCCAATCCTACCCCTCACTGTGGAAAAACTCTTCTAGAAATTCTTATCAAATTCGCCCTAGAATTCTAGCTTAGTCTCTAAGCTCTGCCTCCATGTGTATGTCTCCAACTGACCCTCAAGCCTTTCTCTTATACTTTTTCATTGAGACATCAACGGTCATGATTTAATCTCTTATCGGCGGCTGAGATTAAAAGACTGCTTGAACCGCGTCACTAAGAACATTTCATCACATGTGTTTAATTAATGCACTTTAATTTTTCTAATTCCCTAAGTTAGACTTAGGGTCCTTATTAAAAAAATTAATTATTTTAATATCTCACACATTAGATGAAATTTCTCCAAACGCTTTCTAGATTTTGGAGGTGAAGTGTGTCTTAGCCCCTCCACAAAGTTTCAGGGCTAGAGCACACTTGATGTTATCTCAACACTTTCGAGCAGTGGAAGATGTACCTTGAGCAACAACTAAGGATGGCGCAGATGCGGAAATGGAAGCACATTGATCTGTTCCTGTCGAGACTTCACGAGATTCATGACTAACTTACATCAGTAGGGCCTACCCCTTCTCCTACACCGATGGTGAGACTGGCATTGAATGAAGTCACTAATGATTGGCAATTATTTTTCCAAAGCATCCTGGATAGAGCAACCTTGCCAGGTTGGGTAGAGATGTGGGCTGCTCTTCAACAAGAAGAGCTAAGGAGAGACTTGGTCAAGTGCAAACTTGATGGCAGCAGTGGCAGTGGATTGAAGGTGAAGTGGGAAGAGGAAGATGCAGCGCTTTCATCCAAAGGGCAGCAAGAGCAGTGGAGACGTAAGAAATACGTCTCGAAGATCAAGTGCTTCAAGTGTGGTGAACTTGGTCACTACGCTTCCTAGTGTCCTTTGACGCAAAAGGACAAGAATGAGAAGCACGATCCGAACGCTGCAACCACGAAGATCAATGAGGATGAGTATGCCATGAGTGCCCATGCATCTCCAAGAGGGAGATGGGGCGACATTGAGTTGTAGTTCAACAGAACTACAGTTGGGTAGGATCCTAGAGGAGTCCACCTCTAGGATCACAACCTTGCTACAGGTGCCCATAATCAGCAGTAGCAGGCTAGAGAAGTTTTCAGTCAGTGCAATGGAGTGCAGAGACGATAGATGCAGTGGTTAGCAGCGGTAACATCTTAGCAGCGCAGAGTAGAGTTGCAGCAACGCAGAGGGATGCAATGCAGAGGAGCAGCATCGCAATGCCTCAGAGGGACAGCGCAGAGAATAGCAGCAGTTAGTGTTTCAACATCGAGTTGCATCTCGAACACTTGTTCAGATTCATGGATGTTTTTCAGTTGCTTCTCTCAGGAACTGAGTTGCAGTGTAGTGTTAGCAGTGGCAGTGCTAGCAGTAGATGTAGCATTTGAGAGGGAGTTGCAGTACAGATGTAGTGTTTATCATGGTAGGGCCAGTAGTAGTACAGTGCAACAGCAGCGTAGTGATTGATGGGCAGCATGTCAGACATCATCAGCGCAGAGGGAGATGCTTCAAAGTCAGAGCAGTGTGAAGCAAGGCATATCTGTTAGAGCACATTCCTCGCTAAGAGGGAGTGTTTATTTTCGGTAGTATCGAATGTGCTCTAAGTCTCAAACTTTGTGGAGAGGCTTAGACACATGCATTACAAATAACACAAAAATCGTTTTGAGAAATTCTACCCAGAAACAGTTTTATAAGAAAAAATAATTATTTTTAATGAGGACCCTGAGTCTAACTTAGGAAATTAAAATAATTAATCGGTATTAATGTAAATTGTGGGTGAATCTTATAGATAAAGCAGATCGAGTCTAATATAATCTTAGAAGTTGATTGGAGATCTAATCTCGACCGTTGATTTTTCAACAAGAAGGCTATAAAGGAAGACTTGAGGGTCATTTGCAAATCACACCGAGAGGATCTAGAGATCGAATTTTTCTGATGGAGTAGTGCTCAGACGAAAATCAAATGTAAGTGATTCTTGATTGTAGTGAGGGGTAGAGTAATTCCAGTTGGATATTTTCCTGAGCCAGGAATACATCGCGGAGAAGACAAAGAGCAAATCAGCAGAGGCAGCGCAGTCCCATGCAAAGGCAGCGCTGCAGCCTTGAGGAAATCTGAAATTCAGTTGAGGATCAGTCGGATCCAGTGTCGGAAAGCCGGGGTGTGAGACCGAAAGGAGCCAGAGGTTCAGATCCAGCCAACACAATACCAACAACGCAGAAGCCACGCAATCCCCACGCAGAGTGATGCAAAGATTGTGCAACGCAGTGGAAGGCTTGCCATCTGGGGTTTGTTGGTCAGTCGAGCTTCCAGTATCAGTGTGAGATTTCTCTCACTAACTCTTTGTCAGTCATATTCTCTACAGGGATATCCAGAAAGGCATCCCAAATTTGTATTCAGGAAATAACTGCATAATATATAAACCCTCAGATTTTCTGCATCGGTTTTCCCACATTGGGTTTTTCCGGGGACGTTTGTCCAAAAACAACGGTGTCCTGTGTTTGCATTATTTTTTCTTGCTCAATTTCTATTTTCACAAATGTATTTTAATGGGTGAAGGTTGCTTCAGTAACTGCTTCGATATTTTAAGAAATAATCTTTTAATAACTTGTTAAATCAGATTTGCAAGTAGGAGAAGTAGTTCAACTTGTTGCAGTATGGATTCCAAATCTAGATCTTGGAATTTTCACATGGTATCAGAGCTTGTATTGTGAAACAGGAAGAGCAGATCTAGTGCTGAGTCAAAGACTGAAGAGTTGCAGAAAGCATCCATTCGAATCCCCAGAGGGATTGCGCAATTTAGGCCAGTAGGGCTGAAAATTCTAGGAAGGTCTCTCTCTAAGTGAGTCAACAGAGAGATAAGACTTGCTCATCGGAATTTTACCAAGGCAGAGGGAGCAGCGCAAAGATGGTGGGACGCAGTTTCTAGAGACAGATCTTGATTTTGTCAAGCGGAAAGTGTCAGAAGAAGAAGAAGAAGCACAGTGAGGGAATTCTCTCTCTGAGGAAGTCCTTGCCGGTGAATTTCAGGTTTTTCAAGATCTGAGCAACAAATCTATGAGCTCCACAAGGAGTGCGTAAGCCTCGCTAGTGTTGCGCAGAGGGGGAAGAAGAGGAGCAGATTCAACATTTTTGATGGCCATGGTAGCTCATAGGCTTAGAGATCAGGACCGGTTGGAGGGAGCCTCCAACTACGTGATCTGGAAGGCAAGGATCACTTGTCTTCTCGATGATTAGAATCTGAAGCTTTTCATGGAGAACACGGTAGTTGTCCCTACAGATCTAGATCCGTTGAAGCAGTACAAGGTTGATATGGTGAAGGGGAAAAGGCTAATCCTTAATGGAGTCAAGGATCACATTGTGTCCCATATTGCTGGCAAAGATACTCCCAAGCAGATGTGGGAAGCCTCGGCCACACTATATGAGGGATCTTCCAAGCAACGGAAGATGTACCTTGAGCAACAACTAAGGATGGTGCAGATGTGGAAAGGGGAGCGCATTGATCCGTTCCTGTTGAGACTTCACAAGATTCATGACCAACTTGTCGCAGTAGGGTCTACCCCTTCTACAACGATGGTGAGACTGGCATTGAATGGAGTCACTGATGATTCGCAAGTATTTGTCCAGAGCATCCTGGGCAGAGCAACCTTGCCAAGCTGGGTAGAGATGTGGGTTTCTCTTCAGTAAGAAGAGCTAAGGAGAGACTTGGTCAAGTGCAAACTTGATGGCATTAGTCGCAATGGATCGAAGGTGAAGCAGGAAGAGGAAGATGCAACCCTTGCATCCAAAGGGCAGCAGTAGCAGTGGAGACGTCTCGAAGATCAAGTGCTTCAAGTGTGGTGAACTTGGTCAATACGTTTCCCAGTGTCCTTTGAAGCAAAAGGACAAGGACAAGAAGCATGATCTGAAGGCTGCAACCGCGAAGATCGATGAGGATGAATACGCCATGAGTGCCCACGCATCTTCAGGAGGGAGACGGGGCGACATTGAGCTGTAGTTCACCAGAACTGCATATGGGCAAGATCCTGGAGGAGTCCACCTCTTAGGACCACGATCTTGATACAGGTGCCCATAATCAATAGTAGTAGGCTAGAGAAGTTTCCAGTCAGTGCAGAGGAGTGCAAAGACGATAGATGCAGTGGTTAGCAGCGCTAACGTCTGAGCAGCGCAGAGCAGGGTTGCAGGAACACAGAGGGACGCAATGCAGAGCAGCAACAGCTTAGTGCCTCATAGGGACAACGCAAAGACTAGCATCAATCAGTGTTTCAACATCGAGTTGCATCCTGAACACTTGTCTAGATTCATAGATGTTTTTCAGTTGCTTCTCTCAGTAGATGAGTTGTAATGCAGTGTTAGCAGTGGCAGTGCTAGAAGCAGATGCAGCGTTTGAGAGGGAGTTTCAGTACAGATGCAATGTTGATTGTGGCAGGGGTAGCAACAATATAGTTGTAATATTCCAAATTAGCAGTCAGCTAATTGGAATATTAATTTTGGCTAATTTTTGCTTTTTCTAATGTTGAGCAGGAATAAAGTGGGTAAGGGGACCCACAAACAATAACTAAGAAGCTAAAATCACTTCCCTATAGTCCCTAAGGAAATATTTTGGCATTAGTGGGGTCCATGTGGCCACCCATCTAATAGAGGCAGCGTCCTAGGTGGTTGCGTGGGAGTGGCATGAAGGAGGCAGCGCAGTGGTAAACTGGAGAAGGGGCAACACGTCCTTGTGGACCCAAGGGAACATTGGAGGCTCAGTTTTGACAAAAGGGAATGAGAGCAGCTCATTCCTCATTCATTCATCTATCAATTTTTTGTCTTCACTAACTGAGCGCGCTTGAGTTGTTTCGCCAAGTTTGGAGTGTTGTTCAGCATAGAGATTTCCAAGCAGACATCTCAACCTCTGCCTCGAGGGACTTCGAGGGCCCGCTCAGGAGACAAGATCCACCTATTTTGTGAGGAGTTTACAGAGCCACACCAGCAGAGATACGCAATATCTCCAAGACAGCGTGGAGACTGCCCAGACTGAGCAGTGATTGCGTAGTCTAGCTGAGGAGAAGAGTCGGAAGAAGGAAGCCGAGGGGAAGAGTTACTGGAGGAGTTGGAGGGGAGGCTAGCCACCTCCTACCAGGGATTTTGGTGACAATTCAGAGCCCTTTTCCAGCAAGTTCAACTAGGAATCCGAGTCACCCAGCAGACTAGCGTGCCAAGCCCAAGGGGGCAATTTTCTGGGGTCAAGCTTTCTGGAAACCCTTCGCGTGTTTTTGTGGGTTTAGTGAGAGGAGTCCGGATAACCATTCCCGAAATTTTCTGAGCATGGGATCTAGGCCTGGAAGCAGTCCAAAGTTAGCCAGCAGCAACAGTTCCAAGACTGGCAGCACAGAGGAAGAGCCACACATAGCATCATTTCAACAGTGTTTTTGTCTGGATTTAGAGCAATTCTTCAGCCTGTCTTGAGCAGGCCCAGGTGCTATTCTTCCAAGAACCTTCATTGTACTCTTCTGAAAAAAGTTAATGAAATGGCTCAATTGGTTTTGGCTTCATTTCTTGTGTCTTGATGATGTTTCCTATTTTGCTACAGTTTTTAGTCTATTGTGCTTTATATTACTGTTTGTTCCCAATTTGGGATATTACAACAGTGCAGTAGCAACACAGTGATTAATGGGCATCATGTCAGACATCATCAGCACAGAGGGAGATGCTTCAGAGTCAGAGCAATGTGCAGCAGGGCATATCTGTTAGAGCAGATTCCTCGCTAAGAGGGAGTGTTTATTTTTGGTAGCATCGAATCTGCCCTAACTCTCAAACTTTGTGGAGATGCTTAGAAATGTGCATTACAAATAACCCATAAATCGTTTTGGGAAATTCCAACCACAAACAGTTTTTTAAGAAAAATTAATTATTTTTAATGAGGACCCTAAATCTAACTTAGGAAATTAAAATAATTAACCAGTATTAATATAAACTGTGGGTGAATCTTCTAGATAAAGCAGATCAAGTCTAATATAATCTTCGCCGTTGATTGGAGATATAATCTCGGTCGTTGATTTGTCAACAAGAAGGCTATATAGGAAGACTTGAGGGTCATTTGTAAATCACACCGAGAGGATCTAGAGATCGAATTTTTCTGACAGAGCAGTGCTTGGACAAAAATAATATCTAAGTGATTCTTGATTGCAGTTGAGGGGCAGAGTAATTCCGGTTGGAGATTTTCCTAAGCCAGGAATACATCGCAGAGAAGACAGAGAGAAAATCAGCAAAGGCAGCACTGTAGCTACGTAGAGGCAGCACTGCAGCCATGAGGAAATCCGAAATTCAATTGAGGTTCAGTCGAATCCAGTGCCGGAAAGCCGGGGTGTGAGACCGGAAGGGGCCAGAGGTTCAGATCTAACCAGCAGAAGACCAACAATGCAAAAGCCACACAGTCCCCACACAGAGAGACAGAGAGACTGCGCAGTGACTGTGCAGTGCAGTTGGGGGCTTTCCATCTGGGGTTTGTTGGTCAGTAGGGCTTCCAGTATCAGTGTGAGATTTCTCTCACTAACACTTTGTCATTCATATTCTCTGCAGGCATAGCCAGAAAAGCATCCCAGATTTGTATTCGGGAAATTACCGCATAATATATAAACCCTTAGATTTGTTGCACCGGTGTTCCCACATTGGGTTTTTCCGGGGACATTTGTCCAAAAACTGTTGAGATTTTGGGGTAGCATCGGATGTGCTCTAGCTCCAAAAATATTTGGAGGAGCCGGAGTACATGATATCTCCAAGACCTAGAAAGCGTTTGGAGAAATTCCATCTGGTTTGATAGTTATTCAAATAATTAATCTTTTTAATTAAGGACACTAAGTCTAACTTAGGAAAATTAAAAGATTAAAGTGAATTAAATTAAACATGTGATGAGAATGTTCTAAGTGGCGTTGATCAAGCAACTTCTAATCTTAGCTGTTGATTAGAGATTAGATCACGATTGTTGGTTTGCCAACGAGAAAAGTATAAGACAAGGGCTTGGGATCAGTTGGAGAACACACATGATTGCTAAGAATTTCAAAGTGAGTTTGCAATGCAGTGAGGGGTAGAGATTGGCAAGGGATGATATGATCTGAGGCCAAGAATACAACAGCGGCAGAGAGGCAGTATACCAGGCAGCGCTGAGGCCAGCCAGAGATACACAGTTCAGCCAAAACCACACAGAAGGCACCATAGAGGCAGCAACAACCCTTCAGGAGTGACGCACGCGCAACCAAGACAGCGTAGGGGCAGCATAAGCCCAGAAAGGTTGACGCAGGCCCAGCCAAGGCAACGTAGGGGCAACGTAAGTCCAAAAAGGCTGACGCGGGTCCACCCAAGGCAGCGCAGAGGCTGACGCAAGCCAGAGAGGTTGATGCTGAGGGCTGAGGGACATCGTTGGGGTTTCCGGTGGGCCAGTAAGGGCTCGAGTTCTGTAAATCTCGTTTGAGGGTGTGAATCAACCATATTTTCTGTCTCTGAGTGAAAGAGGTACTACTGCCGTGTAATTTCTCTATAGGGAGAACAATTTTGGTGCCCAGATATTGTTGTATTCAGATTCTGCATAATAATAAAACCCTCTAGAGCTAGCTGCACCAGTTTTCCCGCATTGGGATTTTCCGGGGACATTTGTCCGAAAAATTTGTGTCACTTTGTCATATGTGCCTAATGTTCAGTAAATTATCTATATGTGTAGGCTGCTATTTGTGTTTACTTCGCTATTTTTCTGAATATTCAGATTAATAAATTGTATAAATAATCAAGTAGGAGAAGTAAATCAATAGTTTGCAGTAAGGTTTCATAGGTTAAGAAATTTTCACATGGTATTAGAGCATTGCAAATCAAGCTGAATCTCTAACAAAGTAGCTGAAGATTTTTTTGATACAGGAAGGGCAACTAAAGCAACATAGACTAAAAAAGGTAGCACAACATCAAGAGGGACCCAAACCCAACTAAGAAGGATGCAGAAGCTGACGCAACACCAGTAAGGGTGATGCGGTGCTGTTAAGAGGCACGCTGAGGTGACACACTGGTTGACGCAAACCCTAGAGGGTGACGCAGTCCAGTTTGCAGTGACGTTCAGTTTGCCAAGGTTTGAAGTGTTGCTTCCTAACTTCAAAAGTTGTCGGTGTGGCACATGTTCTGTCAGTGCAGAATGGTGCCTAGCTAAGTTGACAAAGAGCAGGAGGAGAACATTCGCTCAATAGATTTTTGCCAAATAAATTTGAGGATCGATGAGGAGGGTGATTGAAGAGGGTTGATTCAAGGGATTCAACAGATTTCTGAGGAGGGAAATCAGTTGTTAGAGGGAGCAGTTACTATAGAGGGTTCCTTTTCGCCAAGGACCCTAGATCCGAGCTTCTATTGAGAGTAGCAATAGCAATAGGGAGAGATGTATCTATTTCGATAGATTGTTTTGAGCTATATGGCACCGTACGGACTGCGTGATCAGGATAGGTTGGACGGCTTGTCCAACTTTGCTATCTGGAAGACTAGAATCCTGACAGTCATGGAGGCATACATACTAAAGGAACATGCAGAGAATGTCTTGGCTACACCAACCGATGCGGCTCTTCTCATGAATCATAATGAAGCGGAGGCGCATGCTAAGTGCTTTATCATGGACAGGGTCAAGGATCATGTCGTCCCACACATTGTCGAGACGAAGACGGCCAATGCTATGTGGACAAATTTGACCACAATATATCAAGGAAAATCCGTCCAGAAGAAGATGCTTCTGGAGAACTAGATGAAGTTGTTTGTGATGAATAAGGGGGAGGAAATCGATTCTTTCCTCTTCAGATTGCAGACGATCCAGAATCAACTGATTGCCATGGGGATTAAAGTAGAGGATGATGTCATAGTGAGGACTACTCTAAATGCAGTCTTAGATGAATGGGAAGCGTTTGTCCAAAGCATCTTGGGCAGACAAGACCTTCCAAGCTGGGACGACATGTGGGCTATCCCCCGACAAGAGGAAATCCGTCGGACGACCAAGAGACAAAACAATATTGGATCAAGCAATGGTAAAGAAGCAGGAAGAGAAAGATGCAACCCTTGCATCCATGAAGCAGCAAGGGAAGAAGAAGCGGGATCTATCCAAGATCTGATGTTTTAGATGTGGTGAACTTGGACACTTCGCCACCACTTGTCCTCTAAGAAAGAAGGACAAGGAAGCTTTTAATTCCAAGGCGGCAGTAGCTAAAGAAGACAATGGCTCTGATGATGATGTAGCCATGAGTGCTCATGTACCTCTAGAGAAGAGGTGGGGCGATCTTGATCTGTAGAGCAGCTACAGATAGTCAGAGGCAGGATCCTTGAGGAGCTCAGACTCTTGGATCACATATGAGCTACGGGAGCCTTAAGATTGTAGCAGGAAGACCGAAGTCAATGGGTGCATAAGATCACAGAGTAGCAGAGCAGTGCTAGGACGCTGAAGAGATGACCAGCGCAGTGTAGTGGCAGCAGCAGTGTGGAAGCAGCGGCGCAGTGTAGTGGCAGCAGCAGCGCAGAGGCTGATGGGACATCAGCAGTGCAGAGGTTGATGGGACATCAGCAACGCAGAGGGGCAGTGCTTACGCAGTGCAAAGCAGCAGCAGCGCACTGGCTCAGAGAGACAGCGCAGAGCAACAATAGAGTGAGGTTCAATGATGACATGCAGCCTGACTGACTTGTATGTCAGTGATTGGGTAGGGGTCCTTCAGTTGCTTACTTCTCAGCAACTGAGTTGCAGTGCAGCAGTTAGCAGTGGCAGTGCTATAGGCAGCATGATGTAGCAATTTGAGAGGGAGATGTTGTGAAAATTCTACAATGGAGAATTCTACTGCAACTACTTATTAAATTTCTTCTATTGCATTGTCAAACACAATTATTTAACATTCCTCGTGTTAAATAACAAAATAAAATATGTAGCAGACCTCACGATTAACAAATCACATATAAAAATGGCACAAGTAATCACACATAGACACCGTTATTTTTGGACAATTGTCCCCGAAAAAACCCAATGTGGGAAACCGGTGCAGCAGATCTGAGGGTTTCTTTATTATGCGGAAATTCTGAGTACAAATGTGTGATTGTAAATATCAATCAATCACCTGAAGAATTCTGATGAGAAAATGCTGAGTGAGACAATTCTCACATCACCATCTGAGTTCCGGCACTGACCTGCACCCACACTGACTGGTTCTGCGTGATTTCTACATAGTGACTGCGCCACTCACGCTATCACTACGTCACTGCTTCTGCTGCTTGTCGTGGTTGCTTCTGTGCTTGCTACTGTATGAGACTAGAGTGCTCCTTCCTTCCCGAAATGTCCTACTGACACCGGATGAACCCTCAACTGCCCCTTCAACAGAAAACGAAACTCCCTCTGCTTCTCTGCGCTGGCCTTGCATAACGGCTGCTAGGGTAACTCTGCGCTGAAGCTTTGGCTCCTCTCTTTCCCCTCTTCATGCACTCTCTATGCTTCATAAATTCTCCCTCCTGGAGATTTCACCTTCCCCTCTCTGCAAATGAGAACCACTTCGATCTTTCCTCTCACTGAAGAAATCGAATTCTTGATTCTTTCTCTGTCTGATGTGTTTTTCCATAAGCCCCTCACCCTCCTTATATTCTTCTGTTGAACCTTCAACGGCCAAGATTAAAACATAATCAATGGCTAAGATAAATTTGGAGGTGATCCATGACTTTATCTAGAAGATTCACAATTAGTTTAATTAATACCCTTTAATTAATCAGTTTCCCTAAGTTTACACTTAGGAAAACATTAAAAAAATGATTAATTATTTTAATTAAACCATCTCTAAGTGGAATCTTCCAAAATCCTTTCTAGGTTTTATGGAATACATGCGTCTTAGCCCATATACAAAAATACAAGGCTAGAGCACATTCGATGCTACCATAAATCAACACTGCCTCTTAGCGAGGAAAGTGTTCTAGCAAATCAACTCAATGTGTTGTTGTTCTGACTTCTATAACATCTGTTGTTGTGATGTTGATGCTGCTCACCAACACTACACAAGAAATGCTACATCTGTACTTCTATTGACTCTGCTTACTGCTGCCAACTTCCACTATACCGCAACTCCCTCCTTCAACTGCGTTGAGGATCCATTTCTTAATGAAATAGATTTTAAGTCATACCCAGTTGTTCCCTGAACTGAGTGAACTTAATTCTTCCCAGAGCCTTAGTGAGTATATCTGCTATTTGTTCTCCTGTGGGAACGTACTGGAGTTGTACTGCCCCACGCTGAACACAATCTCTGATAAAATGACATCTGATGTCAATATGTTTGGACCGATCATGAAATAATGGATTTTCAGAGAGTTTGATACAACTTTGATTGTCACAGTAAACGCTAGTTGGCTCCATCCTGCGTCTAAATAGACTCACTATAAGTTTCCAAAGCCAGATTGCTTCGCATGTAGCTGTACTAGCTGCCATGTACTCTGCTTCAGTTGTGCTCAATGCTACTGACTTCTGTTTCCTGCTGCACCAAGACACCATTCCTAATCCAACGCTAAAACAGTACCTAGAGGTACTCTTTCTATCCACTGAGCTACCTGCCCAATCTGCATTTGTGAATCCACTGAGTCTGACATCCTCTCCTTTGCCATATCTGATACCGAATCTGACTGTTCCTCGTACATACCTCAGGACGTGCATTACTGCGGCCCAGTGCACTCTTTTGGGTTCCACCATGAACTGACTAAGAGTGTTGACAGCAAAGCAAATGTCTGGTCTGGTGTTAACCAAATACATCAATGACCCGATGAGTTGTCTATATAAGGTGGGGTCTACCTCTGTATCTTCTGATGCATCTATCTTTTTCCAATTGGTGATCATGGGTGTGGCCATGGGCCTGCAATCCTGCATTCTGAACCTTTTCAGAATTTCCAAGACATACCTCTCCTGTCCCATGAAGATATCTCCATCTTTCTGACAAACTTCCAATCCTAGGAAGTAGTGCATCAACTCCAAATCCTTCATGTCGAATTCAACTTCTAGATTCCGTTTGCAATCCTTGATGAGCCTAGATGATCCTATAAGAAACAGATCATCTACATATAGTACTAGTACCAATGGCTCATCCTCTACTAGCAAGTAGTAAAGATTGGGATCTGCATCACTCTTGACAAATCCCATCTTTTGCAAATAGCTATCTATCCGACCGTACCACACTCTCGAAGCCTTCTTAAGCCCGTACAGGGCTTTCTTTAATCTGCATACATGAGACCTCCCTTCATGAGTCTCAAAACCCTCTGGATGTTCGATATATACCTTTTCCTCAATTTCTCCATTCAAGAACGTTGCCTTGACATCCATTTGATGAATCTCCCATCGCACCTGTGCAGCTAAAGATATGACAATCTGGATGGAGGTATATATGGCAACTGGTGCGAAGGTCTCCTCATAGTCAATGTCTTCCTTCTGAGCATAGCCTTTTGCCATGAACCTTGACTTGTATTTCTCTACACTGCCATCTGCAGCGTACTTGATCTTGTAGATCCAACGTGATCCAACAACTGAACTGCTCTGAGGTCTGGGTACAACCTCCCAGACATCATTTGTCATGATAGAAGCATACTCTTCGATCATGGCATCTACCCATACTTGGTAATGAACAGCTTCTTGGAAGCTAGAAGATTCCTCTACTTGAGCTACCAAGGCCTAGTACCTGTCAGGAGGTCTGCGCTGTCTCTTCCCTTTCTTGGGAGTCCCAATAAAGTTTTATGCGTCCCTCAGTATTTGTTGAGCTTCCCTACTGATCCGACCAAGGTTGCTCTCTCAACTCTTCCTCATGATCTAATGGCTCCTCTAACTGAGTATCTTCCTGCTATTCCTCAGTGAAAATGTTAGTACCTATCCTTGGTACCAAAGTCTGTCTTTCTGTATATTCTTCTTGGTGCCCATGTTGTTCTTGGATCAAGGGAACTTTTGCAATTTGATCCTCTGCCGGCATATCACGCAATTTCTAAAACGCTCTATCCTCCATGAACTTAACATCGCGTCTTATCACAACCTTCCTACTGTCAGGAATATAGATCCTATATGCCTTGGAGGTGTCACTGTACCCTACAAGATATCCCCTTTCTGCAGTTTGATCTAGCTTGCTTCTATTCTCGCTGGGGACATGACAGTAAGCCATGCTACCAAATATCCGAAGATGTCCTACCTCCAGTTTCTTCCCTGTGAAAACTTCCTCAGGAGTCTTCTTCCTCAAGGCTCTATGAGGTGTCCTGTTCTGGATATACACTATCGTATTGCAGGCTTTAGCCCATAAGTATCGGGGTAAATCAAGGTCAAATAACATGGCCTTGGCTTCTCCTACAATTGTCTTGTTCTTTCGTTCTGCCACACCATTCTGCTCTGGATTGTATGGCGCAATCCACTCTCTCCCGATGCCATCCTTTGCGCAGAAATCTGTGAAGTTTCCATCTATGTATTCCCCACCATTATATGAACGCAATGTCTTGATCTTCTTTCCCATCATGTTTTCAACAAGAGCCTTGAATTCTTTGAACTTTTCAAAGACTTCATCTTTTGTCTTCAGAAAGTAGATCGAGGTCTTCCTGGAGTGATCATCAATGAATGTGACAAAATTTTTGCCACCTTTGAGAGCATTAGTGGACATTGGTCCACAGATATCTAAGTGTATCAACCCTAAAATGTTTGCTGCCCTGTTTTCACTTCTGGGAAAAGTTGCCTTAGCGTACTTCCCAAGTACGCATCCTCGGCATACATCATCATGCTCCGTGCTGAGAACAGGTGCCCCATCAACTGTTTCTCTGAGCATCTTCAATGCACCGTGATGCAGGTGCCCCATTCTTCTATGCCAAAGTTCATTCAACCCTTTTTTGTCTTCGAGATTACTACTGACTAGTGCCATCGGGGTTTCGATCTGCAACCTGTATAGTCTGTTGCTTATAATTCCGATATGCCTTGTTTGCTCCCAACTAGGATGCTTGACATATACTTTCTTTCTGGTAAAGTGTATGTCCTACCCTTTTTCCTGCAACTGGGATACTGAGATTAGGTTCATCCCAAGCTTTGGCACATGTAGTACATCTGTGATCCTGACACTGGTTCCGGCTTCCGTCTGAAACACTACGGATCCTCTCCAACTGGAGTGCACTTCGTGCTATTGCCCATAGTGATCTGGAAGTTCATCTGCTCTTCCCTATAGCTCGAGAGGTATTCTTGTACTCCAGTCATATGAGTTGAAGCACCGCTATCAATATACCAGATTCTTGCATATACTAAACTTGCTAAGCATGTATCATCCTCTTTTAACCTAGAGGATAAAACATCTAAGTCTGTCATACTTATCTGTGCTTTCTTCTCTCTGTGTTGCATCCCTTCTGAAGCTTCTGGTTTATGCAGTCCCTTTCCTGACCTTGCTTCCTTTGGATCTGATAGCTCTGATACCATGTGAAAATTCTATAATGGAGAATTCTACTGCAGCTACTTATTAAATTTCTTCTATTGCATTGTCAAACACAATTATTTAACATTTCTCATGTTAAATAACAAAATAAAATATGTTGTAGACCTCACGATTAAAAAATCACATATAAAAATGGCACAAGTAATCACACAGACACCGTTATTTTTAGACAATTGTCCTCGGAAAAACCCAATGTGGGAAAATCGGTGCAACAGATCTGAGGGTTTCTTTATTATGCAGAAATTCGGAGTACAAATGTGTGATTGTAAATATCAATCAATCACCTAAAGAATTCTGATGAGAAAAGGCTGAGTGAGACAATTCTCACATCACCATCTGAGTTCCGGTACTGACCTGCACCCACACTGACTAGTTCTGCGTAACTTCTGTGCAGTGACAGCGTGAGTGCGCAGTGACTGCGTCACTCATGCTGTCACTGCATCACTGCTTCTGTTGCTTCTCGTGGTTGCTTCTGTGCTTGCTACTGTATGAGACTAGAGTGCTCTCCTTCCTTCTCGAAATGTCCTCCTGACACCGGATGAACCTCAGCTGCTCCTTCAACAGAAAACGAAACTCCCTCTGCTTCTCTGCGCTGGCCCTACGTAACTGCTGCTAGGGTAACTCTACGCTGAAGCTTTGACTCCTCTCTCTCCTCTTCATGCACTCTCTATGCTTCAAAAATTCTCCCTCCTGGAGATTTCACCTTCCCCTCTCTGCAAATGAGAACCACTTTGATCTTTCCTCTCACTAAAGAAATCGAATTCTTGATTCTTTCTCTATCTGATGTGTTTTTCCATAGGCCCCTCACCCTCCTTATATTATTTTGTTGAACCTTCAACAACCAAGATTAAAACATAATCAATGGCTAAGATTAATTTCGAGGTGATCCATGACTTTATCTAGAAGATTCACACGCAGTTTAATTAATACCCTTTGTAACGACCCATTCCTAATTTATAAGTAAAATAACATTAGCGAGTATACGACATACGCATATGATAGCTACACATGCCTATATCGCATACCCCACACTAGTATTAAGACTACCTAAGTAAGAATAACGAATTGAATATTACTATATATTTTATCTCGCCATGATATAACGAAATATAAACAGGATACCTAACACGTATACCGCTCTATCTACATATGCATGGGAGAGTGTTATTTAAGAAAATCAGAGTATAATTTAGTAAAAATTATATGTGGGTGAACCAATAAAGTAATAATATAATTTAATTAAGGCAAATTAATTAAGTTAAAAACAAACATAATACAAATTAAATCCAAGTTAAGCTCTACATAAAGCCATCACATCTACGTAACTAGATAAGGACTCAATATGGATATTTCATGCAGTTAACCCCAAAACCTTATCTCTAAGTTAATATCTCCTTAAATGAATATAATATCTCCTTAAATGCATGAATATCCTCTTAAATGCCATAATATCTACGGGAGTTGAGGGCGGTGGAGAAAAATGATATAAGGGAGAGGATGTGAAGTGGGAGGTGGACGGTCTTTTGGGAAAATTCTACATTCTGTCAAAAAGGAAGGATTGAAGGATGCGAACAGTTTTGGAAGGGAGTCTCATCGTTCTTGGGATTCTGGGCACGGGGGCAGAGGAGACATCCTCTGGATCTAGGATTGTTCCTAGATTGGCTGGGAGGATTTGATTGTTTCGGTAAACTGTTCAACTGTTCACAGCATCACAGGAGGAGAACCACCATTAAATCATCAGCTTTATTCCAAGTATTTTCCCATGTATAGACTAGTTCCTTATGAAAAATTAAAATTTCATTGCTGATCTGCATTTAATCGTATTACTGCTGACTTAAATATATATATGCTTAGATTTATTCATGGAAAGGGGGTCTTAGATTGTATTCATGGAAAGAATGATAGTTGTAGCAGTGATTACCCTGTTGGTCGAATTAGCACTAAGTCCCTCTCTAGCCTAACTCTAAAATTTAGTGGATAAGTTAGAAAAATTACAAAGTGGGTTCTTACATTTGGTATCAAAGCAAGTTCAAACTTTCGGACTTGTGTTAAGTTCTTTGGTGCCTTCCTGTATATTGAGCTATTCTAAATTATAGAGTAAAAACAAACCAGAAATTACAATAACACAGTTCTAGTATGTGCAACCACTTTATTATTGTTTTAAACAGAGTTTACATAGATCAGCCACATTGAATGTATCTTCAGGCATGACAGAAATTAGATCAAGCCAAACTATACCCTCCCTCGAGCTTGCCATGGAGAGCCTAGCATAATGATTTGTTGTTGTGGCTTTTAAAAAGAACTCCTTATGTCCAGTCCTGAATTTCAAAACTGCTAACAACAATACTTGAAGCAGCCAAAATATTGAGTCCATCTGAACATGTGAAAGCAAATGAAAGATTAACTGATATTCTCATTAATTGCAAGCAAACCCAGATTCTTATACAAATTCTCTTGAACCTGAACGGAAGATTTTGCCGTCTTTGTTGCCCATAATGCTGGTAAGCCCTCTAAATCCTAGAAATGAAGCAGATCTAAATCTATGACGACAATTATAAATATTCCAAGCCTATGGTGAAGTAATTTGAATTCTCTGATGGTTTAAATAAAGTGTCTGAATCTTATAAGTCATCGATTCAAGGGTATGTTTGATGCAATTCTGCTCCTATATACAATCCAAGCTCTGCTATGACAATCGATGCAAGTAAACAAGTCAGGACAAGAATTCATGAGAACAATTTGACAATCCGAAGTCTAAGAAAAGGGATCTGAGTTTTATATAGAGAGAAGTATTGTGATATGTGGTATAGGGTCCTGTAGCCCAAATTCTTGGAAATCTAAATCACCAATGCTAGGAAATATCACAAAATCTGAGACCGACTTCAAAGAAAGTCCTAGTTGGATACTACTGTGAAAAAGACTAAAAGAAATCAAGAATCCCAGCTCTACTCCTGTGACATAAACAAGAATATCAAGGAGAAATTTTGAACCTCTTTATCTCAGACGAAGGAACAAATCCAAGAAAAGTTCGAGCTCAATTAAATCCCTGCGGAAGTAACCTGTGGTGGCATAAATGTAAGGATCAACTCATTTGTCTTCAGAAAATCTAAAAATGCAGCGGGTAAAGGCAACTCTGTATTGGTGGATTCTGCCTCTTCGTCTGTTTCCTCTAAATGTAGAGGGCCATCTTCACTTTCAGCGCCTTCCATTATTTCCATAACAGCCACCCTCTCAAGTTGGTTCTTATGCTAACCATGTCCACCAGCACTAGCACCAGTACAGAATTCAGCTAAAGATCATCTGTTAATCTCCTTATGAGAATTTCGTTTTCGGACATATGGCGCTGAGTTGTTTTGCCATTTAGCATGGACAACCTCCTTGCAATATTACTATAATGTCGCCTAAAGAACCAGAATGAAAGATCATTGATTAATTTTAAAAAAAAAAAAATGAAATGAATAGAGCTTAGCTTCTAAAAATTGACCTCCGATCTGCCGCTTATATAACCTCCCAGTGCCTGCGTAAGAAAATTTAAGGAAACAGCGGATTGCCATCTGGGTCATCTGTATTATTCGTCAAAAGCAGGAAATTACTAATATAGGGTAGATAAGGTGAAGCCACGAATAAAATAAGATAAGGATAAGAACATTAGTTGCTGCATGTTGGAAGGGATATGGTGCGGGATTTAATTCCGTGGTATAGTGGAATTACTCTATATAAGGTTCGGGTGGATACATCAACCACATCAACGATGGTTCACTGCTATTATAAAGTCTGAATGTATTATGTTTGGGCGCACATAAAATGCGTTGCAAAATATGGTAAGGTGGGAGTAGAGGTCGGGTTTGAAACCGTATACATATATAACGCCAAGGGCAGAGCTGTCGTCCCGTGAAAGGTCAGGCTGCTGCATGGGGACGATAGTAGTTATCACTACTGGGAATGGCGTTTTAGCGCATTAAACCCTGACGGAATGGCGTTTTAGCCACAAGGACCATAAAACCCATATTCCATTCCCATTCATGGGCTCCCCCAGAGACTGAATATCGACTGATAGAATCATATTGCACCAATGTTCCGTGTTTCTTGTTATACGCATGTTTTGAAACAACTGAATTGAAAAGTCTCTTGGAGTAAATTGGAATTCCTTGCATATGCCTTCCGCATTCCGAGTTTCCAAAAATGGGAATTTTTAATGTACGGTTTTTTCGTCAATTTTATACAGAGGACAGAGGACAGGGACAGAGCAGCAAGGGCAGAGCATAGAGGACAAGGACAGTGGGCAGAGCAGCAAGGGCAGAGCAGCAAGGGCAGAGCAGCTAGTTTTCAGTGGACAATGGGCAGAGCAGCAAGGACAGAGCAACAAGTTTTTAGTGGTTAGACCAACAGAGATTGAAGAGTTAAGCATAAAACAAAGGGTCAGTTTTGGGCAGAGATTTAGATTTCCCTTAATATCCTCATGATAATGGAACAAGAAACTTTAGAACCCGTAGAAACAAATGATATAGGGCAAGTGAAAATTGCCTCATCAACGAAAACTGGGAAGTGGGTTTGGGTCAATGCCAAACAATATCAGGGCATTTTAAAAAGGAGACTAGCTCGTCTAAAATGGGAGCAGACAAGGAAAAAAAGGTTTCAAAGGGAGAATATTGTTCGCAAGAAACAACATTCAAACAAGTCTTCTTCGCAAGCATGCGGCAACAAGTCCAAAGAAAAAGAAAAAGTTAGTGATGATTATGCTTTATATAGTCCCACATCCACACCTCTCACTTGGTCATCTGATCTTTATGTGAAAGAACTCTTAAATGTAAAAGAAAGGTTGGAAGTAGTAGAAGCTAAAGCGCTGGAAAGAGATTGCACAATCCATATAATAACAGCTGAAAATCAGGCTTTAGCAGAAAGCAACAAAGTTCTGAAGGAACAAGTGTCATTACTGCAGGAAGCTCTCCGAATAGGGAAAACAGAATGGCAACGCATGTAAGCGGAGGTGCAAAACATGAAGAAATTTGCAGTGGAAAACACAGAGGTGATGAATGCGAAGCCACCCCAGGATAAGGGGAAAGCAGTTGCTCAAATAGACAACAATGAAGAAACATTAAGAGAAGGGAGGAAAGAAGATCCCACAAAACTTTCCAAAACTTGGGCTCAAGTTGTTGGCAATTCTGCTAAGAGGGAAGAAGAAACAAACATTCAGGTTAACAACATGCAAGATAGAGAAAGCAAGGAAAGACTGGATAGAGAAACAAACATAATTATTAAAGGGGTGAAAGAGTATGGGAAAAATGAATGTACTCTTGACCTTGCAAGAGACTTCTTGAAAGACAAACTCCAATGGCAAGGACAAGTATGTCCAGCATGGAGAGTAGGTAAGCTCAACGGTGAGAGAGCCAGGCCCATAAAAGTCATCATGCCCAACTTGCGTGATAAAGATATCATTCTAAGAAAGAAGCAACTCTTAAGGGGTTCTCGGTTTTTTATAGAAGAAGATTTAACTGTAAGACAACATGAGGAAAGGAAAGATGAAATGAAAAAAGTTAGGGCAGCAAGAGATGAGGGAAAAAGAGCATGGATTTATAAAGGTAAAGCCGTGATCGCGCAATTTGGACCTCCTTCCAAAACAAGGAAGCAAAATGATAACAAAGAAGAGGCAGCAAACTCTTTAGCAAGAAATGAGGAAGCAAGGTCATTATGGGCAAGCAGGGACAAAGACTCAACTGTGAGTCTTGCATGTCAAAACAAATAGCAATCAAGTCTTACCCAGGTTTCCTTAAGATTAGTTTGTTGGAACTGCAGAGGTTACCCATGGAGACGAGGACCTGGGTTAGGGCCTATTGCAGAAGGTAGAGACATAATTTGTCTCATAGAAACACATGAGCATGAAGGGTGTAAGACACCTTTGTTTGAAGGGTATTGGAAGATAGCAGTGTGGAACAAGGCAGCAGGGAATGGCAAAGGGCACGGGGGTATCATGGTATTAGTAAGAGAAAAAGAAGGTCGTTTCATTCAGCTAGAAAAAGAAGACCCAAATAAGCAATTTGTTTGGCTTAAAATATCAGAAAATGGAAATCACATTAGAATTGCAGCATGCTATTTTGCGCCGCAAGTTTCAAAAATCTACAAAAGTAGAGGGCTTCACCACAAAGATCCCTTTGCAGCCCTAAAAACGGATATTGCAATATATTCTCAGCTAGGTGAAGTCCTTATAGTGGGGGATTTCAATGCTAGAACTGCAGGTGAACAAGCTAACATTCTTTGTTGTAAAGAAGACAGTGACCCTATCTGGCTTACAGAAGAGAGTAATCATCAGTGGGAACGAATTTCAGAGGATAAAGGCTGCAATCTCTTTGGAGAACAACTGTTTATGCTATGTGGGGCCTTCGATTTAGTCATTTGTAATGGTTTGACTAGATGGGAAAAGTCTGGTAATTTCACTTGCAATACTTACAATGGAGCAAGTGTAGTAGATTATGTAATTTGCTCGCATAGTTTGTGTGAGAAAATGGAGGAAGTGTTGATTGGAGATCAAATGTGGGACTTAAAATCAGATCACAAGCCAATCTATTTAAGTTTCTCTTGGACCGGAAAAAAGCAATTAGGGTCGAAAAATCAGTGTGTTCAACAAAATCCCCCAAAGGGAAGAATTCTTCTGAATCCAGAGAATTGTAATACCTTCAAAATAATGCTAGAGAGGCTCTTCAAGAAGGAGGAAATCCCATCTCATGGCCTTCATAGTCACAGATTAACATATTTAATTCAAAGCGCACTTGCTGAGTGCAAAAGAGCAAAAATTAAGAAGTCCGAAACAAATTGCTTTCTGGTTAATGCTTGGTTTGACGAGGAATGCAAAAAGGCAAGGAGAAGGTGGAAGGAATCAGACACGGATAACATAAAGCTCAAAGCTTACAAGCAGTTAGTAAAAAAGAAAAAAGTTGATTTTATGGTTTCAAGGAGAGAAGAACTAATCTTCCTCGGGAAAAATAACCCCAAATTATTTTGGAAGGAGCTCCAATCGAAAAAGGTGCAAACTGAAAACAACATTACGGCTTCTAAATGGTTTGACTATGCAAGACAACTTTATGAGCAGGATCCCAAGGTTGACCCTCCTCCCTTGGTCAACACAGACACAAAACTCTTCACGGTGCAAGAGGTAGAGATGGGTATCAAGAAGTTGGGCGCTGGAAAAGCAAAAGACTTAGATGAACTCCAAGCAGAGTATTTAAAGTGGGGCTTAAAATTTCTTTCACCTCACATCACAAAAATTTTCAACAACATCTTACAGCAGGGGTTCCCCACAGATTAGACAACTAGTATGGCAATACCTCTTTTCAAGAGTGGTGAAGTCAATAATCCCTCCAATTATAGAACCATAATGATAAACCCCTTGTTTTCAAAGTTATTTGGAAGAATGTTAGAAAATAAAATCAGCAAGTGGGCAGAAGAAAGAGATAAATGTGCTAAAGGGCAAGCAGGTTTTAGACCTAAACATTCCACAGTTGATCATTGTATAACTTTAAGGCACATCATTGAAAAAGGTTGGGAAAAAAAGGAAGAAGTTTTTTGTTGCTTTGTTGATTTCAGAAAATCCTTTGACACGGTTCCTAGGGATAAGCTTTGGGGCAGAATGGAGGAACTCGGGGTTCCCAAGCATTTGAGAGCAGTTGTGCATAGGTTGTATGAAGAGGTGAAAGTCAAAATCAGAACTTCAGCTGGCATTTTTGAAAGTTTTAGAAGCGATATCGGGGTCAAGCAAGGTTGCCCATTGTCTCCTACCCTTTTTGGGTTATATATTGACAAGCTTGAAGAGTGGCTAAATTCGCAAGGGGGTGACGGTATCCATTTGGGCAAGTTCGTTATCAGGCTTCTTTTGTACGCAACTGACCTTATATTGATTGCTAATTCGGCTCTTGGTTTGCAAGAGCATTTACATTCCCTTGAGCATTTTTGTAGAAGGGTTGGGATGCAAGTCAATATTAGCAAAATGAAAGTAGTGGTTTTCTCTAACAAAAGAAAGCATAACCAACATAAGTTCTATTTTGAAGGCAACATTCTGGAAGAAGTTGCAGAGTACAAATACCTCGGAATTGACTTCAACAGAAATTTAAGTTGGGATGGTTGTAGAAAGAAAAGAACTTTAGGGGGGTGGAAAGCATTTTATGCTCTTCAAAACAGGTGTAGAGAGGCAGAGCTGTGGGACTGGAAAACCACCCTAACTCTTTTTGGGCTGTTAGTGATTCCGGTGATTCTCTATGGTTGTGAACTATGGGCCAGCAGCACAACCAAGTTGCAGTGGAAGCAAATTGAGAAAATTCAGAAACATTTGATTACAAACAAATTCAAAATTAAAAGTGCAGTTCCTTATGCTATCCTGTTAAGTGAAACAGGGGCTGCTCCTATTGAAGCAATTGCTATGGTGCGAGTCATAAGGTATCTGAAAAAAATTGAGCAAATGGAAGAGGATAGATGGCCTAAGGTTGTGTTTAGTGACAGATTGTGTAAAAGATAGAAGACTTGGATGCGGCAAAATAACAAATGGTTTAGTAAATGGGGTATTTGCTTGAGCATGTGTCCTACAAACAGTAAAGAGATAAAAACTTTTGTTATGGATAAATTCCACAAACATACTTGGAAGAAAGAGCTAGAGAGAAAGAAGAAGGACTACATAGAAGAGTTTAACCCCACGCATAACCATCAACAAAAGGCGTACATAGGGGCTAATATTTCTTGGAGATCTAAAATTCTTATTGCTCAATTAAGGACGAATTCTCATCAACTCCGTTGTGAAACAGGGCGCTGGAAAAGGCCAAAATAAATGTGGGAAGAAAGAGTATGTATTTTTTGCTCCTCCGGAAAAGTGGAAACAGAAAAACATTTCATTCTAGAATGTGAGGCCTTCAAGGACACCAGGGAAATCTATGCAGGTATTCTGGCAGCTAATTCTTGGGATAATCTATTCAGCGAAGAGTTTGTAGATAAGTTGGGAGTGCTCATTGTAAAATTTCACAGGAAAAGGGCCGAATACAAGAGTCAGATAGAGAAGCAATCTGTCCCATAGGCTATTTTTAGCCTCGTGGACATTAAAAGTTCTTTCTTTCTTTCTTCTTTCTATATAAACCCAAATAAAATTAAACGATAAATCAAACCATTCCAAATGCCATGTTCGTCGGTTTTATAATGTTTGCCAAAGTCAGCGCAAATTCAAATCGTGGTATGTTTTTTTTTTATGGTCGGGGTTGGGTTTTGAATACATAACTCCGCCACAATAATTCATGCTTTGACCATCATGCCTCGGAAAGAGAATTTATATTACCAACGCAAAGTATTAATATGGTTCAAAGGTTTGATACGGTGGAGGCATTGGCATATAAGAGCCTGTTGGCACATATTATAAAGTTCGAATGGCGTCGTTTAAAATTGCAAAGCCGTGGGGAATTAACAAAGGTCTGTATATATATATTGGCATGCGCTATTAATAAACTAACCACATATAAATCTTGCGCGGAGGGTGCAGGCCGGAGTTTGAACCGTGACATCCACGCTAGCACTATGTGCCCACACCAACATAATATTATATAATATTTAAATTCTCGGAATATTTAACTATTAAATGAATTTAAATTCGTAATTTATATGGTAACTGAACCATATTCATTCCTCTCCACAGTTTAATACCACGCCCAAGTTTAATACGAACCCATATATATAATGTCAGTTCAATTACCATCCCCGTCTATCATGGAACGAAAGACATGTGGGCAGGCAGGGTTAACGTTATTATTTATTTTATTACATTAATAAATTAGTTACTTTATATGAAGAAATAAAGAAATTGTATTATAGAGCGCACACTATGACAATTTATGTGTATAATTTACCATATTTTAAATTAATATTAAATCTGTTAAAATAAAATTTAGTTAGGAATTCGGATTATTCAAATATATGGCCAACTTTAATGGGTGTAGTCTAGTTATGTCTAGCTATGCACTGCTTTTGTTACCATGTTTTTACCTTAAAATACCAGTATTATGAGTGTATGTGGAAAACCAAACTATAGCTAATGATTAATAAAGGTAGGCTAGATGTGCCATTAGTCTTACCATTGCTCTCAAGTCAAATAAACAAAATTTTATATAGGATAATAAATAATCATATTATGTCCAAAGTATAGTGTTAAAAGTTGTGGGAAGAATTAAAAATAGAGTAAATGTACTTACATAAATGCTTAAAATTAATCTCGATCAATAAACAGAAGTTGTGCACCAGAATTCATTTCGGCACTTGAACATTTGTTACTCAGGGCTACTTATTCAAATTTCTAGTATTAATAAGTAGCAGAAAGTCAATAATCTCTTCTATAACTGCATCTAGGACTGAACATTTTAGACAAATGTTATAGAACAACACTATGATCTATGAAAACCTTGCATTCCACTCTAGAATTAGTAAGCATAGAATACCCTGCATAGGACAAGGAGGTTGCGTTGCCACCCTCCTTGACCTCGGTACCAGTAAGACCTGCCTGCAGGTAAAATAGCAAAAGAACTATACCCGTATGCCAACTCAAACTTTACGAAAATTATATTTAGTCAGTCTAAAATTTACTCTCTTCTCATAAATTTGTTATGTATTTCAGGAAAAGTTACAATGTTTAGCACATACCAAAGGCGACAGCGTCAACGAAATGCATCGCCGCCACCTCCACCTTCTCCATCACCATCGCCGCCATCTAGATCGCCGTCAGCACTTGTCGCTCCACCCGATCTTACTACCGTGATGAGCTCATTAGAAGCCATTTTGGAAACTTTAAAAGGGTCACAGCCGACCAGTGGCAAGGAGAAACGACCTCATCTGGAGGAAAGACATTCAGAAAAGCCTAAGGATTATGATGGCAAACCTCATAGAGAAGATATTTCACGAGAACTGCAAAAGATTAAACTCCCGGAATTCTCTGGAGGACGAGCTGGAGAACATGCCGAAGCATGGTTGGAAGGGATGATCAGATGCTTCGCATTAAGAGAATATTCTTCAACTTCTAAAACAAAGATCGTTGTATTCGAACTCAGGGGGAATGCTCTGATTTGGTGGGGAAATATGGAAAAACAGCTGCATCTCACTTCAGATACCGTTCATTGGGAGTTGTTCGTGGACCGATTCCGTGCGAAATACTTATCACCTTTCTTTCAAGAGCAGCAAGCCGGAGCCTTTCATACGCTAACCCAAGGTGGTAAGACCGTGGAAGAATACGAGATAAAGTTCATGGAACTTGTGAAATATGTTCTTTATCTAGACACAGATGAACGCCAAGCCCAGCGTTTCATATTTGGATTAAATCCTCGAATCAAGGCCATGGTAAGAATGTGGAAGCCACCGACGGTGGCAGAGGTGGTTGAATGTGCTCGTTATGCAGAAGAACATCTGGGGATTAAAAGAGATTTCAGGCCAGCTGAACCACTACCACAGGCATTTACAGGAAGGACTCCCTGAAATTTCTTCCGAGGAAATAACTCGAGACCACCTCCTTATGGTAACAGGTTTACCCAAGAGGAACGGGGGCAGGGGTTCCCATGACCATAAATGCAATAGCTTCCGAATCCTCAAACATCAGTCCGTGGATATCTCGAGGGACTGGTAATCGGGGAAGGAATGGGAGAGGAAGCGGCACCAGGGGATAGAGCTCTTGGTCTGGAATTTCTCAGTCAAACGCAAAAGGACCAACCCGGGTGGACTGTTGGGGGTGTGGGGGACCTTATCTGCGACATGATTGTCCGGAGAACTCTCGGCGAACAGGAAAAGAACCATCATCAGATGCCCAAAGCAATCATAGAATCCATGCAGTCGTTAACAACAACCAAGCAGCACATCAATCCACGGTAGTGGAATCTTCAAGTACAATCAACGGAATAAAACTCAAAATCTTATTTGACACTGGAGCTACTGATAGTTTTCTTTCATCTTATGCATTGAATAAATGTGGGTTGGCAGCCTGCAAACAGGACGATTTTAGACAGGTAGAAATGGCTTTGGAAGACCTTCAATCGGAAGAATTAAGTGTGGAGGATTGCAAAGTTGATCTGGGAGTCTGTTTGACCAAACTAAAAGTATATGTTACGGCCCTAGAAACTTACGACCTGGTGATAGGAATGGATTGGTTAGAGTCTCATCGAGCATGGGTAGACTGTTCCGGGAAAGCAATACTTTGCTTGAATGATGTGGGAGAGACAATCCAAATTCAAGGTATTAAGAGAAAAGTATCCTTGCGTTTCATCTCAGCCATGCAAATGAAGCGGTGCTTAAGGAAGGGTTGTCAAGTGTATGCAGTTCAAGAGGTAAGCAAAGAAAATGGGCCTTCCTTAGATCAGTATCCGATTCTATTAGAATTTTCGGATGTTTTTCCAAAGGAATTACCAAGACTGCCTCCTAAGAGAGAGCTAGACCTCACCATTGGATTGAAACCTGGTACGGAACCTATATCTAAAACCCCTTACCGAATGACCACCCCGGAACTTCAAGAATTGTAAATCCCGCTGAAAGAATTGTTAGATGTAGAGCACATTCGACCCAGTGTTTCACCATGGGGTGCTCCTATAATCTTTGTCAAGAAGAAAGATGGTTCATTACGACTATGTGTGGACTATCGAGATTTGAACCGGGCCACGGTAAAGAATAGATATCCAATGCCTCGCATTGACGACCTTTTTGATCAAATGAAAAGAGCTACAATATTTTCAAAGATCGATCTGCGATCGGGTTATCATCAACTCAAGATTAGCAAGAGCGATGTTTCTAAGACTGCATTCCGAACTCATTTCGGGCATTATGAATTCATTGTGGTGTCATTTGGGTTGACCAATGCACCTACAGTCTTCATGAACCTTATGAATAGCGTTCTCCGCAAATATCTCGACAAAATTGTACAAGTTTTCCTGGACGATATTCTCATTTACTCTAAATATGAGAAGGAGCATGAAGAGCATCTTCGGATAGTGTTATCTTGTCTCAGAGAACACAAGTTATATGGAAAATTATCCAAATGCGCTTTCTTTCAGAAGGAAATCTATTGCTTAGGTCATATCATATCAGGCGAAGAAATTTTTGTAGATCCTGAAAAGGTAAATACAATCAGGGAGTGGTCGATACCTAAGAAAGTGCGTAGTTTTATGGGTTTAGCAGGTTACTACCGAAGGTTTGTGGAGGGATTCTCCAAAATTGCAAAGTCGATCACAAACCTTTAGCACAAAGGTGTTAAGTATGAATGGACTGAGGAATGTGATAAAGCTTTTTCTGAACTTAAACGATTATTGACTAGTGCACCGATTTTGCGAGTACCGGATATGGATAAAGATTTTACTGTGTGTACCGACGCATCTAAGCAGGGGTTAGGTGCAGTATTAATGCAGGAAGGAGGCGTAATAGCATACGCTTCAAGAAAATTAAAACCCCATGAAGAACTTTACGCTACGCATGATTTAGAGTTAGCCGCAGTGGTTTTAGCTTTAAAGATTTGGAGACACTACTTGGTGGGAAGAGACTTTGTGCTTAAAATTGACCACCAAAGTTTGCAGTATTTATTCACCCAGAGAGACTTAAATGCCAGACAAAGACGATGGAGTGAACTCTTAAGCGAATATGATTTTGTGATTTCGTACATAAAAGGGAAGGAGAATGTTGTAGCAGATGCTTTAAGTAGAAGACCTCGAATATTCTTCCTCATCCCTATTAGGGTGAACTTAAGAAATCAAGTACTTGAATATCTTGTAAGAGATCGTTGGTACTTAAAAGTAAGGTTGGGGCTCGAAAGCAACCATTTGAAGTAACTTAAGTTTGAAGGATATGATCTGGAAGAGGACGGAATTATACGATTTCACGGAAGGATGTATATACCAGATAATGGAGATCTCCGAAACACCATCTTGAAGGAAGCACACCGAGCAATGTATTGTGCACATCCTGGGGTAAAGAAGATGTATGTTGACTCTAAAAGACTCTTCTTCTGGTCAGGGATGAAAAGCGACATTGTTCAATTTGTCGCTAGGTGTCTTGAATGTCAACAGGTAAAAGTTGATCATCGTCACCCAGCAGGGCTCTTGCAACCTCACGACATCCCTATGACCAAATGGGAGATAATTTCTATGGATTTTATTGTTGGGCTGCCTCTTACGCAACAAAAGCATAATGCCATTTTGGTTGTGGTGGATAGATTAACAAAAAGCGTCCATTTTATACCAGTAAGAGATACTTATGAAGTGGCTGATGTAGCTCGAGTATTCATAAACGAAATTATCAGATTTCATGGAGTACCTAAGAAAATCATATCCAACAGAGATCCTCGGTTCACATCAAGGTTCTGGAATTGTATGCAGTCGGCCTTGGGAACTCAGTTAAATTTGAGTACAGCATATCATCCTGAGACCGATGGGCAGACAAAAAGGGTAAATCAAGTACTTGAGGATATGCTAAGGATGTATGTTATGGACCAACAGTCACGCTGGGAAAAGTACTTACCCTTGGTAGAATTTGCTTACAACAATAGCTATCATAGTTCAATCGGGATGCCACCATTTGAAGCATTATATGGAAGACCCTGTAGAACGTCGTTGAGTTGGGACAGGTTAGAAGATCGAGTAATCGTCAGACCAGAATTAATCCAAGAGATGGAGGATCAGGTAAAATTGATTAGGCAATGATTGAAAGAGGCACAGGATAGACAGAAAAGTTATGTTGACGCTCACAGGACAGATAGAAGCTATGTAGTAAGAGATCAGGTTTTCATCCGCATCAGACCAAATAAGAGCACCATTCGGTTTGGGAAGGGGACAAAATTATCCCCCCGGTGTACAGGACCGTTTGAAGTCCTGGAAAAAGTTGGACCTGTCGCTTATCGTCTTGCACTGCCACCCCACCTACACAAAATTCATAATGTATTTCATGTATCTGCCTTACGACACTATATTGCTGACAAATCTCATGACCTTCAATGGAAGGAACTGCAGGTATCGGACGAGGGAACCCTAACGGTCGAACCATTACGTATTCTGGAACGTAGGGTTCGACAGATCAGGAACCACCGGATAGACCAAGTTAAAGTCTAGTGGGACAAATATAGTCCTAAATCAACGACTTGGGAGGGTGCTGAGACTTTCTGCCAGAATTACCCCATCTTATGCTAAATTTTGAGAGCTGGAAACTTTATATGTATATGACTGCCCTATTTTGATACTTGAAACTTTATTTTGAAATATTACGTAAGGATGAGTATTATTTTGCTGGTACATGGATACCCATAAAGATAGAATGCTACTTCACTCTAGTGATACAGGATATATGTTGTTTGTTTAAAATTTACTGGTGCATGGATACCGATATGCAATATGTCATTTAAATTAACATTGCAAGAATATGAAATCATAGATTAAACGTTATAAGATGAAACTATCTATCAATTTATTTCATTGCATTTCAAATATGATTGAAGGAAAGGAAATAGAAGAGTAACTACATTTTAAATATGAAAATGAAACATATTGGTATACAGAGTGAAAATGGTTAAAACAAATGCATCATAGATGGAACATGTATGAACTAAACGGAAGCATTATCTAAACGAAAAATTGTATTGGACATATTGATACATACATGGACAAATGTTTTAAACCAAGTATGATATATAAGTTCTAGGATCAATATCATAGATAGCAATGTATTTGGAATGTGTAGGGATTGTTATATGGGTAACAATTTGTTATGAACAATATAGATGCATATGCTGTAATGTGTGTACGATTGTTTACATTGCAGATTGTGTACCAGTGATTACTTCGCAGAACACAGGTTACCGAAACAATAGACGTGATGATAGAATCCCCAGAACAGTTGAGACTCCATGTGATTCCATGATAGGGTGTTGACCTTGGTCCTACTAGGAGGAGTGGAGGTGTTGCCCACCGTTTATCCTCCAATACCTAGAGTCATGGGAGGACTGTGCGAGTCACGCTCCCCTAGACGTATGATGATGACTGCCAGATGCCTACAAGCATATCAAGTCGATGTAATCAACGCTGATATCTTTAAGGTCTATGAATGGATCAGTAAAACTGATGCCATGACATATTCCTGTAGAGGACGAATAGGATGGGAGTGGAAGAGATTAGGAAGGATAGGATGATTTTAGAATAGTCTGGACTCCGTAGATGTGGTTGAGATGAAAAGTAACAAATAAATTACAAAAACATGCATATTCAAACGGAATTCAATCTTAAAATACAAACCTTCTCACATGTGCCCTAATCTCTAAAACATAATTATCGATATGAGTAAATGAAACCCTAACTTCAGGACGAAGTTTTTCTGAAGGGAGGAAGTATGTAACGACCCATTCCTAATTTATAAGTAAAATAACATTAGCGAATATACGACATACGCATATGATAGCTACACATGCCTATATTGCATACCCCGCACTAGTATTAAGACTACCTAAGTAAGAATAACGAATTGAATATTACTATATATTTTATCTCGCCATGATATAACGAAATATCAACATGATACATAACACATATACCGCTCTATCTGCATATGCATGGGAGAGTGTTATTTAAGAAAATCAGATTATAATTTAGTAAAAATTATATGTGGGTGAATCAATAAAGTAATAATATAATTTAATTAAGGCAAATTAATTAAGTTAAAAACAAACATAATACAAATTAAATCCAAGTTAAGCTCTACATAAAGCCATCACATCTACGTAACTAGATAAGGACTCAATATGGATATTTCATGCACTTAACCCCAAAACCTTATCTCTAAGTTAATATCTCCTTAAATGAATATAATATCTCCTTAAATGCATGAATACCCTCTTAAATGCCATAATATCTATGGGAGTTGAGGGCTGTGGAGAAAAATGATATAAGGGAGAGGATGTGAAGTGGGAGGGGGGACGGTCTTTTGGAAAAATTCTGCATTCTGTCAAAAAGGAAGGATTGAAGGATACAAACAGTTTTGGAAGGGAGTCTCATCGTTCTTGGGATTCTAGGCACGGGGGCAGAGGAGACATCCTTTGGATCTAGGATTGTTCCTAGATTGGCTGGGAGGATTTGATTGTTTCGGTAAACTGTTCAACTGTTCACAGCATCACATGAGGAGAACCACCATTAAATCATCAGCTTTATTCCAGGTATTTTCCCATGTATAGACTAGTTCCTTATGAAAGATTAAAATTTCATTGATGATTTGCATTTAATCGTATTAATGCTGACTTAAATATATATATGCTTAGATTTATTCATGGAAAGGGTGTCTTAGATTGTATTCATGGAAAGAATGATAGTTGTAGCAATGATTACCCTGTTGGTCGAATTAGCACTAAGTCCCTCTCTAGCCTAACACTAAAATTTAGTGGATAAGTTAGAAAAATTCCAAAGTGGGTTCTTACACCCTTTAATTAATCAGTTTCCCTAAGTTTATACTTAGGAAAACATTAAAAAAAAGATTAATTATTTTAATTAAACCATCTCTAAGTGGAATCTTCCAAAATCCTTTCTGGGTTTTATGGAATACATGTGTCTTAGCCCATATACAAAATTACAAGGCTAGAGCACAACCGCTGCTACCAAAAATCAACAGATGCAGTACAGATGTAATATCCCGAAGGGGAAATAGACAATAATATAAAGCATACAACAAGACATATAGTGCTAGAAACAAACCATGAAGCTGATACACATGAAATAGAGAATGCTAAGCCATTTTATTATACTGAGAAATATAAAGAAGTACAAGGGGTGATCAGAATGATGGCACCTCGACTTGCACCAGGCAAGTGTAGGAATACTCTCAGAATGTCAAAGGAAATGGCTGTTCTCTGTTCTAACTACAACTACTGAAATACTACCATGCTGCTGCAACTGCTGGAACCAAAATGAGTATTTGGGGCTGCTCCCCTACTCGGAAAATGTTGATACTCTGAAATCGGCCTCCACTCACAATACCCAAAAAATCCCAGAGAGCGTTTCTGAAATGTTCGACCTCCGAAAATGCCTCCCTTGAGGATCTACGCTATCCTCCCAAGGGCCACGCTGGTGCTGAATGACAACCTCCAAAATAGGGACTCCCTCTCTCCCAAATATCTCCAATAGGCAAGGGCTGGCCCCTCGCTCAATTCTCCGACCCGAATCCTCCAAAATGACACCAATCCGGAACTCTCCCAAGATGAACTGCGTCCTCTCTCTCAAGACTGCGCAGTCCCTCGATGCTCCACTCCACAACGAAGGAAACCACAAATCCTCCTGCAAAAATGATGGTAGAATACCTCACCCGAGCAAGCACTCGAAGTCTCCCAGGGCTGAGGATGGGATCTCCGCACGGAGACACCCGATGTACTAAACAGTACTGCAGACAAGCTAAACAGCCAACGTGCTCCAAGTCGAAATGACAAGCTTAAGATGCATAAACATGAATGATCAAATGAAGAGGCTCTCCTCCCTTTATCACGATGGGCCTCTCTCAACCCTATGCCCCACCATCTCCTACGTGCCCCTTGGCCCATGCTGCCCCTCTCAATTGCGTGAGGTAGGCCCCATGTTGCCCACATGGTCTACGTCCTCCTCTCCCTGCGCTGTCCACTTGGTCACTAGGCCCCACTTCCTCAAATACGATGTGGACTTTAGGGAAATACTTTATCCTAAGTGAGTTATTTAATATTTCACTTACTTTATTCATGCTCCAACTATAATAAGGCAAAATTGGTCAAAATTAATATTTCCAATTAGCTATTGCTAATTGAGAATATTACAACAGATGTGGCAGAGTTATGGGCAGCAGTACAGAGAGCAGCAACAGCGCAGTGATTGAGGGCAACAGCCCAAGCATCAGCGCGGCGACCGATGCCAAAGATCAAGGCAATGTTTTAGTGTGTAAGTATTGCTAGAGCACACTCCTCGCTAAGAGGGAGTGTTGAGATTTTTGGGTAGCATCGGATGTGCTCTAGCTCCAAAATTTTGTGCAGGAGCTCGAGTACATGAGATCTCCAAGACCCAGAAAGCGTTTGGAGAAATTCCATCTAGTTTGATATTTATTCAAATAATTAATCTTTTTAATTAAGGGCCCCAAGTCTAACTTCGGAAATTTAAAAGATTAAAGTGAATTAAATTAAACATGTGATGAGAATGTTCTAAGTGAAGTGGATCAAGCAACTTCTAATCTTAGTCGTTGATTAGAGATTATATCACGGTCGTTGGTTTGCCAACAAGAAAAGTATAAGAGAAGGGCTTGGAGTCAGTTGAAGAACACACACGATAGCAGATTCACTGAGCTAAGTAGAAATTCTAGGGCGGGGTTTGCTAAGAATTTCGAAGCAAGTTTGCAATGCAGTGAGGAGAAGAGATTGGCAAGGGATGATCTGATCCGAGGCCAAGAATACAACAGCGGCAGAGAGGCAGTGTACCAAGCAGTGCAGAGGCCAGCCAGAGATATGCAGTTCAGCCAGAGCCACGCAAAAGGCAGTGCAAAGGTAGCAACAACCCTTCAGGGGTGACTCAGGCCCAGACAAGGCAGCGTAGGGGCAGCATAAGCCCAGAAAGGCTAACGCAGGACCAGCCAGGGCAGCGTAGGGGTAGCGTAAGCCCATAAAGGCTAACGCATGCCCATCCAAGGCAGCGCAGAGGCTGACGCAGAGGGTTGAGGGACAACGTTGGGGTTTCCAGTGGGCCAAAAAGGGCTCTAGTCCTGTCAATCCCATTTGAGGGTGTGAATCAGCAATATTTTTTATGTCTGAGTGAAAGAGGTACTACTACCGTGTAATTTCTCTATAGGGCAAACAATTTTGGCGCCCAGATATTGTTGTATTTAGATTCTACATAATAATAAAACCCTCTAGAGCTAGCTGCACTAGTTTTCCCGCATTGGGTTTTTCCGGAGAGATTTGTCCGAAAAAATTGTGTGTCACTTTGTCATATGTGCGTAATGTTCAGTAAATGATCTGTATGTGTAGTCTGTTATTTGTGTTTAATTCGTTGTTTTTCTGAATATTCAAATTAATAACTTGTATAAATAATCAAGTAGGAGAAGGAAATCAATAGTTAGCAGTAGGATTTCTTAGGTTAAGAAATTTTCACAAAAACAACAGTGTCCTATGTTTTCATTATTTTTTCTTGCTCAGTTTCTGTTTTCACAAATGTATTTTAATGGGTGAAGGATGCTTCAATAACTGCTTTGATATTTTAAAAAGTAATCTTTTAATAACTTGTTAAATCAGATTTGCAACTAGGAGAAGTAGTTTAGCTTGTTGCAGTAGGGATTCTAGATCTAGATCTTGGAATTTTCACAATCATATCTTGCCATATTGATGCATTATCCATAACTTTGGGCATAGTGCATGGAAATTCCTAGATCTGAACAATCTAAGGAATCCTACTGCAACCAACTGAATGAATTCTTCTATAATGTAATTTACTTTACACAATTAATTTTGGGAGCGTGGGTTTTACCCATTGGTATCTCTATCTCTCCACCTTTTTGGAGAGGATTTTTGGCTTGATTTTTTATCTTTTTCACTTGCATGAATATCATTTAATTGGGGAATTAACACAACCATGCATTACACTCATTTTGCATGCACTTCAATCTAATTTGCTACAAGTTTCAAGTCTTTTTACTTTCATAGCAAGTTCAAACTTTTGCATGCATGCACTTTTAACTTCAATCTAATTTTTCATGAATTTTGTTCCAAGCCTACTTATGCTTCACTTTTAATTACATCTTACATGCAACAAGTATTTGAGCAAACTTTCTCCATAAAGTAACATTCTATTTCATGACAAGCAAATACATTTCAAGTTTGAATGTTAATTTTCATTATTTGGTTAATTTACTTACATGCCCCAAGTAATCACTAAAATTTTACCTCTAAAATAAGTTGGTTGAATACACATTTTAGGGACACTCTACTCCTCTACTAACTCCTCACTGTGAGATCCATATATTTTGGCAAGGGTGAGGTATGAGGATTGAAGAGTTAAATTGTAACCTTGCTTCAAAACTAATATCTTACTTGCAAATTCTTGAATTTTTTCTTTCTTGATGGTTTTAGAGTCTCACATGCAACATCATTTCCCATTTTCAAGAAGTATTCCCTTTCATGCAAGTATTGTAATCCCTTTTGCAACAAGTTTAGTTTAATTTTCTTGTACTTGGACATTATCTACATTAGCAAGCTTCATTACATGTTTGATGGACATCATTGTAGAAATTTCTATTCCTAACCCCGGTTTTCAGTTTCTCCTTATTTCTCCCATAAAGTTAAATGCTCATTACCATAGCCATACATTCAACAAGCTGGAAAAATAAATATTTTTTGAAAACACAAATTCTGGAAATTTCACAGTGCTGAAATGCAAAAATAAAAACTCAGAAAAATAAATCAGCCACACACAGAAAATTGACGCGCTGATTTTTGGTCAAGATGACCGTGGAAAAAACCCCTACAACTCTTGGGAAAAACCAGTTCGAAAGCTTCTCTTTATTTCTGGAAAATGCTTTTACAGAAACGTGAAATGTACAGGAAAAATTCCAACAAACAATGTACAAACTTATCTTGTTTCGTGCTTGCTCTGCCTTGGAAAACGTGCCAAAACAACAAAATGTTCAAAACATAAATTTATTATAGCATTTAATAGCCTTGAAAATCATGCTCGATACTTAGTTGTATGGTCGTACGAACTGTACGGAAAAGTACAGCAGAACTGCCTCCTCGAAATCTGTGCTTGTTGCCTCGAAAACTGTGCCCACCAACCTCGGAATTCGTGCCTTTAGCTTGTTGTACCTTCACCTCAATTTATGTGTTGTCTCTCTCCTCGAAAATCATGTCTCAAGCTGTTGACGAACTGTTGCCTCGAAAACTGTGTTGCACAGACTTGCTGCCTCGAAAATCGTGCAGCCTCTTGCTGCCTCGAAAAACATGCAGCCTCTTGTTGCTGTACGGACTGTTGAACTCTTCCTCTCCTTCACCTTCTCAAGCTAAGAAATTCTCCAACTCTCTCTCCTTCTCTCAATCTGCTCATGAAAGAAATGAATGATCTTTTCTCTCCTTTTCCTCCTTTAACCTAACCCTAAGTAACTTTCGGGGAATCCCTAAATTCAATGGCTGAGATAGCTTTAGATCTAGGGCCGAGATTAAATGCTCATTTAAATCTCACTTTCTATTTTTTAATTCACCCGGTAACCAAATTTCAACACTCCCTCTTACCGAGGAAGGTGTTCCTCACCACACCCATCTTGTCTCTGAAGTAGACATGCTTAGCCTGTGGTAAGGCTTTAGTAAGAATATCTGCAACCTGCTCATCAGTGGGAATATACTCAAGCTTCACAGCTCCCTTCTGAACATAGTCTCTGATGAAGTGATATCTGATGCTGATAAGCTTTGACCTATCATGAAATACTGGATTCTCCGTGAGTTTAATGCAACTCTGATTATCACAGTATATCACTAAAGGTCTCAACGGTTGACCAAATAAGCCAAACAACATCTTGCGAAGCCATATGGCCTCACAACTAGCTAGACTGGCTGCCATGTACTCTGCTTCCGTTGAACTCAATGCCACTGACTGCTGCTTTCGACTAAACCACAACACAACTGCCGAATCCAACCCAAAACAGCACCCTAAAGTGCTCTTCTTATCAGAAGCACAACCTGCCCAATCAGAATCAGTGTAACCTGCCAATCTCACTCCATCTCCCTGCCTATAATCCAGACCATACTCCACTGTCCCCTGCAAGTACCGCAAAATGTGTTTTGCAGCAACCCAGTGCACCCTCCTGGGCTCACACATGCACTGGCTCATCGTGTTAACTGCAAAACATATATATCTGGTCTAGTATTGACCAAATACATCAAGGAACCAATCAGTTGTCTATACAATGTGGGATCCACCAACTCGGAATCTGAAGCGTGAAGCTTCTTCCAGTTGGTGATCATCGGTGTCGACATGGGTCTACAATCCTCCATGTGGAATCTGTTAAGAATGTCCACAATATACTTCCCCTGCCCCAGGAAGAAATGCCCCTCCTCCTGCCACACCTCCAAATCCAAAAAGTAATGCATCAAGCCAATGTCCTTCATCTCAAACACCGATGCAAGATCTCTCTTGCAGCTCTCTATGAGTCTCTCTGCACTCGTAATGACCAAGTCATCCACATACAACACCAGAATGAGAGGCTCCTCACCTATCACAATAAAGTATGGGTTCGGATCTGCATCACTCTTTGTGAAACCCATCTCCTGCAAGTATCAATCCTGGAGTACCAAGCTCTGGGAGCTTGCTTCAGGCCATAAAGGGCCTTCTTCAGTCTGCACACATGGGACTCCTTCCCATGCACCTCAAAGCCCTGTGGCTGCTCAATGTACACCTCCTCCTGTATGAAGCCATTGAGAAATGAGGTCTTCACATCCATCTGGTGGATTTTCCAACCCATCTTTGCTGTTATCGATATGATAGAGCGAATCGAAGTATATCGAGCCACGGGAGCGAAGGTCTCCTCATAATCAACTCCCTCTACCTGGGAGAACCCTCTAGCCACAAACCTTGCCTTGAATTTCTCAATGCTACCATCTACAGCATGCTTTACCTTGTAAAGCCATCTAGAAGTAACTACAGATTTTCCCTCAGGCCTCGGCACCACCTCCCAAACATCATTCTTCATGATAGAAGAATACTCCTCCTGCATGGCCTCTCTCCAGACCTGCTGGCTAGTTGCCTCCTCATAGCTAGAAGGCTCAGAGTCAATGATGTTGGCAACCATTGCCATATAGCTACAAAACCTATCAGGTGGTCTGCTTTCTCTGATCGGCCTCTTTGGCCCAACAACAGATGTGGCCTCTCTCAAGGTATCCTGAAGCCACTTGGTTTTCCTCTTCCCTGAGCACACTTCTCCCGCTGGAGAATGAAACTCCTCCTCCTCATTAGGAGCTTGAACTCTTGACTGTCTGTCTGTTTTCCTCCTACTTGAAACTGAATCGTTAGACACTGACATACCGTGTGAACTGTCCATCAGTGGACTCCCTAGTGAATGGATTTGCAAACTGCTCTGCATGCTGCCCGAAGCACCATCCCTCTGACTCTGCGAGCCACTGCTCACTGATAGACCTAACACCATAATCGCTGGGCCTCCTGATCCTCTTGATCCCTGCCCACTGGATCCCTGTGCCTGACTCAGCTGCTCCTGAGGGTCTGGCTGATCCAGATACTCTAAATCCCGTGACCTCCTGAAAGCCCTGTCCTCCTCGAACTTCACATCCCGCCTGAAAACAACTCTCCTCTGTGCGGGAATATAAATCCAAAAGGCTTTCGAGGTCTCACTGTAGCCCACAAAGATACCCTTCTCTGCGGTGGGCTCTAGCTTGGTCCTCTTCTCCTTGGGTATGTAGGAGTATGCAATACACCCAAAGATACGAAAATGACCAATATCAGGCTTCTTCCCAGAAAAAGCCTCCTCCGGAGTCACATGCCCCAAGGCACGATGCGGACTCCTATTCTGCAACAACATTGTTGCAGGCCTCTGCCCACAAAAACAATGGTAATCCCTGATCATGTAGCATGGCTTTGGCAACCCCTCCGATGGATCTGTTCTTCCTCTCTACAACCCCATTCTGCTAGGGGCTGTAAGGAACTGTGAACTCCCTCCTAATGCCTGCCTCCACACAATAGTCAACAAACTCACCAAGGGTGTACTCCCCTCCATTGTCCGACCTAAGGGACTTGATCTTCCGACCTGTTTGAGTCTCCACAAGAGCTCTGAACTCCTGAAACCGCTTGAAAACCTCACTCTTGGTCTTCAAGAAATAAATCCAGGTCCTCCTGGAGTGATCATCAATGAATAAAACATAATACTCATATCCACTCCAGGAAACATGAGACATCCGACCGCTCACATCGGAATGAATCAAATCAAGTATCCCAGTCGATCTGCTGTCACTGCTGGGAAAAGGGGATTTGACAAACTTGCCCATCGCACATCCTCTGCATGTATCCAGATGATCAATATTGAAATCTGGCACACCTTTAGTGATCTCTCGCAATGTCCTCAAGGCTCCATGATACATGTGCCCCATCCTGCGATGCCAAATCTCGCATAGCTCTGAACTACTAGCTCTACTGCCGGTACTACTGCTCAATGCCCAAAGGGGTTGAAATGCAAACTTGTACACCTTTGCATGGCATACACCAATCACTCTAGCTGAATCAGTTGGAGCGCCCCTGGGATATATAAACACCTGTCCTCTCTTGAACAATATCTCATTCCCTCTGTCCTCCAATGCTGAGATGGATATGAGGTTCTTCCTCATCCTTGGTACATATAGAACATCCGACACTTTCAAGGGAGGTTTGGGTTCCCTATCAAATGTCAATGTCCCCACACCAACTACTCTAACAACGTTGTCATCTCCAAGTACTGCCTCTGTACCAGTGCCACTCTTTGAAAGCTTTGAGAAGTACTCACGGACTCTTGTCATATGACGTGAAGCCCCACTGTCAACATACCAGATACCTGAAGATGCTCTGCTAGTGGAGGGAAATGCACACTCCCTCTCAACCTCCGTGGCAGGTGATCCTGCACTAGTGGACTCACAAGCAATGAACCCAAACTCCCGGTCAAAGCTATCCGAAAATTCATCTATCTCTGCTGATGTTGCCATGGTCTTGTTCTTCCCTTTCTTCTTCTTCTCCGGACACACAACTGCATAGTGTCCCATCCTCTGACAATTCCAACACTTCACCTCGGAATAGTCCTTCTGCGTGTTCACCTGATTACCTTTGCCTTTGCCCCCACCACTACTTGTGGAAGCTTGCTTCTTTCCCTTGCCTTTCTTGCCTCCTGCTAACAGTGCTACATCCTCATCCTGCTCAACAGGTTTGGCTGCCCCAAGCTGGCTCTTTCTGATTTCAGTCTGTATGCAATCATCCCAGAACCTCTCCCAAGTGGGAAGGGTCTCACGTGCACAAACCCCATCAGCAAAGTTCAGCCATGAACTGGGAAGGCCATTCACTGTAATCCGCACCAACTCGGTGGGTAGAATGACCTCTCCAACTGCTGCCAACGCATCTCTCACATTAGTGATATTTGTGAGATATCCAATAGCACTATCAGTCTTAGCCATCTTAATGGTCTTCAGCGTCTCCCATAGGACCATTTTTCTGTTCTCATTGGTACTCTAGTAGAGATTGGTCAAGGTTGTCAACATCTCATGAGCAAATCTCTTTCCTCTCACATGAGGAATGACATGGTCTTTAATACCATCCAGAATCAGCCTCTTACCCTTGTTATTCTTCTTATTAAAGTCTGCCAACTGAACAGCATCAGTAGGCACATTAACAAGGTGTTGTTGGGTATGCACCATTATACCCTAGACTTCTGCCTCCTCAAAGATGCTCTGCATTTTTTCCTTCCATACGTTCTAGTTACTATACCCATCCAACCTATCCTCCACCCTCAAGCCCAAAGACATGCTTACTGTCCTAATAAGCTGAAAATAACACTGTTGTAGTAAAGGTACTGTTTTTTGTGTGAAAAATCAGCTTGCCGTAATTTTTCTTCTTGTTGTCCCAAACTGTACTTTTCAGCAAAATAGCTCTGATACCATGTAGAAATTTCTGTTCCCAACCCTAGTTTTCAGTTTCTCCTTATTTCTCCCATAAAGTTAAATGCCCATTCCCATAGCCATACATTCAACAAGCTGGAAAAATAAATATTTTCTGAAAACACAAATTCTGGAAATTTCACAATGCTGAAATGCAGAAATAAAAACTCAGAAAAATAAATCAGCCACACACAGAAAATTGACACGCTGATTTTTGGTCAAGATGACCCTGGAAAAACCCCCTACAACTCTTGGGGAAAACTAGTTCGAAAGCTTCTCTTTATTTCTGGAAAATGCTTTTACAGAGACGTGAAATGTACATGAAAAATTCCAGCAAACAATATACAGACTTATCTTTTTTTCGTGCTTGCCTCCGCCTTGGAAAACGTGCCAAACCAACAAAATGTTCAAAACAGAAATTTATTACAGCATTTAACAGCCTTGAAAATCGTGCCCGATACTTAGCTGTATGGCCGTACGGACTGTACAAAAAAGTACAGCAGAACTACCTCCTCGAAATTTGTGCTTGCTGCCTCGAAAACTGTGCCTAGCAACCTCGAAATTTGTGCCTTTAGCTTGCTGTACCTTCACCTTGATTTATGTGTTGTCCCTCTCCTCGAAAACTGTGCCTCAAGCTGTTGTACGGACTGCTACCTCGAAAACTGTGTTGTTGTACAGACTTGCTGCCTCGAAAATCGTGTAGCCTCTTGCTGCCTCGAAGAACGTGCAGCCTCTTGCTGCTGTACGAACTGCTGAACTCTTCCTCTCCTTCACCTTCTCAAGCTCAAAAATTCTCCAGCTCTCTCTCCTCCTTCTCTCAATCTGCTCATGAAAGAAATGAATGATCTTTTCTCTCCTTGTCCTCCTTTAACCTAACCCTAAGTGACTTTTGGGGAATCCCTAAATCCAATGGCTGAGGTAGCTTTAGATCTAGGGCTGAGATTAAATGCTCATTTAAATCTCACTTTCTATTTTTTAATTCACCCCACTATAATAAAGGCCCACTTAGTCATTTATTTCCAAAGTCACTTTTCACTTTCTAATTTCACATTGACTTTATTTAAGTCACTTTAAAATTAGACTTAGTAACTTTATCACTTAAAGTCACTTTTAAATTAGATTTGACTTTATAACTTTGTAAAGTCACTTTAGGAGAAAAATTAAATTCTTTTGGACACTCTTCCCTAGGCCAAAGATCAAAGCCTTAGGGAACCACCTGTCCTCCGGTAACCAAATTTCAACAATCATGTTCATGAATGGTTGATGAGTCTCATTTACTTTTCAAGTACTCTTATTTCATGTTGCAAGGCTAAATGCATGTTGGTTTAAATTTAAAGTCTTTCTATCATCTGGTTTATATTTTGGTCACTAATTGTTTCCTTGAGAACAAGATAGCTTCATGTGCTTTGATTCATAAATTCGTTTATCTTGAAAGCATTTTTGATATCTTGTGCTCACATTTTCTTGTTTCACTTTTCAGGATTACTCGTGTTTTCCATTTGAAAGCATTTCATCTATTTTTTTAAGCAAATATCTTTCATTTCTTGAGCAATACTTTGAATGCATTGGTTTTCACATGCTTTATGCTTATTTTATGTGTTGATGGTTAATGGTTATTTCAATTTACATTGCTCATATCACTTTTGCTTATAAATCTCAAGAAGTAATATGTTTAACTATAACACTCTCCCAGAACCTCATATCTTAACATAGTTTTCCTTTAGTGACCACCCCCCATAGCTAGCCTAGGAGATAGCTTAAACGAAGAGAGTTGGGATTAGTGTGACAACCCCTCCTCTCAGTTCTTTGCCACTAACCACACCTTGTGGGGTTAAAGGCTTTTCTCACTAACTTGTAGGTAGGTGTAGGCGACAAGCAAATCAACACCCCCCATAGCTTGTTGTAGGGAGACAGCTAGAACAAAGAGCACAGGGACCAGAGTGACAACCCCCATCCTATTGCTGCATCTTTCCAAGACAGTTTGGGCGACGACAACATTGACTGACAACATACTCTTTAAATAACACACACCCATTGATAGACCCTACAACATTACATATACCAACCTCAACTAATAGTGCATTACATGGGTTAGAAGCAACACATGGCAACAATTTGCATTAGCTATCATTCAAGATTGATAAACCCTCACTCTTGGTAGACATCAAATGTTGTAGTAGCTTTAAAACCTCACTCTGTCATACAGGTTTTTGGCTATACAACACTAGGATCAACAGTATATCAAAATAAAATAATCCCTGCAAGTAATAAAACACACAACACTGTTGATTTTTGGGTAGCATCGGATGTACTCTAGCTCCGAAACTTAAAAGAGGGGTTAGAACACATGAGATCTCCATGACCCAGAAATCGTTTGGAGAAATTCCACCCAGAACTTAAGTTATTCAAATAATTAATTATTTTAATGGAGACCCTAAGTCTAACTTAGGAAAATTAAATAATTAAAGAAAAATAATTTAACATGTGCGTGAGAATGTTCTAAGAGATGAGGATCAATTCTTTTCTAATCTTAGCCGTCAATTAGAGATTACATCACGTCCATTGATTCGTCAACTAGAAAAGTATTAAAGGAAGGCTTGGGGTCAGTTGGAGAATACACACAGAGTGGTAGCACTTGAACTAAGTCAAAATTCTGGGGCACGGTTTGCTGAGAATTTTCGAGTGAGCTTGCAGTGCAGCGAGGGGTAATTCGGCAGTGGGATTTTTGAGTCCAAGGCCGAGAATACAATAGCAGAGAGGCATATCCGTACCACAGAGCAGCACATGCCTAGGAGGGGTGACACAGAGGCAGCGTAAGCCCAGGAACGGTGACGGAGAGCCAGAAGGGATCACGCAGAGGGACGCAGGGCCAGCCAAGGTGACGCAGTCACTCAGTGACCAGCGCTAGGGTTTTAGTGGGCAAGATTGGGCTCGTATTCAGCAGGTCGAAAAGGGTGACGCAGCCACACTGAAGGGTGACGTAGTCTTAGCGCAGAGCTTGCTAGGGACTGTGTAGGCACCTTTGGTGTTCTTCATTCTCACGCTGAATCAGCCATAATATCTGTCTTCAGAGATAGAGGTACTTCTCTCGGGATTTTCTTTGTTGGGTAAACCACTAGTGGTAACTTAGTTTGTATTCAAGAATCTGCATAATAATAAAAACCATCAAGAGTTGTTGCATCAGTTTTCCCGCATTGGGTTTTTCCGGGGACATTTGTCCTAAAAAATTTGTGTCTCCTTTGTTGAATGTGCTTAATTCTTCAGTGCTTGATATGTATATTTGTGTAGGCTGCAGTGTATTAACTTTGATGTTTTACTGAATAATTCAAAAAAATAACTTGTTATGTAAATCAAACAAGTAGGAGAAGTAAATCAGATTACTGCAATAAGGTTTCTGTTTAGTAAATTCAGAAATTTTCACATGGTATCAAAGCCATTGCAGATCAAGGAGAGTTGGAGCCATCAGCAAAGAGACAAAGTTTTTGCTTCAGGAAGGCAGCTGTGACAACACAGATCTACGAAGAGGCGGCACAACGCCAGAGGGACAATGTAGGCCTAGGAGAGGTGACACAGAGCCTTTCTAGCTCATGCAGAGTTGACACAAAGGCTCACACAGACCCAGAGGGGTGACGCAGAGCCAGTCTAGCTCATGCAGACCCAGAAGGGTGACACAGTCCAAGAGGAGATAATCTTGTGTGAGTTGTTGTGGCTGGAAGTGCAATTTGGTTCTTTGAAAGTTGCTGGTGGGGTATTGATTCTGTCGGTGCAAAAAAGTGCCTAGCAGGGTTGACAAAGTAGGGGAAACAAATCCTCAGTAGACTTTCTCACCAAGAAGTCTGAGATCTTATCAATGGAGTGATTAGAGAGGGCTGATTCGACAACTGTTGGTGGAGAATTTCTGAGAGGGAAATCACTTATCAAAGGGAGTGTATTCTCTAGAGGGCTTCTAGCGCCAAGAAACCCAGATCCAAGTCTTTTTGGTGAGGGTAGCAGCAGAAGTAGGGAGAGGAGTATTCGCTTCGACAGCTTTTGAGCAGAGATGGCTGCACATGGATTGAGGGATCGGGACAGGTTGGATGGAGTATCCAACTTCGTCGTCTAGAAGGCCAGAATCCTGTCAGTTCTAGATGAATATCACATCAAAGATCACGCCGAGAAAGTTTGCGTTGTTCCTGTTGATGCTAATCCATTGAAAAAGTATGAGGAAGTGCAAGCAAGGGCTAAGCGCTTGATTATGGACGGGGTCAAGGATCATGTGGTCTGACACATTGTTGAAAAGAACACAACAAATGAGATGTGGACGACGTTGACCTCAATGTATCAAGGGACTTTTGTCCAAAGGAGAATGCTTCTAGAGAATCAGCTTCGACTATTCCAGATGCATAAGGGAGAGGAAATCGACCCCTTCGTCATTATATTGAAGGCGATTCGTGATCAGCTGGCTGCTATGGGGGCCACTCCTAATGAGCGTCTATTAGTCAGGACTGCCCTAAATGCAGTGTCTGAAGAGTGGGAGACCTTTGTCCAAGGCATTTTGGGCAGAGCAACACTTCCAAATTGGGAAGACATGTGGGCAGCTCTTCGACAAGAAGAGATCCGGAGGATGACCAAGGCAAGCAACACCAGCAACGGAATCAAGATCAAGGAGGAGGAAGATGCGGCTCTCGCATCTAAGGGACAACAGGGGCAGCAAGGGAAGAAGAAGAGAGACCTTTCAAAGATCAGGTGATTCAGATGTGGTGAACTAGGAAATTTCGCCACTACTTGTCCTCCGAAGAGGAAGGGCAAGGAAGATTCAAATTCAAAGGCTGCAGCAACTAAGGGTGATGATGGGAGTGATGACAATGTGGCTACGAGTAGTCATGTGCCTCGAGAGAAGAGGTGAGGCGACATAGATCTATAGATTGATCTATGGATAGCAGTGGGAGGCAGGACCCTTGAGGTGCCCAAACTCTTAGATCACATGCGAGCTACGAGAGCCGTTAATGACAGTAGCAGGATAACTGGTGTCAGTTGGTGCAGAGGATTTATGGAGGCACATTGGCAGTGCTAGGACGCTGAAGATATGAGCAGCGCAGAGCAGAGGCAACAACAGTGTAGAAGCAGCAGTTGAGAGGGTGATGGGATTTCAGCAGTGTAGAGGCAATGCTTACGCAGTGCATAGCAGCAGCAGCACAGAGGCACCAGAGGGTCAGCACAGATAAGCAACAAAGGGTGTTTTAGTATCGAGTGCAGCCAGACTGACTTGTCTGTCAAGGTTTTGGGTAATGTTCTTCAGTTTCTTAACTCTCAGCAACTGAGTTGCAGTGCAACAGTTAGCAGTGGCAGTGTTATGGGCAGCATGATGTAGCATTTGAGAGGGAGTTGTAGTACAGATGAGGCAGTGTCAGTGGCAATGACATGGGCAGCAGTACAGAGGGCAGCAGTACTATGGATGAGGGGCAGCAGGCCAAGCATCAACAACACAAGGGACCGATGCCATGGATCAGAGTAACGCTTCTGGATTGAAGTGTTGCTAGAGCACATTCCTCGCTAAGAGGGAGTGTTGATTTTTTGGTAGCATCAGATGTGCTCTAGCTCCGAAACTTTGTGGGGGGGGCTAGAACACATTTTCAAAATTCTACTGCAATATCTTGGTTTATTTCTCCTACTTGATTTAAATTAATACAAGTTATTTTTGGAAATTAGATTTAGAAGATACCGAAATAAACACAACTACAGCCTACACATGCAGATCATTTACTGAATAATACACTCATACAACAAAGTGACACATGGATTTTTGGAGATAAGTCCCCAGAAAAACCCAAAGCAGGAAAACTGATGCAGCAGATATGAGGGTTTATTTATTAAGTAGATTCTGAATACAGTAAATCTGGGTTCCAGATGTGGAAAACTCGACAGAGAATAAAAGAACTCAAATCTGCAGCTAACCTAATGTTCGAGTGCCAAATATTTCACTGATCCACACCCTCAAACGGGATTTACAAGACTGAGCCCGAATCTGGCCCTAGAAACCCTCAGCGCTACCCTTGAAGCCCCAGCATCAACCCTGCTAGCCTCAAAATGCCACTACACTACCCAGAGAGGGACTACGTAACCCTTGGAAGGGTGAAGCAGGCCTTACAGTAGCCCTGGAGACCCTCTGCGTAACTTTTGAAGCCCCCTGGTGCCTCTGTGTTGTCCTGCATAGCACCTGCATAGTTGTTGCTCTGCTTCTCTGCGTTGTCCATGTTGTTACTCCTCTGCCTCTTACTGACTCTTGGCTCTGGGATCAGATCATCCCCTTAGCCAATACTAACCCTCGCTGCAGGAAATTCCTCCGAAAATTCTTGGAAAACCTGCCCTAGAATTCCAGATCTATTCCTTAGCTCTGCAACTATGTGTCTTTACAAATGACCCCAAGCCTTTCCTTTATACTTTTCTCGTTGGGAAACCAACAACCATGATCAAATCTTGAATCAATGGCTAAGATTAAAAGAAAGCTTGATGCGTGTGAATTAAGACAATTTCATCACATGTTTAATTTAATTAACTCCAAGACCCAGAAATTGTTTGGAGAAATTCCACCCGAAACTAAAGTTATTCAAATAATTAATTATTTTAATGGGGACTCTAAGTCTAACTTAGGAAAATTAAATAATTAAAGTGAATTAATTTAACATGTGGGTGAGAATGTTCTAAGTGACAAGGATCAAGTATTTTCTAATCTTAGCTGTCGATTAGAGATTACATTACGGTCATTGATTCTTCAAATGGAAAAGTATTAAAGGAAGGCTTGGGGTTAGTTGGAGAATATACACAGCTAGCAGCACTTGAACTAAGTCAAAATTCTGGGGCGCGGTTTGCTGAGAATTTTTGAGTGAGGTTGCAGTGCAGCGAGGGGTAGTTCGACAGTGGGATTTCTGAGTCCAAGGCCCAGAACACAATAACAGAGAGGCAGATTTGTAACATAGAGCAGCGCAGGCCCAGGAGGGGTGATGAAGAGGCAATGCAGGCCCAAGAGGGGTGACGCAGAGGTAGCGTAAGCCCAGGATTGGTGACACAGAGGCAGTGTAAGCCCAGGATTGGTGACACAGAGCTAGAAGGGCTCACGCACAGGGACGTAGGCCCAGCCAGGGTGATGCAGTCACTCGGTGACCAGCGTTGGGGTTTCAGTGGGACAGATCGGGCTCGTATTCAGCAGATCGGAAAGGGTGACGTGCCCACATTGAAGGGTGACGCAGTCTCAAAGCAAAGCTTGCTGGGGACTGCGTAAGCACCTATGGAGTTCTTCATTCTCACGCTGAATAAACCATAATATCTGTCTCCAGAGATAGAGGTACTGTTGTCGAGATTTTCTCTGTTCGGTAAACCCCTACTGCTACCCTAGTTTGTACACAGAAATATGCATAATAATAAAAACCCTCAAGACCTGTTGCACCAGTTTTCCCGCATTGGGTTTTTCTGGGGACATTTGTTCGAAAAATATTGTGTCCTTTGTCGAATGTGCTTAATTCTTCAGTACTTGATCTGTATATTTGTGTAGGCTGCAGTGTATTTACTTTGATGTTTTACTGAATAATTCAGAAAAATAACTTATGTAAATCAAACAAGTAGGAGAAGTAAATTAGATTACTGCAGTAGGGTTTTTGTTTAGTAAATTCAGAAATTTTCACAAAGACTTCAATTCTCAGGTATAATAGATCACACACATTCATCTTCATGCTCCATCACACTGTCACACTACCTCCCAACATATTGGATTTTTCTCTGACTTCATGTGTAACATAGCTATAATATTCCTAATTGGAAATATCAAGTGATTAACAGAACATGCACTACAACAGTAACTCAAAAGTTTAACACATGAACAGAAATGGAAACATAAGGAAATTGCATCAAATTTTTATACTTTTATTAATTTTTTGAGCCAATAGAGTACATATAAGTTGGGAAAGAAGAACCTGGGCTTGCTACAACAAGCAAAGCAAAACCCAAGTTATAAATTTGTTGCCCAAGCGCTGGCGGGTCTCCTCTAAATCCTTTGCGCTAGCCCACAAATTCATTGCTCCTGCTATTGTGAAGAAATGGAGTTTAGGCCTTAGTTGTGCTTAGAAATCCCTGAAATTGCAAGTGGTACCTCTCCTCAAGTCCCCCAACGGAACCCAGAAAGGAATTAGCCTCAACCCAACACCCCATAAAACCCACAAAATGGTGCATACGACCCAATTTCTCCTCCTGTACACACTGCAGATAATGGTTGTAGAATGCTCCCCAAAATTTCCCACAACTCTCTGCAATCCCTTCTACCAATTTCTCCTTCAAATTCTATTGCTCCTTCAAATTCTGCTAGTGAGCCCCTGCACAACCCCTAAAAGCCACAAATTCGGCCTGAATAAATTCCTCAAACCTAGCACTACAAACCACCACAATTCCTCAGCAAAATCAAGACCAAACCCCTCTGAAATCCCTGGAAATTAGCCTGCACTGAACTTCCTCTCCCAAGTGGTGGGAATTTCTCCACTACTTCCTGGCCACACGCAGAACTGGCTGAATGCTCCTGCAAATGACTCCATAATGGCTCCAAGATGTCTCCAAGGTCTCCTCTAGGGTGACACTCATGGTTCACCGAAGGAGGAGTGGGAATTTCAGCCCAAAACTCCCTTGTGCTAAATAATACGATGTTGACTTGCCTAAGCAACATAAGCAAACTGTGATTCAATTATCAAATTGTCAAAAGGCCCCAAATGATGGTCCTCACCTCCTATTTATGCTTGTTGACCTCCTCCTCTCTTGTGGGCCCCTTTCGCCACTAGTACGCTCCCCTCCTCTTCTTTCTCTCTCTACAAGTGTGTGTTGCCTAAGGGAGTGTGTATTCCTTGGTTTGTGTGACCCCCACAACCCACTAAAAATTTGATATTTTCCTTCTCCTAAGTCAAAACGCCAAAATTTGTTTCCAAGCACAAAATTTATCAAAATTTTGAAGCCTCCTAAGTAACTTAAGAAATTGGGGATATTACAATAGCTTTGTCCTATGCTACAACTAACTTGACCTGGGTGTTGTAGATAACTTGGTCTTCTAATGAGTGGTAAGTTCAGCCTCCTTGACAGTGAGTTTGTTCCTTTGTAATAACTTGACCCCTCTATGGCACTGAATTCAGTCAACCTGTACCAATAGATTCAAGCCTTCAAGCTTGTACAGCTCAGTGATACATGAAAATCATTACGATACTAGCAGAACCCTATATACACTTGATCATTCGCACTAAATAGCATACACACTTCGGCTACAATTGCTCTGCTACAGGTGCGCACACCATCAACCTTTGGTCGATCCCATGCATGCCATTGAACTATGCTTCCAAACCCACATCAGACTATACGCACATGAAATACAAAATAGGTATGCACATATTAATAACACTATCGATCTATTGAATTTTTCTCAGATCGTATTACATGCTCCAACACATTATCCAACTGGTGATACACTCTGTAACAATATATAGTCACACCAAAAAAAGCTTAGATCAACATCGCTCTATAATGTCGACCCCTTTCACATGCGTATTCTACAGTTGATGGCACCAATCTCATACAACCTATACTGAAAATTGACGATGCAACTCTATCTAGCGGCAACGATCTCAGATTTACAGGAACGGACTCAAGCCTGATTGCTTTCCAACCGATTGCTATTCGATCTTCAGGCTGGTGATTTTCGGCCTTGGTACTTCCATGATCTTAACCTTAATAACAATCAGAGAAACTCGACTCACACGTAGACCAGAGCTCATAGAGCTCCTTCGTAAACTTTCTCACAACTAAATGCAATAGTCCAATAGTGTGTCCTCAAAAAGATTCACAACCCCGAGAAACTCTGCATATCTCAAGAATGATCAGATTGACCATCACACTGAGATTTCAACACTCTCATGCAAACTCCAAATCGCATGCAGAATAATTAAAACACATTTATCGCATCAGATCATGCATTCGCGCCAAGAAAGAGAATGTTGTGTCATTGGATCAACTCCCTATGCCCAGATCGGAGATACCACGTGTAATAAAGAAAAAAATGGGTCATCGATCTCTGTTAAGTGGGCTTGCATAACAATTTCTTGTTGGACTTAGATAATACGATTCAGAGAGTGCAGTGAGCCTTATATTTCATCATCGAATACTCAACATTTATGCACTTCTCCAATAGTAAATGTGTCCTTCAACAAATCAAATGATCTCGTCCTCAAGAATAACACTTGAACATAGATCTGGTCACCAAAGGGATTCGACCCAGTGACATGAATTTTTTCATCTTGCATAGGAACTCGATCTCGGCTTCAATGATTTGGTTCAGCCTTCTAACAATAATCTCTGGAATTTGGCACTATTCTTGGCGACGAGATCAATCCTGCAAATGATAAATCTGGCCCGACAAGTTACAAGAAAAACCCCAGGCTGGCAGAAGAACTAGCTCTAATACTACTATAATATCCCAAAAATGAATTTAAATTTAAATTTCAAGAAAATTTCTTCAAAATTTTATGTCGTAAATTTCTTCAACTGGAAACCACAAAATTAAATAAATTTTACGACATAATAACCTAGAAAACATATGCCGGAATTCTCAGCTTTATTTATATTAATCAAAATTAATTTTACAAATCATTGGAGGATAGCTGAGATGGGATCCTCCAAACTTAATCTGGCCCTAGGACATATTTATCTGCAACACTGGATCTGGCCTCCCAAAATTGTTCTACTACCGATAAGCGCTCCTATGAATTCTGGACAAATTCACCAAGGATGAAATGGATTACCATCCACTCTCACCAAATCACCCAAGGGTTTTTCATCCTAGGACTACTGAAGTTGAGAACTAGGTTCTCCAAACCTCACTAAAGACAAATACACAAATCCAAGATGTCCCAAATGATCTACTTCTCCTCTTTTTATAGATTTGATGGATTCCTCTCCAACCTTTTAGAAAGCTTCTCCTCTTATCCTTATCTTAAGTGACTTTTATATTACGTAAGTCACTTTTGGCCTTTTTTCTACAATTAATCATTTTCCCCTTATTTTATTTAATTAAGTGACTAATTAAAGTCACTTTTAATCCAGGAAAATGGTAAATCGTCCACCATACTTCCTCTCGCTGCTAGAAGTCAATTTTCATCATCCTATCATGTAGATATTCTCATTCTAGTTCCAACGAGCTATTACACTAAGTTGTTCCATCAAATATTCCTCCTGAAATGCCACCTTAAGCGTAATTAATTAAGTTAGGCTCAATAACCTCGTTTTATGAGAATTATAGGAATGCAATGGAACCAAAAGAAAGTTGTGCAGAACTGACCCTGATTATGGAATATGCTAGGCAAACAACGTTAGACTTCCATAAAACTCTTCAAAACCCCTCTGGAACCTCTGATGACATAATGATGCTCCTATGACCTGGCCATCACATACCCTAGAAATTCATCCTGGTTGTACTATAGATGAAACTGAAAATGGGACATTATGCTTCAACATGAGTATGGCTATGTGAAGCAAGACCAAGTACCCATCAAGTAAGAAATTTCAAAGTTTTAAGTTATATTAATCACTATTCTAGGCATTGGAAGAGTTTTTTCAGTGTGTCAAAATCATTTGTTGAAGACTCTTTGTCTTCAACATTTATCACATCCCATTAGTCGATGCAATTTGGTAGCTAGTGCCCTATTTTGCATAAGATTTGAATCTTGACCAAACATGTAGTGCCTCTAGGTGTGAACACAATTGGAATGCTTTTGAGGATATAAACACGAAGAAGAAAACCTGTTTGGAGAAAAAATGATAGAATGATAAGGTCTATGTTCAGTACCATACCGTTAAAAACTGACTTGTCTGAACTGGTAATCGGTCAAAGTGGTCAATCAAAGAGGCCTAGGTAATGAACTAGTAGAAAAACCCGGTTGAAGGTCAGTCTGTACCAGTAGGTACTAAACCAATTGGTTTGGTACCTCACTAATACAAAACGGCTCTAACCAATCTATTCTAACCCTAACCGGTTGGTCATATCTCACATGTGTGGGGGGAGTCCAGTATCCCCGGTGGCGGATTTTTAGGTGGTTTTGGAGGAGACTAGGGGTTATTTCTCTCCCAAAATATACCCCCTTATTTATAAAAGCAACCCCCACCCTAAATCCTAAATCTAAACAAAAAAACTAACTCAACCCTAGCAACGTTGGCAATCAATGGTAATGTTAAATTCTTAAAGTAAAAGTTGAAATTTCTTTTATCTTTCCTTTTGACATTTCCTTTATCTCCCCTTTTTATATTTTTACTTAAACTTTCAAGATTCCCATTAATTGTTTCAGGATGTTTGAGAGTGGTTCCAACCCTATCATACCTCACATGGAGAAAGTGGAATTTCATATCCCACTCACGATTCAATAGACTTAACAATTTTCAATATTTCAGGATTGTTAGGATTGCAATATTTTCATTGAATTTTATCATGTATGAGGGTATGGGATTCACATTTACTCAAGAGCATGAATCCCTTTATCTATCTTGATGTTGGTGGTATTGATTGTTGAATTCCTCTAATGTTGGTGGTATTGATTGTTGAACTCCACTACCATGGCCTTAAGAAAAATGTACCCTTCACTCAAACCAAAATAATTGGTTAGACATGTTAATATTTTTCTACCATATTATAATGTTGAGGAGATTAACCCTTCAAAATCAAAATCATTGGTTAGCCATGTTAAGCATTTTCAATTTCTACCATATTAGATGGTTGATGAATCCGAGTTTGAAGAGTTTGAGCCAAATGATGTTTATGTATCTCTTGCTGATGATCCTATTTCTATAGTGGTGAATAATTGATGAGTTTGATGAGTGATCATGTTGATCAATGATTAGTAGTAGGCCAATGTCCCAGTAGCTTGTAGCATTGTTTTTGGACTCTAGAGGCCATTTAGTGCATCATTGATTATGCATTTTGTTGTTGATATGTATTGCACTCAATGACATTATGATATATTCACCCTTACATCATATATACATAAATAAACTTTGCATATTTTGTCCCTAATGGTTTGGAATCATGGTTTGAAATCTTAAAAGTATTTTTTTTCATTAAAAATTAATTATTTTATGTATTTTTTTTTAAATCTAGTTCGAGACCCAGTTAGATAGGTGGTCTGGTTCAAAACCCAATTCTAGTTTTTAAAACTATGTTCAGGAAAACCTAAGATTGAGGTGCAACCAATTGTTAAACAAGATCACTAATGTAAAAACCATAATCTTGAAAGATATTGACTGCTCATCAAAATGGATTGTGGAGAATTAGCCAACAACATTTGACAATGAAGATCCGTCTTGGATGGGCTTGGGCCCACTTCTGTGGCAAGAGACTCTCAACATTGATGTTGGGACTTCAAGCCCCAATGGAACCAAGTACACTAACAAGATCCACAATCTACTCATGTAGAGCATGTAGAGGATGAAGATTTAGATGATTTTGTCATGTGACTAGATTACAGAGTCTAGGCTCTAGTGTCTAAGCTATAGTTATCAGTTTTTACTATGCTTATTGTGGGACTCTAGGGGCCATTTAGAACCTTTTTGTTTATGTGTTTTGTTTCAGAAGTCCAAATATAGATTGCACTCACTGCTATTTTGTTATATTCAACCTTGCTTGATATATACTTGAGAAAACTTTACATATATGTTTCTAAAGGTTGGATTGCCATGTTGCACAAGAATATATGCATTTAGATCAAAATCTGATATTTTATGTATTTTTAGGTCAATTTCTTGTGTATGGTTTTTTTATTTGCCTCTAGTCTAGTTCTGGTTTTTGGGTCAACTGGTTGGATTACTAGTCCAGTCCTAACAACATTGTGGGTCACCAAACCTAGAGTCTAGTCCATTAATGTTTAATAAACATCATAACAACCCAACTTTAATATTAGTGTTAGTGCTTATAAAATTTTGGTAAACCAGCAATTGGACTCATGAATCTATAGTGTATCAATCACAATATAAGTCTCTCCAATTTTGAGAAAAACACAATAGTTATAGCTTTCAAATATCTATGTACTACCGTCTTCTAACACATCTTAGCAGACCCTATAAAATTAAATCCAACTAGTAGATCTTACGCACATCCAGTGTCTCAAAGAACTTGAAATATCTCTTTATATTTTTCATGTTCACTAAAAAAGTTCTTCATTTTCCCTTGCCTTTAAAATCTGGAATTTTTATTGATTCTAGAGGACATTCAATCCACTTTCGCCTCCAACTAAATTTCTTTGGTACATCAGATTCGATTTCTTTTGTGTTGTTCCCTCCTCCTGAATACTCTCATTGGTCCCCAAATCATTAGAATTTTACTCCAAAGTTCTTTTCCATTTCATCCTATAATTTACAATCAATTTCCCCATCATTTTTTCCAGCTCTTCCATTCCCATCTTGACTCTTCAAGTGCTCTTTAATATTGGCAATCAATTGGAGGATCCGTGACTTCATCCTATACATGGGATAAATATCCCCACACTCTGATACCACAACACTAAATATTTCTTAAATGTATGCCTAACAGTATCTATAATATAATATACAATGGTACTAATCTCTTCTCTTGCAGAAATGATTATTTAGTAATGATACGTGATATGGAAGCATTTCACAAAATTACAGCTACTATAATTTTTTTTATTGGACAGAACAAGTTACCATATTTGCTTATCCCATACAAGGAATAATTTAACTAGAGGATAAGGAAAATAAGTACCCTTTGCTTATTTGCAGCTGCAGAGTGTTTCTCATCATAAAGTAATGCAGTTTCCCGATAGGTAACCAGGCCATAGTTCTCCATTGCGCCAAAACAAAAATCAGGTATAGCAACCATATCCAACTTTGGCAGGGGATATGGAGTCCCAAAATATCTGTTAAGAACTCAGGGCACAAAAGTAGAAGCATAAGACATTACGGAAAAGTGTTGCAGATACTAGCCTAACCTTATTTGAGGTAAACTTTATACAAGCTGATGCGAAAATGTTACATTGAAACCTAAAATCAAGTGAAATGAAAAAACTTGATTTGATAAAAATTGTTGACAAAGTAAGTTGAATTCTGAATTGGTATTCACTGGATTGTTAACAAGCTATCAAATCACACCGTTACAAATCCAAAAGAAAGCATCCTCTTTATTCATGAAAACAATCCCTACCCGAAAGAGCTTGCGTGTGTTACAGAAAGTGATTCTCCCACCCCATCACACTGTGTCTAAGCCATTTGGAAGCTAAATTTACCAAGGTATGTCTCTAATTAATGTGTGTAACACTAGTCAACTAAAAGTAAAAATTGCAGACTTAATTAAAAATTCACTCAATGACTCCAAAAGAGAGCAATCCTCCACTAAGTACAGAATTATGAGGAGACAACCAAGGGAATCGATACAACAAATAAAAAAGGTACAATAGTTACGACAGACACAAGCTTTAATATTTGTTATGGTCTGAATATCAAACCAGTGAGCAAATACTCTTCTCAGAGAATCAATGCCAGATGGGTGCCAGTTTGGATAGGATTTGTCAAGATGTCCCCAAAACCATCAAGGGATGTCTCCCAATCCTTGCCATCTTTGGTGGGATATGTCTTGGTCGCATGGGAGAAGTCTCCCACATCCTTGGGAACATCTGCTTCCAAACAATGACTCCTCCTGGAATCCCCATATTACCAGGGATGGGGAAACGTTAGAGATGCTTTTCCTCAAGGTGGGAATGGGTTTTTATGCAACATTGGAAAAAATATTATTGTCCACAAGTGACACAATCAGAGAATTCCCACACATCTTGTGCAAAAATTTTAGGAAAAACCAAAGGCATCCACAAGCTAAATAAATTGTATAGGAGAATGTGAAAAATAAAAATCACACAATTGCTAGACAGAATCTCACCAAGTAATATTCAATTGTCATAGGAGATGCTGCTATGTAGTTCATAATCATCAAAATCTCACAATATCAACAGCCTTGTCAATAATTGTAATGATTCCCAAAACCCTTCCAAGAATCTCATCTAGAAACCAAGCTATTGCTATGGAGCTATCTTCTTACAATCGAAAGTCAACTGGTATCAAAGGCTGAAAAGAAGCTATTAATTTGGCTTTGTGTAGAAAAACCTTCAAAAACTTCAAACTATCAATTAATTCTAAATGCTACTATGGAGAGTTCAATGCGCTAGAAGTTACCTGTTCGGAAAGAAAACAAGAAAGAGTTAATCAAGAGATAATGTGTGCACCTGAATTAGGCAATCGCAACATCATTCACAAAATATATGAATTTATCATTAAGCATTTTATTCAACTAATTGAAAACATCATACACAGCTAGAGGACCTTTTATAAACATTGAAGATCACATACAAGTTAGGGACATCCATTTGCTCAAGTAGTTAGGACTTGTTGACTAGGATTTTCCAATGGCATCTTCCTAATCTCCTTGTTACTTGACTCAATACCAATTGCATCAATAAAGCACAACACCGGATTATAATAATAAGACTTATAATAATACTCCCATTGACCACATGACATCCAGGACTAAAATGACTGCAAGATAAAAAATGGTTTAGTTACAAACTTGGGGCTAACAAATAGCAAATCAAAGATGATTTGTTATTTCCCTAGAAAAAATCCTACAAATATATTCAATCATGAGATAGAAAGGATTAATCACCTATAAGATAATTACCCATCATCTTGTTTGGCATGTTCTAGAGATGTCAACCAGCAATTTTATCCACTCATACAACTTTATAAAAAAATGTTTGTAATTAAGCACAGAGCCTCATTTTTCACATCCATTGAGAAGAAATAACCCACCAGTGTGAAAACATTTGTCCACTTAATCAATAATATCAGCTGATAGGTATGCAAAAAGTCCTTTGAAAGGTATCCACAATTTGAGGGTGAGATATGACAAGGATGCTAGTTGCATGGGACACATGCTAAAATTAAAACTTAGTGTGTCCCTGGCTGACCTCAAACCGAAAGTGCTGTCTCTGAATCAATATGAAGAAAACATGGCTAAATATTGAACTGTGAACTGTGGCATCAAAGTGTATTCTCACATGTATTTGGTCTTTAATAGAAGATTCTACTAAATCCTTGCTTCCAAACAACCAAAGAAGATCAAACAAACAACAAAGCAATGATAATGCTCATTGATTATCTCTGCCCAATGGCTAGGCAAGCTTACTCCTAAAAAAGTAGTTCAAAAATTTATTTAGAGATATTTCATTGAGGTCAATCATAGGTTTTGACCCTTTTCCTCATGTGTTTTGTGAAAATTTCACCTCTGAAATTCTATTGCAGCAACTAGGATTAATTCTTCTCATTGTAAATTAATTTAGCAGTTTATTTCTATGAAAACAACGAATTAATCACACTACAATCTTCACAAATAAAAAATATTGCAGAAGATAAACTGAAAACTGAGAAAACACTAACACACACACACAAAAATATGACACTGTTAATTTTGGACAAAAGTCCCCGAAAAAACCCAACTTGAGAAAACCGGTGCAACAGCTGAGTGTAATATCCCCAACAGGAAATAAATAGTAATACACAGCAAAACAACAAGCAGCTATATAGAACAAAATACCGGAACTAGAATATGGAACAAGTACACACAAAATACCAGAACGCTAGGCCATTTTATTAATCTGAGAATACATATATATGGGTACAAGAGATAATCAGAATGAGTGCACCTATCCTTGCCCTAGGCAAGTGAAGACCCTCTCAGAAATAGAAATGGCTACAATAGAGACTGCGTCCTAGCTGCAGGAGAAAACTGCCGTAGAAAGCTGCTGCTGCAATGTACTGGAACTAGGGGCTGATCCCCTCACCGGAATGAGCTAAAAATCTGAAGACTATCTGTACTCAACCCTCCGGACAAAACCCAGAAACCGTGAAGCAAGTGCTCCACCTCCGAAAATCCACCAAATAAATCCTCCTCAATGAAAACGCTGTCTCTCCCAGGAACAGCGCAGAAGCTCAAGAAACACGCTGGAGAAGGGGCCTAATTCTTCCTGCAAAAACCTCCGGCTGAAACAACAATCTCCCAAGACTGAAAAACGCTGAGACCACCACCAAATCACCTCACAACTGCGCTGCACAACAATGACTGCGTCCTCCCTGCTGAAACTGCGTCCTCTCTCCTGGACTGCGCAGTCACTCCATGGGGCTAGCTCCTCTGCAACGTCCACCCAAAATCCACTGCAAATCACCTACAGAAACTGAAGGAAATACCTTGCCCGAGCAGGCACTCGAAGTCCCCCGGGGCCAAGGGCGAGATCTCTGACCGGAGACACTCAGTTCGCACTAAACAGTGCTGCAGACTGACTAAACAACCGGCGTGCTGAAGTAGACAGAATTCTAGCTCTCAATATCAATAACATATCAATAATACCAAATGGAGTGAAAACCCCACCTTTTATAGTGCTAACTCCCTCAAAAACCCTAACTGCGTCCTTGACCTCCTCCTTGACCTGCGCAGTTACCTTAGGAGCCTACGTGAGGCCTCCCCTCATGTGTGTGTGGACCCCCAAGGCCATCCCCTTTAACTCACAACGTTCATCAACTAGGAAGCACTTTATTTTATTAAAGTGAGTTGACCCCCTATTTCTCACTTTATTTATTAATTTAACTAAAGGCGGCAAAACTATACAAAAATGAAATATTCCAATTAGCAGTGCTAATTAGGAATATTACAGTCTCCCCCGGCAGTACGTTTCTTGTCCTCAAGCAACTGAAGTGATGGATGCTGCAAGATCCTCTCATCCTCCCAAGTGGCGTCCTCATTCGGCAAGTTCCTCCATCTCACCAAGAACTCCCTGATCTTCCTGCTCCGCAGCTGCCTCTCCCTAGTGTCAATAATAGCCTCCGGCTGCAACACCAGATGCCCCTCATCATCCGTGGGTGGTAGCTCCTCTGTGACTGTCACCTGCTGGCCCAGCGCCTTTTTCAGGCATGATACATGAAAGATGTTATGAATCTTGCTGCCTTGGGGCAGCTCCAACCCATACGCAACCTGCCCGATCCTGCGTATCACCCTGTATGGCCTATAAAAGCGGGGCTTAAGCTTCTCTGCACCCTTCTGCTTGAGCGAAGACTGTCGGTATGGCTGTAGTCGTAGGTAGACCAAGTCCCCTACCTCGAAGTGCCTCTCCACCCGACCCTTATCAGCGTACAACTTCTGCTGATTTTGTGCTGTGGCTATGTTGTCCTTGAGAGCTCGGAGGATATCTTGGCTCTCTTGGATCCATAACTTGGCTCTCGGAGCCCTGCTAACACCAAACATCATGTCCACAAAAGATAAGGAATGATATCCATATAAAGCATAGAAAGGTGACATTCCAATAGACATATGATGCGTCGTGTTGTAGCGTACTCGCCCAAATGCAGCCACTTCAGCCATGCCCTCTGCTGTCCACTGACGTAGTTACGCAAGTAGCCCTCCAGCCACTTGTTAACTATCTCGGTCTGCCCGTCCGTCTGGGGGTGATAACTAGTGCTCGGTGTCAACTCGGTCCCCACTAGTCGGAAGAGCTCCTGCCAGAATCCGCCCATGAAGCGGCTGTCCCTGTCGCTGACAATGGTCTTGGGTAGACCATGTAATCTGAAAATCTCCCTGAAGAACAGCTCAGCCACCTGTGCTGCTGTGTGATGTGCGGATATGGCAAAAAAATGGGCATACTTCGTCAGTCGGTCAACGACGACAAAGATGCAGTCCTTGCCCTACACCATGGGCAACCCTGTGATGAAGTCCATCGATATGCTCTCCCATTTCCCCTCCGGGATGGGAAGAGGCTGCAACAACCCTGCAGGATGGCTCATCTCTCCCTTGTTTCGCTGGCAAACATCGCACTCCCTGACATGCTGGAGTACGTCCTCCTTGAGGCCCTTCCATGAGAACCTCTCCCGAATAGCCCGGTAAGTCTTGGTGAACCCCTGATGGCCCGCCAATGGAGAATCGTGTGAAGCCTGGAGTATCTTCTTCTTGAGCTGAGATCCCTTAGTCAAGAAGATCCTGTCCCTGTAATAGATGATCTCATCGACCACCCTGTACCTGTCATCTGCTACCTGCCCATCCAGGACCTCACATGCAAACCTGTCCTTGGAGTACTCTACCAGCAGTCGAGCCCTCCAATCAGCGTCCAAGCTCATAAGTGATAACGTGGCCGGTCTACGAGAAAGAGCATCAGCTACCACATTATTCTTGCCTTTGACATACTCTATGTCAAAGTCATAGGCTTGGATCTTGCTGATCCACTTCTGCTGCCTCTCCTGCAACTGCTTCTGCTCCAGAAAGTACCTCAGGCTGTTATGATCTGTCCTCACCCTGAATCTGCTACCCACTAGGTACTGCTGGTATTTGGCCAATGCATGCATGATGGCCAACATCTCCTTGTCGTATATGGGATACAACCTCTCGTGTGAAAGGAGCTTCCGGCTCTCAAAAGCAATCGGGTGACCGCCCTGCATCAAAACTGCACCAATCCCCTCTCCTGATGCATCACACTCTAGGACAAAGGGCTGTGTAAAATCTGGCAACGCCAACACAGGACAACTGCTCATCACCTCCTTGAGCTTGTCAAAAGCTCGTTGTGTTGTGTCCGACCAACTGAATGCCCCCTTTCTCGTCAAATCTGTGAGGGGTGCAGCAAGCTGAGAGAAGCCCTTGACGAACTTCCTGTAGTATGTGCAAATGCCAATAAATCCCCGAAGCTCCGTCACATTCCGCGGCTCTGGCCAATCCCTGATGGCCCTGATCTTCTCCTCGTGGACTCTCACCCCGTCCACTCCTATAATGTGTCCCAGATACAGCATCTCTGTCAGCCCGAACTCACACTTGGAGAGCTTGGCATAGAACTGCTGCTTTTCCAAGATGTGCAGAACTGTCTCAATATGCTGGAGGTGCTCCTCCCAAGTCCTGCTATATATAAGTATGTCATCAAAGAAGACCAGCACAAACTTCCTCAGATGACCCCTGAAAATGTGGTTCATGCACCACTGGAAGGTAGCAGGTGCATTGGTCAGCCCGAATGGCATGACCAGAAACTCAAAGTGCCCATAGTGACACCTGAAAGCGGTCTTGGGAATGTCCTGTTCCCTCACGCGTATCTGATGGTACCCGGATCTCAAGTCAATCTTCGAGAAGAACCGTGCTCCTCTCAACTCATCCATCAGCTCATCGATCCTGGGGATGGGGTACCTGTTCTTCAGGGTCTTCTTATTCAGAGCCCTGTAGTCAATGCACATGTGCAATGTGCCGTCCTTCTTCTTTACCAGCACTACAGAAGAAGCAAAAGGACTCGTGTTGGGCCGAATGTGACCAAGGGCCAGCAACTCCTGAATAGCCCGCTCTATCTCGTCCCGATAGGCCTTGGGATGCCTATACGGTGTGGTAATCACGGCCTGTATCCCCTGCTCAAGCTCGATCGTATGCTCAAACCCCCGATCCGGTGGCTGCCCTGGTGGAATATCCCCGAAAACCACTGCATACCTGTCGAGAATAGACTGTAGCTTCGGATGCACTGCCTGCCCTGTATCCACTGCCTCTGAAGCCCGCAACTCTACCGCCCACTCTATGTCTCCCTTGCGGAAGGTCGCCTCCATCCTGTGTGCCAACACCGTCTGAGGTGGGTATGTGTGCTGTCCCCGTATCTTCTCATGCCTCCCCGTCTTGGGATCATCCCACTCCATCTCTAGGGCCTTCCAATCTGTCGTGACTTTCCCCAGAGTAATAAGCCACTGAACACCCAATATCAGGTTGGTGTCCGGAATGTCCACCACAAAGAAGTGATCTGTCAATGTATAAGTGCCCATCGTCACTGATAGCTCCGGAACATAACGAGCACATGCCATGGTCTAATCTCCTGGGACCAAGACGGAAAACCCATCAAAGCCCTCTGTCTGTATGCCTCTCCGCTCAACCATCTGGGCATCAATAAAGTTGTGGGTGGCCCCACTATCAACCAAGACTGAAACCCGTTGCCCGCGCACTATCCCTCGTACGCGCAGTGTCAAGTACTTGGGAACTCCCGCAATGCGGCTAGAGCTCCCCTAGTGGATGCAAACGATGCCCCACCTGCTGCGGGTGGTGGAGGTGGTAAGGTACCCTGCGCTGCATAACAATCTCCTGCCTCCACGTCATCCCCCTCATCCTCTTCTCCACTGCTCTCGGAGAAGACCTCAATGAAGTGTGCTTTCCCTGCAGCACACCTATGTCCCGGTGCCCATGGCTCCTGGCAAGTGAAGCACAACCGCTTCCTCCTCAGCTCTCTCCTAGCCTCGTCATCAAATTGCCCTCGTCCAGGATTCGCCTTGGGAGGCGGAACCCTCGTGTCCTTCCCCTTAGGCTGGAAGGCCTGTCTCTGGGGATAAGGTGTCCGAGTCCTGGGTAAGACATCCTGTAAGTCCCGAGTCCTGCTGATGGCATCCTGAAGGGTAGCTGGTCTGGTCGACCGGACTAGGCCACGAAGTGGCTCGGACAATCCCTCCACAAACATGTAAACCATCCGAGCCACAGACAAATCAGGAACCATCACCGAAATCCTCAAGAAGTCTGAGATGTATGTCTCTGCACTCCCCATTTGTTTGAGCTTTGTCAGCTCAACAAAGTGCTGCTCCGGATCCCTCCTGTCGAAGCGCTCTATCACCCTCCGGGTAAACTCGGCATATGTCGTCACTGCGGAATGTCCGAGTGTCGTCATCCCATGGAACCACCAGTCCTGGGCCTCACCGTCCAGATGTAATGTTGCCACCTTAATGGCCTCTGACTGCGACATCTGGTTAAGCTGGAAATAGATGTCCAGCTTCTCCACCCAAGACTTTGCCGAACTGTTTGATGAGCCATCAAACGTGAGCAAATGAAATCTGCTCGCTGCGCGGTGGTCATCACGGTGGTGCATGTGCCCTCGGTGATGATCACGGGGCCTAATGTCATGCTGGACCTGGATAAAGTCTCTGAATGTGATAGAGTCTCGGAATGCCGGTCCGTATGCCTGGTACTCTGTAAAAAGGTCACCCATCAGACCCGAGTCTATCTCTCGCTGTACTGCTGTCCCTGAGTCCTCTGCCAGGAAGGTAGGCATGGTGGATCGCGTGGGTGCTGGAATATCCCTCTGTGCACCCCTCTATACTCCTACCCCTGCGTCCTCTGGCAAGAATGTGGGCATAGTGGATCGCGTGGGTGCATGAGATGCCACAATGGGGATAGCATCATGCACTGGCACGTGGTGAGACATACCGATCCTTCACCGATCTGGAAAACCCTGGGAGGTTCCCTCTGTCTGACCTCTATGGCCGTGAGTCTCTGTGTCATCTCCTGCATGTGATGGAGGAGCGTATCCCATCTCCTCGAACCCTCATCGTCTGCCATCGGGTTCCGCTGCTCTGTGTCCCTTGCAGGCTGCTCCTGCTCTGAATCTGTCTCAGGTGGCTCCTAATCAGAATCCCTCTCTCCGAAGGGAAACTCCCACCTACTCTCAACGTCTCTGTGTCTCCTCTGATCAAAGTAGGGATTATCCCCGGGCGTCATAGACTGCTAGCACCACAGGTTGAGCCAGAACTATGCTCTGATACCACTGTAATATCCCCAACGGGAAATAAACAGTAATACACAGCAAAACAACAAGCAGCTATATAGAACAAAATACCGGAACTAGAATATGGAACAAGTACACACAAAATACCAGAACGCTAGGCCATTTTATTAATCTGAGAATACATATATATGGGTACAAGAGATAATCAGAATGAGTGCACCTATCCTTGCCCTAGGCAAGTGAAGACCCTCTCAGAAATAGAAATGGCTACAATACAGACTGCATCCTAGCTGCTGGAGAAAACTGCCGTAGAAAGCTGTTGCTGCAATGTACTGGAACTAGGGGCTGATCCCCTCACCGGAATGAGCTGAAAATCTGAAAACTATCTGTACTCAACCCTCCGGACAAAACCCAGAAACCGTGAAGCAAGTGCTCCACCTTCGAAAATCCACCAAATAAACCCTCCTCCATGAAAACGTTGTCTCTCCCAGGAACAGTGCAGAAGCTCAATAAACACGCTGGAGAAGGGGCCTAATTCTTCTTGCAAAAACCTCTGGCTGAAACAACAATCTCCCAAGACTGAAAAACGCTGAGACCACCACCAAATCACCTCACAACTGCGCTGCACAACAATGACTGCGTCCTCCCTGCTGAAACTGCGTCCTCTCTCCTGGACTGCGCAGTCACTCCAAAGGGCTAGCTCCTCTGCAACGTCCACCCAAAATCCACTGCAAATCACCTACAGAAACTGAAGGAAATACCTTGCCCGAGCAGGCACTCGAAGTCCCCCGGGGCCAAGGGCAAGATCTCCGACCGGAGACACTCAGTTCGCACTAAACAGTGCTGCAGACCGACTAAACAACCGGCGTGCTGAACTAGACAGAAGTCTAGCTCTCAATATCAATAACATATCAATAATACCAAATGGAGTGAAAACCCCACCTTTTATAGCGCTAACTCCCTCAAAAACCCTAACTGCGTCCTTGACCTCCTCCTTGACCTGCGCAGTTACCTTAGGAGCCTACGTGAGGCCTCCCCTCATGTGTGTGTGGACCCCCAAGGCTATCCCCTTTAAGTCACAACGTTCATCAACTAGGAAGCACTTTATTTTATTAAAGTGAGTTGACCCCCTATTTCTCACTTTATTTATTAATTTAACTAAAGGCGGCAAAACTATACAAAAATGAAATATTCCAATTAGCAGTGCTAATTAGGAATATTACACAGAGGGTTTTTATTATTAAGTAGCACTGAGAAATTCTGAGTACAATAAATATCGCCAAACTGGCGAATCTATATAAGAGAAATTCTGGAAAAAATTCTCTAATGGAAATTACCCTCTCTCTGAGCAATCCCGACGCTTGACTTCCTCTGAAAAGCTAGCTGTCTAACCAGCTCTACGCAGGCCCTGCATCACCCTAGCGCAGTCCCTCACGCTTTGCCTAAATCAACTGCCAATCTAGCCATCCTTCCGGTTGCTGACTAAGAAACCATTTCTCTGACACTGTGGAAAAATATTTCCAACCTCTAGAACTGAAAACGAGCTCCTCTTTAGCTAGATCAAATTTCCCTCATGAGACTTTGTGCTGCCTCTGTGTAGCCTCCTGGAGAAAATCTCGACCTCCTCTTTCTAACTCCCTGGAACTAGAAAAATTCTTCCGGATTCACTGTCTTTACCTCTCTCTACTTCTCTTCTCTAGCTCAAACTCTTCCGGCAACTACTGCTGCTCTTTGGAGGATCAAACTGCCGCAAGGAAAGCGATCTCAAGTGTCACCACAATGTATCTCCATCTACCCATCGACTTCTTATAATCTCACTGTGAGACTCCAACCACAAAGATTAAAACTTAATCAAGTGTTGAGGTTATTTCCTTGTCGATCTGTGTGAGTTTCTAGAGAATTATCACCTTTCTCAAATAATACTCATTAATTAACCAGTCTTCCTAAGTTTAGACTTTGGAAATATTTAAAAATTGGTTAATAATCTAATTAAGACACTTCTAGGTGGAATTTTCGGAAACAATTTATGGGTTATGGAGAAATCCTGTGTTTTAGCCTCTCCACAAAGTCTCGAGATTAAAACACCTATGATGCTACAAAAACTAACACTCCCTCTTAGCAAGGAAGGTGTTCTAGTGTTGAACTGCTCCAACACCCTATCTCTACATCAACATTTGTACGCTTCCAATGTTTGGCCATTGTGACTTCCTGCCACTGCCCACCAACTACTGCGCAACTCTGATGTTGCATCTGTGTTGTTGCTAACATTGCTATACTGCTGCCAAATAATACATCTGCATTGCAATTCACACTCAATTGTTGTTGTTGCTACTGCAACTATTGCAACTGAGAAGCATCTAAAATACTGAATCAACTGTGCCTCATGTTGCATCTGTCTTCTGAGTCTTGACTACTACTAGCCTCTACACTGTCCACTAGTAATCTGTGTTGCTGCTGATTTCGCTACTGAGCCTCCCGCTTTGCTGTCAACACTGCTCTATGCTCCTCAACACTTGAATGCAACTAGTTTGCAACTATTACTCCGGAATCTAACTGCATCTATTGACACTGATCCATCCTGATACTGAATACTTGTTGAAATATGTAACTAGGTTCGATCTTCAAATGACATATGTATTCATGGTTTCATGTATTTGATGTTAAGAAGAAAAATAAATTTATTCTTACCAATCTTGATGCATGGGTTTGATGCTCAAGGTCATTTTATTTAGGTCAAGCACCCATTGAGTGCTTATAAGGCTTGTCATTAAGTCAACAAGTCAACTGAGTCATTGTGATGTATGGAAGGCCCTTTTGGGCATTTTGTATATTGTGAAGAAAAATTTAAAGTGTCAAATAGACCCTCCAAGACCTTGTCACAATGCTAGAAAAGTCGACCTTCAAATGATGACAATTTGGCCTACCTGGAGGAACAAGTTGGCCTATTAGGGCACTTAAAGAAGCCTAAAAATAGAAGCACTCGGCCTCATTCAAACGACACTTACTCACTCACACAAGAGTTCGATCAAGGAAGTGAAAAAGGTGCAAAGAAGAGGAGGATTAGAAGAAGAAAAGGAAAGCGAAATTTTGGATTGTCTTTGGGCTTCTATCCTTCACACGCGCGATATAATTAGGGAAACTATTGCAATAGCTAAGACCGAATTGCACAAGTCAAGTTAGGGATCCAAGTGGCATACTTTGCAAGCCTAGTTTCTTAGAAGAAACGATCAAATCTAGCGAGAAATCACCATCTTCTCCACACGTGCAAGAGCTAGGGTTTCTACAGAAGAAACTGCTGGGGGTTTTGCAAAAGAAACTATTGAGGGTCGAAGTTGCAGAAGAATCTATTGGGGTTGAAATTGCAGAAGTTATTGGGGTCAAATTCGTTGTTGGAAAAAAAGATATCAAGAAGGAAGGATTGGCTTGGTCCTGGAGGGGACTTTGACATGGGTCTTAGGTCTTGGAATTCAAAATTTGAATTTCTATAAGAAGAGAAGAGTTCTTGTGGGTTTTCCTCACAAAATGAGAGGTTTTAGCCCTGGTTGATAGCCTATATCTTGTGTCCTCTTGTCTCATTGTTCTTTCATAGTTTGGTAGTTGTTTGATGATAAAATCATAATAATAATCAAGTAAAAGAAGAAGCTAATCAAGTTAAAGTTAAAATACATCACGAGTAGTTAGAAAAGAAGGATAAATCATCTAATCTAGCTACCCCTAGATTCCTCAACAATACTCTGGGCCCCTGTAGCTAATCTAGCTATCCATGAGGAAGACACCTCAATGGACTCTGCCCAACCTTTGCGTTGCTCTAGGACTATAAATCCATATCGCCCTGTAGAAATTTCTGAATCTTAATTCTTATGCAGAAATTATTTCTGTTAATCCGGTTAAGCTTCTCCTGCTTATACAACTTATCAACTGAATAAATTCAAGTTAACATCAAAGAAAAACACATAACAGATCTCTACCAATTCAGATCTAGAATAAGCACATGCACACATAGACAAAGTGACACAGTTATTTTTGGACAAACTGTCCCCGGAAAACCCAATGTGGGAAAACCGGTCTCTGGCTACTGGAGGGCTCTATTATTAAGAATATTTCTGAATACACAACTCTGGGTTCCAGATCTGGAAAACCCTACAGAGAAAACTTTAGATCTGCAGCACCTGGCTGATCTAAGACCAACAATATTCACTGATCCACACCCTCAAACAGGATTTACAGAACTCAGCCAGATCTAGGCCTAGAAACCCCATATCTGCCCCTGAAAGACACTACGTCAGCCTCTGAAGGCCTCCAAATGCTCAGCGTTGTCACTGGAAGGGACTGCGTTACCCCAGACTGGGTGATGCAATCTCTACGCTACCCCTAAGGGTCTCTGCATAACCCTTGAAGGACTTCCTAAAAATCACGTTGTCCTTGCTACTGTTGCTGCTGCTACTGCTGTTGCCTTCCTCTGCGTTGTCTTTCCTGATCTCTTCTCTGCTTCTTGTGTATTCTAGACCCCGGGATCATATCATCTCCTTGGTCTAAATTCCCCTCTGCAACTGAAACACTTGAGAATTCTTAGCAACCCCACCCTAGAATCTCAGCTTAGCTTCAGTGCTCTGCCTCTATGTGTCTTACAAATGACCCCAAGCCTTTCCTTTATCCTTTTCTCGTTGACAAATCAACGACCAAGATTAAATCTTTAATCAATGGCTAAGATTAAAAGAAAGTTTGATCCGTGTGACTTAAGACAATTTCATCACATGTTTAATTAAATTCACTTTAATTATTTTATTTTTCTAAGTTTTAACTTAGGAAATACATTAAAATAATTAATTAATTTAATATCTCCTAAACCAGATGAAATTTCCCAAATCCATTTCTGGGTCTTGTAGATGAGGTGAACCTAGTCCTTCCTCAAAATTTGGGATCTAGAGCACAACTGATGCTACCCCAAATACACAAAATCTCAACACTCCCTCTTAGCATCAATGGTGTGCTCTAGAAATACATCACACTTATGCATTACATGATTTTGGGCACTATTTTTGTGATGATGAAGCTTGGCCTCCTGCCACTCAACTCTGCACTACTGCTGCCATTCTGTACTGCAGCCCATGACTCTGCCACTACCACTGCCACTACAACCACTGTATTGCAGCTCCCTCTCAATATGTTGCATATGTGCCACTCATAGCACTGCCACCACTGATCTGTTGCACTGCAACTTCAGTTGTTGAGAGAAACAACTAAATCTCCTGCCCAATCTTTGACAAACAAGTCAGATGGGCTGCATCATCATCACTGAAGCTCCATAGGCTACAGATCTGTGCTAGCATCTAAAGAATGATGCACAACTACAGCTCTGCCTGCGTAATTAGACTCCCTCTGCACTACTGAAGTCACATTAGCTCCTTGTGCTAAAATCTATCACGCTACTGCTGCACTACGCTATCCCTCTGAAGCTCTCTGCGCTGCTGCAGCTCTGCACTACGTAAGCAGAACTGCACTGTGCTGCTGAAGTCACATCAGCCTCTACGATGCTACTGCTTATACGTTGTTGCTGCTATGCTCTGCGCTACTCCTCCCAGCCTCCAAATCTGCCTCTGCTTATGCCTCATCTGTGATCTATGCACCCACTGCTCCACTTGTCCCGCTACTGTCTTAAGGCTGTCGTAGCTCACTTGTGATCCAAGAGATGAGTTGCTTAAGGATCCCGCCTTACTTCCATGTAGCTCCTCTACATGTCCATGTCACCCCACCTCCGTGGTTCATGAGCACTCATGGCTACATCATCTGCCACCGTTGCTTTGGAAGAAGATGCTTCCTTGTCCTTCTTCTTTTCTGGACAATGGCTAGAAAAATGTCCCATTTCGTCACACTGGAAGCACTTTATCTTAGAAAGATCCTTCTTCTTCTTCGGATGCTTCTTTGATGCTAAGGCTACATCTTCCTCCTCTTCCTTGTTTACTTTGCTCAATGCAGGGTTGTGCTGCTTCTTGGTGAACCTTCGTAGTTCTTTTGGCCGTAGGATCGACTACATGCTGTCCCAATCTGGGAGGTCCGCTCTGCCCAAGATACTTTGGAAAAAGGTTTCCCACTCATTCGTGACTGCATTGAGGGCAGTCCTGACTATCACTGCATCATCTACGGTTGCACCCATTGCAGTCAGCTGATCCCTGATTGACTGTAATCTGAAGAGGAAATGTTCCATGTCTTCTCCCTTGGTCATCATGAATGACCTCATCTGAGTCTCCAAGAGCATCTTTCTTTGGACAGACTTTCCCTCATATATGGAAGTCAAGGCCTCCCACATCTCGTTAGTTGTCCTCTTCTCAGCTATGTGTGGTACAATATGGTTCTTGATACTGTCCATTATCAGCCGCTTGGCATGCCCAACAACTTCTCTATGCTTCTGTAGGAGATCCGCATCTGTCGGTGTGCCTAGGGTCTGCTCTGCATGGTCTCTTAGACCGTATGCCTCGAGGACAATCAGGATCCTTGCTTTCCACACCGAAAAGTTTGAGAGGCCCTCTAGCCTATCCTGATCACGCAGTCCATGAGGAGCCATCTGCTCAGAATGTGTCGGAGCTCCTCTTCTCTATGCTAGAGATCTTGGATCTAGGGTCCTTTTCGAACTGGGAACCCTCTGCTCCCTCTGACACTTGATTTCCCTCCTTGGAAATCTACCAAATCAACTATGATTCAGCTTCTTCTTTGATCCTCTAACCATACTGCAAGTTTCCTTTGGCAAGAAACTCTCTGAGAAGCTGATCTCTTCCCAAACTTTGTCACTTGTGCTAAGGTTAAAAATCTGAAAACTTCAGAAGTTTAACCCCACCAGCTCTTCTGAATTTCTGCAACTTTTCTGCAGAATTTCTCTGGATCTGACAGATTTAGATCTGAATCACACTAGCTAGCTTTAGACTTAACAAGCGTTGTTTCTGAGCTGCCTCTGCACAATAATTGCGTGGGCTTGCTAGGACACAACGTTGGACATCGTCACCCTTCCTTCTGTGTGAATCTCCTCCTGAAAACTGCGTTGTCCCTTCAGATCTGCTTTTCTGTTGCCTTTCCAGCTGCTTTCTGCAGCTAGATCCTTCAGATGCTTCAACTGGTGACCCTTCTAGATCTGCAATTTCTCTGATACCATGTAGAAATTTCTGAATCTTAATTCTTATGCAGAAATTATTTATGTTAATTCGGTTAAGCTTCTCCTACTTATACAAGTTATCAATTGAATAAATTCAAGTTAACATCAAAGCAAAACACATAACAGATCTCTACCAATTCAGATCTAGAATAAGCACATGCACACATAGACAAAGTGATAGTTATTTTTGGACAAACTGTCCCTGGAAAAACCCAATGTGGGAAAACCAGTCTCTGGCTGCTGGAGGGCTCTATTATTAAGAATATTTCTGAATACACAACTCTGGGTTCCAGATCTGGAAAATCCTAGAGAGAAAACTCTAGATCTGCAGCACCTCGCTGATCTAAGACCAACAACACTGACTGATCCACACCCTCAAACGGGATTTACAGAACTCAGCCAAATCTAGGCCTAGAAACCCCAGATCTGCCCCTGAAAGACACTGCGTCAGCCTCTAAAGGCATCCAAATGCTCAACGCTGTCACTGGAAGGAACTGCATTACCCCAGACTAGGTGATGCAGTCTCTACGCTGCCCCTAAAGGTCTCTGCGTAACCCCTGAAGGGCTTCTTGAAAATAACGTTGTCCTTGCTGTTGTTATCGCCTGCTACTGCTGCCGTCCGGTACTGCTGTTGTCTACTGCTACCGTTTGCTGCTGCTGTTGTTGCCTTCCTCTGCGCTGTCTTTCCTGATCTCTTCTCTACTTTTTGTGTATTCTAGAACCCGGGATCAGATCATCCCCTTAGTTTAAATTCCCCTCTCTACAACTGAAACACTTGAGAATTCTAAGCAACCCCGCCCTAGAATATCAACTTAGCTTTAGTGCTCTGCCTCTATGTGTCTTACAAATGACCCCAAGCCTTTCCTTTATACTTTTCTCGTTGACAAATCAACGGCCAAGATTAAATCTTTAATCAATGGCTAAGATTAAAAGAATGCTTGATCCGTGTGACTTAAGAAAATTTCATCACATGTTTAATTAAATTCACTTTAATTATTTTATTTTCTAAGTTTTAACTTAGGAAATACATTAAAATAATTAATTAATTTAATATCTCCTAAACCAGATGAAATTTCCCAAATCCATTTCTGGGTCTTGTAGATCAGGTGAATTCTAGTCCTTCCTCAAAATTTGGGACCTAGAGCACAAATGATGCTACCCCAAATACACAAAATCTCAAAATGCCCCACCTCACTCTTGGAGGTATAGCTACAAACATGGCGAAGTCTTCCTCCAACCTAGAGGACAATTTTTCTATCTCTGCAGATGTTGCCACCTGGTCCCGCTTCTCCTAATTTTCCTTCTTCCTTTGAGGACACCGAGTATTGTAGTGTCCAAACTCGCCACACCTGAAGCACTTGACCTTAGATAGGTCGTCCTTTTTCTTTTGTTCCCCATGTCCCTCATTGGAACCCTTTGATGCAAGGGACACATTTTCTTCCTCCTCAACCTTCGAACCCTTACTGTTTCTTCTGTTGATGGAGGTCTTCATAAGTGCTCGCCTCATCTCCTCCTGTTGTAGGTCTGACCACATCTTGTTCCACCCTGATAATGTATCTCATCCCAAATGCCTTCGACGAAGATTTCCCATTCCTCGGAGACACTGTTCAGGGCCAAACGCACAAGCTCTGTAGGTTGAGGCACTTCCCAAACGGTTGCAAGTTGCTCTCGAAATTCCTTAATTCTGGCGAGAAAGGGATCAATGCCTTCACCCTTATGCATCTTGATGTTTCTCAGCTTCTCTTGCAAGAACATCTTCCGCTGCTTGGAAGGATTCTGATATAGCTGAGCAAGAGCATCCCACATCTCCTTGGTTGTATTCTTGGTCGATATATGAAAGACTATATTGTAACAACCCGTTCCCAAGTTATACACAATGATATTAGCGTGTGTGCGATATAGACATTTGATAGCTACACCTGCCTACCTCGCACACATCGCACTAGTACACCAAACTACTAATATCAAGCTTACCTAAGTTAGAAATTAATGATAAGGTTTCAGATTAAAATTCATATTTGATTTAGCATAAAGTATATAAAAAGGATTAATGAAAATAAAATAAAATTTTAATTAATTAAAATACATACATATACTCAAAGTTGAGTTAAATATTATAACATAAGCCTTAATCTTAAATATACTCTAAAGTCAAGCCGTATACTTCTAAACAGATTAAATAAACACAAAGATCACACCTCCTCTTTAATGCCACTAACATCTCCTTAAATGATAATCGTACCATCCTTTAAGAAGACCTTATCTTGCTGGAGATGAGGCGGTAAGGAGGTTGAATGGCGGTGGGGAAAATTTATATAAGGAAGCTGATTCGAAGGAAGGGGGGGGTGAACTTGGGGCTGATTACCAAAGGAGATGATGAAAGGAAAGAATTTGTACTGAGGAGGAGTCTCTGTTCTTCTTGGAAATCTGGGCACGGGGGCAGAGGAGACATCCTCTGGGTCTGGGATTGTTCCCGGATTGGCTGGGAGGACTTGATTGTTTCGGTGAAACTGTTTAACTTTCCACAACATCACACAGCATCAGCATCACGGGAGGAGAGGCACCATTTAAAATCATCAATTGTGTCTCAGGTATTTCTCTTATGTATAGAATTGTTTCTCAATTAAATTTCAGTGCTGATTTTCATTGAAATACCTTACTGCTGAATATATATACTTAGATTAATGTTGGTTTATAATTAAAATTCTATGTATGGAACCTTACATTTGGTATCAGAGGGTAGTTTCAAACCCTTTTCGACCTTATAGGCCCTACAATTTCTGTAAATTTTCTGACTGTAGCAGGAAAATTATCAAATCTGGGTTATTATTACTTTTATTCCAGTTAAATACTGTTCTATTATTCTATATCGATCAGCATGATGGAACCATTTGACCAAGCCTTTAATTAGAGAGCAAGCTCCATACAAATTGTTGACTGTTCTCCAGGAATTACCCAAAATTGCATCTGTAAGCATTCAGCTTTACAGAAAAGTCCGTGATAAATATGACGTTGTACTAATAGCATATATGTAAGAAGTATATAGTTATAGCAAGGCTCTTTCACCCTTAAGAACTGCTCAAATAAGGTAATTCGCTACTAGACCGTAGTAACTATTATGATGCAACAGCAAATATGACATAACAGCTGATTGCATTTGCTAACAGTTTCCAAAAAAAAAAAGCTTACTCTCCGAATGTACCCAGTTAGAATACCTTTTAATACAACTTATATTCTATCAATTTGGTCAGTTTGTTGAATCTTAGCAAATGTTTTAAAAAAAAATGTTAGATTTAATATGTGCCTGATAAAATCACCAAAGTCTAGTCCGTTCAACTCGTTCTACTAAGCAATGTTCATAAGCGTCAGATTAAAGCCCTTTTTATTCTACTCTAAACTTATGCTATATCGCTGCCCCTCCATGTAGGAGCTAATTCCAGTAATATTAAGCACATTCTTTATACATGATCGTATACAGAGCTCGCTGTATATATTATGTTGGGTACTTACAATGCTTAATAAATGGGCTGTAGGATATAAGAGATTGCATAATCATAAGAAACATCTCTGAAAATTAACACACAGGGTTCCAACATATGGATCATAGGAAAATTAAAACTGTTCTACAGGTAGATCCAGTGGGCATACAACTTTGGTGCTCTAAATTTTTACTCAGAAACGAGGTTTTCAGATCTGATGTGAGATTTGTGAGATTTTGCAGTTCCCTGTGTAACTTTTGCTCACTCAGAACTCTCAGAAATTGATTTCTCTTAAAAACTTTGAAGCTGGCCCATAGTTAGAAAATTCTCCAGGATGTTAGATCTCTAGAAAACCTTATTAAGAAAAAGAGAGTTTTTAAAGTTACTATCGGATGTATGCAGAAATTTTTTTTACACAGAGATACAGTTATAAAATTTATAGCTCGGACAAGCATATCACAAATATGACAGGTGCACATGATGACCCATCTAGCCTGTTACCCGATCAAAACAAACAGCAATACTACTCTGTTTATTTTCTAAAATCTGCCATTAATTCACCAAAATTTCGCATCAAGAAGATAGAGCCAGCAAACAATCCAACTGTACGTGGTAACCTCATGTTAGCTATCCATTTCTCGTCGTCTTGAACTTGAGCATTCCACGTTTGTTTTAGTCTTGCATGACAACACTGCCCACCGCCATTGCCGATTATCTGAGCGCAGCATAAACCACCTGTGAGAATATAAAAAAAAAAAACACACACACACACACAATCAAAAGAGTACCAACGTGAATCCACAAACCGAGCTATTCCACAATCGAGTATACCGCAAACCGACTGGAGGTGTTCATCACCTCTCGGCACCCTCATGACTGCTTTTTCCCTCACAGGCAGCGGACGGCCGAAACTCAAGAAAGCGATGCAGATCAAGCCCTGTCAATAGCATTCGGTGAAACAGAGCAAGGACGTTTCTTTGATGGAGAGAAAACTGATTTCGTTTTATTTAAAAATTCAAGCATTTACTACGGCGATGCTCGAGCTGGAGCTCTCTCAGGGAAACAGCGTGGATGTGAAATTGACGTCTGGTTTATACATGATCTGCTGTCAAAGATTACAATAGCAAGATGGAGCCACGAATAAAATCTGTGTTGAATATGACACGGGATTTATTTTGTCATATAATATATTTGGTTAATAAAGATCAGCTAGATATTTGCGCTATAGATTGGTCACCACACATACATATATATGAATATATCATATTGCCGGAACATGGGTATCATACATTCAAGTCTAAAAACGCAATTCCATATGTTTTGTACATAGCATATAATCCACTCCACCATTTAATATAGTTTAAAACGTTTAGATATATGTGCGCTAAATATGGTTTAAGCCAAAGTTTTATCCATAGGACATCGAAGCCCTTGTTAAACGATTGCCGCCACTGATAGATATTCGGGGGTGGGGCTATTTAAAAGGCGTTGGGTTATTTTTAAAAAAAAATATGTATATATATATATATATATATATATATATTAATTAATTAATTAAATTTTGTCATATGGCATATTAGAAAGTGATATCTAAGAATGAGGTGACCAACCTTATGATATGACACATCATTAAACAAGGGTCAAATGATAAACATCTAACGTTGTGATAGTATGTACATAGTACATTAAAACTATAATTAATTTTGGGAAAAGTTTAAATTGGATTCACGTTGGGTTGGGACTTAATAGTTGTTGCATATAAAAGTTTTGAGTTAAGCTTTTATATATGATATAAAAGTCTAAATACGTTCACGATTGAAAAGGTATAATAAAGTATTATATACATAGTGATTACTTATAAAAGATGGGAATCAAACTAAATAAAAATTGATTAACACTATTTATAAATTATTTAGAGTTTGATTTTGTACGATTTACTCTCATTTATTTTGCTACGAAAACAGGGAGAATCACAAAGGTAAAAAAAAATCAATATTCAAGTGTTAGTATAGTCATAAGTAGCTGAGAATCAATAAATCCCTTCTATAACTGCATCTAGGACTAAAACATTTTTAGACATTTTACAAACCAACACTTTGATCTATGAAAAACCCTGCATTGCACTCTAGAGTTAGTACGCATACATTACCCTGCATAGGACAAAGAGGTCGCGTTGCCACCCTCCTTGACCTCGGTACCAGTAAGACCTACCTGCAGGTAAAATAGCAAAAGAACTATACCTGTATGCCAGCTCAAATCTTACGAAAATTATATTTTGTCAGTCTGAAAATTTATCCACTCCTCACGAATTTATTTATGTATTTCAGGGAAAATTACCATGTTTAACATGTACCAAAGGCGGCAGCGCCAGCGAAATGCAGCGCCGCCACCTCCACCTTCACCATCGCCTTCACCACCATCAAGATCGGCACCTGTTGCTCCGCCCGATCTCACTACTGTGATGAGCTCTCTAGAAGCCATTATGGAAACCTTGAAAGGGTCGCAGTCGACCAGGAACAAGGAGGAGCGACGTCAGTTAGAGAAAGACATTCAGAAAGGCCGAAGGATCTTGATGACAAACCTCACAGAGAAGATATTTCACGGGAACTGCAAAAGATTAAACTCCCGGAATTATCTGGAGGACGAGCTGGAGAACATGCCGAAGCATGGTTGGAAGGGATGATCAGATGCTTCGCATTAAGAGAATACTCTTCAACTTCTAAAACAAAGATCGTTGTATTCCAACTCAGGGGAAATGCTCTGATTTGGTGGGGAAATATGGAAAAACAGCTGCATCTGACATCAGATACCGTTCCTTGGGAGTTGTTTGTGGACCGATTCCAGGCGAAATACTTACCGCCTTTCTTTCAAGAGTAGCAAGCCGGAGCCTTCCATACTCTAACCAAAGGGGGTAAAACCGTGGAAGAATACGAGATAAAGTTCATGGAACTTGTGAAATATGTTCCTTATCTAGACACGGATGAACGCCAGGCCGAGCGTTTTGTATTTGAGTTAAATCCTCGGATCAGAGCCATGGTAAGAATGTGGAAGCCACCGACGGTGGCGGAGGCAGCTGAATGTGCTCGTTATGCAGAAGAACATCTGGGGATAAAAAGGGATTTCAGGCCAGCTGAATCAATACCGCAGGCATTTACAGGAAAGACTCCCCGAAACTTCTTCCGAGGAAATAACTCGAGACCACCTCCTTATGGTAACAGATTTACCCTAAGAGGAGCGGGGGCAGGAGCTCCCATGACCATAAATGCAATAGCTTCCGAGTCCTCAAACATCAGTACTTGGAGGTCTCGAGGGACTGGTAATCGGGGAAGGAATGGGAGAGGAAGCAACACCAGGGGACAGAGTTCGTGGTCGGGGATTGCTCAGTCAAACGCAAAAGGACCAACCCGAGTGGACTGTTGGGGATGTGGAGGACCCCATCTTCGACGAGATTGTCCGGAGAACTCTCGGCAAACAGGAAAAGAACCGTCATCAGATGCTCAAAGCGATCACAGAATCCATGCTATCGTCAACAACAACCAAGCAGCGCATCAATCCACGGTAGTGGAATCTTCAGGTACCATCAATGGAATAAAACTCAAAATCTTGTTTGACACTGGAGCTACTGATAGTTTTATTTCATCTTATGCATTGAATAAATGTGGGTTGGCAGCCTGCAAACAAGACGATTTTAGACAGGTAGAAATGGCTTCAGGAGACCTTCAATCGGTAGAATTAAGTGTGGAGGATTGCAAAGTTGATCTAGGAGTCTGTTTGACCAAACTAAAAGTATATGTCACAGCCCTAGGTACTTACGACCTGGTGATAGGAATGGATTGGTTAGAATCTCATCGAGCATGGGTAGATTGTTCCGAGAAAACAATACTTTGCGTAAATGATATGGGTGAGACAATCCAAATTCAAGGTATTAAGAGAAAAGTATCCTTGCATTTCATCTCAGCAATGCAAATGAAACGGTGTTTAAGGAAAGGTTGTCAGGTGTATGCAGTTCAAGAGGTAAGCAAAAAAAAAGGGCCTTCTTTAGATCAGTATCCGACTCTATCAGAATTTCCGGATGTTTTTCCAAAAGAATTACCTGGACTGCCTCCTCGGAGAGAGCTAGACCTCACCATTGAATTGAAACCTGGTACGGAACCTATATCTAAAACTTCTTACAGAATGACTGCCCCGGAACTTCAAGAGTTGCAAATACAACTAAAAGAACTGTTAGATGTTGGGCAGATTCGACCCAGTGTTTCACCATGGGGTGCTCCTGTAATCTTTGTCAAGAAGAAAGATGGTTCATTACGACTGTGACTATCGAGATTTGAACCGGTCCACGGTAAAGAATAGGTATCCAATGCCTCGCATCGATGACCTTTTTGATCAAATGAAAGGAGCTACAGTATTTTCAAAGATCGATCTGCGATCAGGTTATCATCAACTCAGGATTAGCGAGAGCGATGTTTCTAAGACTGCATTCCGAACTCGTTTTGGGCATTATGAATTCATTGTGGTGCCATTTGGGTTGACCAATGCACCTGCAGTCTTCATGAACCTTATGAATAGCGTTCTCCGCAAATATCTCGACAAATTTGTACAAGTTTTCCTGGACGATATTCTCATTTACTCTAAGAATGAGAAGGAGCATGAAGAGCATCTTCGGATAGTGTTATCTTGTCTCAAAGAGCACAAGTTATATGGAAAATTATCCAAATGCGCTTTCTTCCAGAAGGAAATCCATTACTTAGGTCGTATCATATCAGGTGAAGGAATTTTTGTAGATCCTGAAAAGGTAAATACAATCAGGGAGTGGTCGATACCTAAGAATGCACATGAGGTGCATAGTTTTATGGGTTTAGCAGGTTACTACCGAAGGTTTGTGGAGCGATTCTCCAAAATTGCAAAACCAATCACAAACCTTCAACGCAAGGGTGTTAAGTATGAATGGACTGAGGAGTGTGATAAAGCTTTTTCTGAATTTAGGCGATTATTGACTAGTGCACCAATTTTGAGAGTACCGGATATGGATAAAGATTTTACTGTATGTACCGACGCATCCAAGCAAGGGTTAGGTGCAGTTTTAATGCAGGAAGGAGGCGTAATAGCATACGCTTCGAGAAAATTAAAAACACATGAAGAACTTTATGCTACGCATGATTTGGAGTTAGCCGCGGTGGTCTTAGCTTTAAAGATGTGGAGACATTACTTGGTGGGGAGAAACTTTGTGCTTAAAAGTGACCACCAAAGTTTGCAATATTTATTCACCCAGAGAGACTTGAATGCAAGACAAAGACGATGGAGTGAACTCCTAAGCGAATATGATTTTGCAATTTCATATATAAAAGGGAAGGAGAATGTGATAGCAGATGCCTTAAGTAAAAGACCCCGAATATTCTCCCTCGTACCTATCAAGGTGAACTTGAGAAATCAAGTGCTTGAACATCTTGTAAGAGACAGTTGGTACTTAAAAGTAAGGTCAGGGCTCGAAAGCAACCATTCGAAGGAACCTAAGTTCGAAGGGTATCATTTGGAGGAAGACGGAATTCTACGATTTCACGAAAGGATGTATATACCAGACAGTGGAGATCTCCGAAAGACCATCTTGAAGGAAGCACACCGAGCAGTGTATTGTGCACATCCTGGGGTAAAGAAGATGTATGCTGACATCAAGAGACTCTTCTTCTGGTCAGGCATGAAAAATGACATTGTCCAATTTGTTGCTAGATGCCTGGAATGTCGGCAGGTAAAAGCTGATCATCGCCACCCAGCAGGTCTCTTACAACCTCATGACATCCCTATGACCAAATGGGAGATAATTTCTATGGATTTTATCATTGGGCTGCCTCTTACGCAACAAAAGCATAATGCCATTCTGGTTGTGGTGGATAGATTAACCAAAAGTGCCCATTTCATCCCAGTAAGGGATACTTATGAAGTAGCTGACGTAGCACGGGTATTCATAAATGAAATTATCCGATTTCATGGAGTACCTAAGAAAATCATATCCCACAGAGATCCTCGGTTCACATCAAGGTTCTGGAATTGTATGCAGTCGGCCTTGGGAACTCAGTTAAATTTGAGTACAGCCTATCATCCTGAGACCGATGGACAGACAGAAAGGGTAAATCAAGTACTCGAGGATATGCTAAGGATGTATGTTATGGACCAACAATCACGCTGGGAAAAGTACTTACCCTTGGTAGAATTTGCTTACAACAATAGCTATCATAGTTCAATCGGGATGCCGCCATTTGAAGCATTATACGGAAGACCTTGCAGAACGTCGTTGAGTTGGGACAGGTTAGAAGATCGAATAATCGTCGGACCAGACTTGATCCAAGAGATGGAGGATCAGGTAAAATTGATTAGACAACGGTTAAAAGAGGCTCAGGATAGACAGAAAAGTTATGCGGACACTCGCAGAACAGATAGAAGCTATGTGTTAGGAGATCGGGTTATCATCCGCATCAGACCAAATAAGAGCAGCATCCGGTTTGGGAGGGGGACAAAATTATCCCCCCGATTTATAGGACCGTTTGAAGTCCTGGAAAAAGTTGGACCTGTCGCTTATCGTCTTGCACTGCCACCCCACCTGCACAAAATTCATAATGTATTTCATGTATCTGCATTGCGACACTATATTGCTGATAAATCTCATGACCTTCAATGGAAGGAACTGCAGGTATCGGACGAGGGAATCCTAACGGTCGAACCATTACGTATTCTGGAACGTAGGGTTCGACAGCTCAGGAACCGCCGGATAGACCAAGTGAAAGTCCAGTGGGACAAGTATAGTCCTGGATCAGCGACTTGGGAGGATGCTGAGACTTTTTGCTAGAATTACCCCAGCTTATGCTAAATTTTGAGAACTGAAAAATTTTATGTATATGACTGCTCTATTTTGATACTTGACATTTTGAAACACTATGTAAAGATGAGTTTTTACTTTGCTGGTACATGGATACCCATAAAGCTAGAATGCTACTTCATTCTATTGATACAGGATATATGCTGTTTGTTTAAAATTTACTGGTGCATGGACACCGATATGCAATATGTCATTTAAATTAACATTGCAAGAATGTGAAATCATAGATTAGACATTATAGATGAAAATATCTATCAATTTATTTCATTGCATTTCAAATATAATTCAAGGAAAGGAAATAAAAGAGTGACTACATTTTGAATATGAAAAGTGAAACATATGGGTATACAGATTGAAAATAGTTAAAGCAATGCATCAAAAATAGAACATGAATGAACTAAACAGAAGCAGCATCTGAAATGAGAAATTCTATTGAACATATGGATACCTATGTGAACAAATTTTATTTTATATATATAAGTTCTAGGATTGATATCATACATATCAAAGTATTTTGAATACGTAGAGGTTGTTATATGGGTAACAATTGGTTATGAACAATATGGATGCATATGCTTTAATATGTGTACGAGTGTTTACATTGCAGATTATGTACCAATGAGTATCATGCAGAAAAACAGATTACCGAAGCAATCTACGTGATGACAGATTTCCAAGAACAGCTGAGACTCCCCGAGATCCCACGATAGGGTGTTGACCCTAGTCCTACTGGGAGGAGTGGAGGTGTTGCCCCTGTTTATCCTCCAATAACTAGAGTCATAGGAGGACTGTGCGAGTCACGCTCCCCTAGACGTGTGATGATGACTGCCAGATGCCTACAAACATGTCAGGTCAATGTAATCGACACTGATATCATTTGAGGTCTATGAATGGATCAGTAGAACTGATGCCATGGCATATTCCTGTAGAGGATGGATAGGATGGGAGTCGAAGAGATTAGGAAGGATGGGATGATTTTAGAATAGTTTGGAGATTCGGATGAGATGGGAAGTAACAATTAAATTACCAATACATACTTATTCAAACAGAAATGCAAATCTTAAAAAAAAAAAAAAAAAAAAATATTGATATGAGTATATGAAATCCTGAACTTCCGGACGAAGTTTTTTTGAAGGGAGGAAGTATGTAACAACCCGTTCCCGAGTTATACACAATGATATTAGCGTGTGTGCGATATAGACATTTGATAGCTACACCTGCCTACCTCGCACACATCGCACTAGCACACCAAACTACTAATATCAAGCTTACCTAAGTTAGAAATTAATGATAAGGTTTCAGATTTAAAATTCATATTGATTTAGCATAAAGTATATAAAAATGATTAATGAAAAGAAAATAAAATTTTAATTAATTAAAATACATACATATACTCAAAGTTGAGTTAAATATTATAACATAAGTCTTAATCTTAAATATACTCTAAAGTCAAGCCGTATACTTCTAAACACATCAAATAAACACAAAGATCACACCTCCTCTTTAATGCCACTGACATCTCCTTAAATGATAATCACCTTTAAGAAGACCTTATCTTGCTGGAGATGAGGCAGTGAGGAGGTTGAATGGCGGTGGGGAAAATTTATATAAGGAAGCTGATTCGAAGGAAGGGGGGGTGAACTTGGGGCTGATTACCAAAGGAGATGATGAAAAGAAAGAATTTGTACTGAGGAGGAGTCTCTGTTCTTCTTGGAAATCTAGGCACGGGGGCAGAGGAGACATCCTCTGGGTCTGGGATTGTTCCCAGATTGGCTGGGAGGACTTGATTGTTTCGGTGAAACTGTTTAACTTTCCACAACATCACACAGCATCAGCATCACAGGAGGAGAGCCACCATTTAAAATCATCAATTGTGTCTCAGATATTTCTCTTATGTATAGAATTGTTTCTCAATTAAATTTCACTGCTGATTTTCATTGAAATACCTTACTGCTGAATATATATACTTAGATTAATGTTGGTTTATAATTAAAATTCTGTGTATGGAACCTTACATATATGGTCCCAGAATCCATCTAGGATCTTCCGCTTTGTCTCCACCATCTCTTTCTTGTATTCCTTCAGTTGATATGCATCATTCGGTACTGCCACAACATTATCTACATAGTTGTTCAGGTTGAATTCATCTAGCAGGAAGGACATCCTAGCCTTCAAGATGACGTAGTTGGAGGCTCGCTCCAACCTATCCTAATCTCTAAGCCCAACTTTGGCCATCTTTGAATCTGGAACGAAAATCCCCCTCTTCCCCCTGCTCTGTTGTTGAATTTTCTATTTACACTCCCTTCTGGAGTGAGACAATCTGCATGCAGCAACTGCTGGATGCAACTAGAAATATGGATTTCTAGGCTAGAAACCCTATGAGAGAAATACCCTCTATGTGTGCTCTTTTTCTTCCACCCGGCGTTGATTATGTTCTAGAAAACTACTACAAAACCCTCCTGCACCCAAACAAGGAATCTGCCCAGTGAAAATCTGAGCTACAAACACCCTTTTGCATGTTGGAATTACTCAAACTAGCAAGCTGAATTTTTCTGCCAACCTACACTGAAAAATCGAACTGCCCAGCAATTCGCACTACCTAGATTAGGCTCTGCGCAGTCCCCAGAAATTCGTCCTGCTACTCCCTCTAAACAACAAATTTCTACTTCCACTTCTGAGCTTCATTGTCTAATCACTGAAATTCTATTGCAGCAACTGGAATTAATTCTTCTCACTGTAAATTGATTTAGCAATTTATTGCTATGGCGACAATGAATTAATCACACTACAATCTTCACAAATACAAAATACTACGAAAGATAAACTGGAAACTAAGAAAATACTGACACACACACAAAAATATGACACTATTATTTTTGGACAAAAGTCCCCGAAAAAACCCAACCTAGAAAAATTGGTGCAACAACTAAGGGTTTTTAACATTGTTGATAATATCGCTGAAATATCAGCGATATTCGGAAATATCGCGATATTTTCGGCAAGCCGGAATATCGTCGAGAAAATATCGCGATATTTTCTCTCCTGCAAATATCGTAATATTTCCGAAATATCGCCGAAATATTAGCGATATTCGGAAATATCGCGATATTTTCGGCGAGCCGGAATATCGCCGAGAAAATATCGCGATATTTTCTCTCCTGAAAATATCGTGATATTTCCGAAATATCGTCGATATTTCGGGAAAATATCGCGCGATGATAGGAAATATCGCTAGGCACTCCTGGGTCGCGGCTAGAAAACAGAATTTTGTCTTTTTCATTTGTGAGGCTTGGAGAAGGAAGGGGAAGAGCTTTGTGGTGGTTGTCAAGGAGGTATTGAGGATCAAAGAGCCATTATCACTATCAACTAAGAATTTGTGTTCATCAAAAATTGAAGAACAGTGAGAGAAACTTCATTTCTTCCATTAATAGGTATGTTTTTAAAAACCCCTATGTTAAAGATTTTTTTCATAGATTTATGGTTATGCTTGCTTGCCTCTTTGCCTACTAAGATTTTGTTTCTTTGTTTGTTTCCATTTTCTATGATTTTCATGCCCATGAGCCAATGCAAGGTTTTTCTCCATATTTGGACAGCAAGCTACATTTTTTTAACTTTCTTATGCACCCTCTTATTGCCATTTTTTTTGTGTGTTTAATGCCAATATTTTGTTCTTTTGGTGCCCTAGGTTTGAAATATGAATTAGTTCACTACAAATATGCCAAAATCCTTGGACCCATTTTGGGAGTATGGGGAGCTTGATGGTGGGAAAAATCAGGCACATCTATCATGCAAATTGTGTGGGACCAAGATGGCAGGAGGGGTTATACGATTGCAATACCATCTGGCTAGACTCCATGGACATGATGTTATACCTAGTACAGTTTCTAGTGCGGAAATTATAAAAAGAACTCTTGAAGCAATTAATGAAAAAGACAGAAAGATAGCTGCTAGGGAGAGGGAACTGATCTCAAATAGATAGTTGCTAATTCTATTTCTTTTGCAGCTTTGCTACATATAACTCATGATGATGAGACAATTTTTATATATGTGATGTTATAAACAGCAATATAAAGCAACATAAACATGAAACTACATCAAATAGAGAGACATCACATACATAATGCAAAATATGGAGAACGTTGAGCCATTTTATTATATAACTGAAAGATACAATGAGTACAAAGGTGATCAGAATGATGGCACCTTGGCCTGCACAAGGCAAGCTGGAAATACTCTCAGAAATACTCTTGGAATGGTTGCTCTATCAGTGACTGCGTTATCTCCAAACTGTTGCTGCTACTGCTACCAGACTGTTGCTACTGCTAGAATAGGATGGCTCTTTGGGGTTTTTCCCCTGCTTAGAAAAATACGAAACTCTTGGAATGAGCTCTTCTCCTAATACCCAAAAAAGCCCAGAAAGGGTTTCCGGAATGGATGACCCAAATCAACTCCCTTGAGGAATTACGCTATCTTAGTGGAATATGCTAGCCCTGAAGGTATCTCTACAAATGGTGGCCTCCTCCTCTACCAAAATGAAGGAATAGCTAAGGGTTGATCCCTTCCCACTATTCCAGGCTAAATCCCCTAATAAATCTCCACCCCCGGCACTACCTCCTCCAAGAACTGCGTGATCTCTCCTCAAGACTGCGCTGTCCAAGCAAGTGCGTAATCCCTGGATGAAGATGCTATGGCTCCCACCTGAAAATCAATGGATAGAACTCCTCACCCGAGCAGGCACTCGAAGTCCCCCGAGGTTGAGGTTGGGACCTCTGCTCGGAGACACCCACTGTGCTGAACAGCACTTGCATTACCATTATCTATGATGCGTGGGCCTCGCTATAAATGCTCCCTAAGAGACACGAGAGGTGAATCTCCCCCTATGTACCAGTGGCAATGCCACCACTGTGTTGCTCCTCCATGACCACTGTGCCCAACATAACTGGGAGAACCCTTGGCTCCATACAAGGCACTGTCTGGTGGCCTATCAATGCCACCTCCTCTGACAAATTCCTGCCAATGTGTGTTGATCATCTTGTGATCCCATGTACAACCATCAAACAAAGACAACCCAAGGAGTTTGTCCCTAAACTGGTTTGCCACTGGTGCTGACTAAAACTCCTCTAGAGAATGTGTGTGCTCAACGGCTAGGTCAACTATACCACCAATGTCATAGCTAGCCGACATATCTGGGGAATGATAGGTAGTCCCGCTTGGATCCCAATGCCGGTCTGGGCTTCTAGTATTCCCAATACCTGTAAGTTCCCGCTGAGCTTCACCCCGGTCCACTATCATCTCCACAGCCCAGTCCATTGGGTACCAACTCAGAATCTCTCGCCATCCAACACCAAGAGAGGGATCGAATGTACGAATTCCCGTACTTAGAAAAATCCCTCCATCCTGTGAATGCTACACCATGCGCAACTCATGTCGCCTCTGTGAAATTTTCAAGCTGAAATACTACTGCAGTGATTCATTAATTTCACCTACTTATTTATGATAATTTATTTATAGATACTTCAGTAAATTCTGAAATTAACACAACTGCAATATTCACTTTATCATGAGCAGAAAATCAAATAGAACGTATATAAAGCAATAGAAACAATCACATGAACATAGTTATTTTTGGACAATTGTCACGAGAAAAACCCAATGCGGGAAAATCGGTGCAGTAGATGAGGGTTTGTATTATTCTTCAGTAGTGGAAATCATTTACAAAATTTAGACGAGCAGATGTCTAGGATACACTTGAGATAAAATTTTCCGAACCCTTCTGGAGAACTTCTAACACTCTGGAGGCACCCTTCCTCCCTCTGTGTCACTCTGTGTGACCCTTCTACGCATTCACTGCACTGGACTGTGTCACTCTACGTGGAGGAGCAATGCTGCTACTCAGCGTTGTCCCCTCTGCGTCCTCCTCCTGCCTTCTTCTTCCTCTGCTAACCACCCCTTCCTTCTTCTGTCTATGCAACTCTGCCACTACACCCTCTCCCTCTGAAATCGAATTCTATTACTTTAGAATCGATTTCCTTCAGGTACTGAGTGTGTGCCCAACTTTCTTTCCAAATGACCTCAAGCCTTCTCTTATAGTCTTCTCATTGATGATTCAACGGCCCAGATTATATCTCTAATCAATGGTAGAGATTAAAAGATGATTTGATCTTTGTTTTCTAGAAGATTCATACTCTACTTTATTAATACCCTTTAATTATTTAATTTCCCTAAGTTTAGACTTAGGGATCACTTTAAAATAATTAATTATTTTAATAAAGCATGATCCAAGTGGAATTTCCACAAACGGTTTCTAGGTTCTATGGAATACTGATGTTCAAGTCTCCTCCCAAAATATGAGACTTGAAACACTTTCCAATACTACAAAATCAACACTCCCTCTTAGCGAGGAAAGTGTTTAAGAAAAATACCAACTGCATCTACTCTGACCTAAAGCATCTACTGCGCTGTTGATGTCTTGACTACTGCCCTTCATCTTTGCGCTGCTGCCCTCTGCACTGCTTCCTATGACACTATCTCTGCCATTGCCTCATCCGTACTGCAACTCCCTCTGAATCTCAATTCCACCCATTTCTTTACTGGAATGGGTTCTTGATCATCCCCATCTTTTCCCAGAAGTAAGTAAACTTAATCTTACCCAGAGCTTTTGTTAGGATGACTGCCATCTATTCTCCTATAGGAATGTACTTCAACTATACAGCTCGCCGCTAGACATAGTCTCTAATGAAGTGGCACCTAATGTCAATGTGCTTCGACCGGTCATGAAACACAAGATTCTTAGAGAGCTTGATGCAACTCTGATTATCACACAAAATTCTGGTAGGTTCCATCCTCTTCATGACAAATTTCATGAGAATCTTACGAAGCCATATGGCCTCATAGGAGGCTATGCTAGCGACCATATATTCTGCCTCGGTTGAGCTCAGTGCCACAGATTTTTGTTTCCTACTGCACCAGGAAGGCATTCCTAATCCGAGACTAAAACAGTACCCACTGGTACTTTTCCGATCCATTGGGCTTCCAGCCCAGTCTGCGTCAGTGAACCCACTCAACTAGATTTCATTGCCCTTGGTGTACTTCAACCCATACTCAACTATCCCCTTCAAGTATCTGAGGACATGTTTGGCTGCTGCCCAGTGAGCCCTCCTTGTTTCTACCATAAACTAACTGAGGGTATTCATGGCATAACAGATGTTTGGTCTAGTGTTGACCAGGTATATCAATGATTCTATGAGCTACCTATACAAGGTAGGGTCAACCTCATCATCCTCGGACATTTCAATCTTCTTCCAGTTTGTGATCATTGGCATAGCCATGGGTCTACAATCCTCCATCTGAAACCTTTTCAGAATCTTTGTAGTGTATCTTCCCTGCCCAAGGAAGATTTTTCCCTTCTGCCACCAAACCTCCAAACCAAGAAAATAGTGCATCTGCCCCAGATCCTTCATGTCGAATTTTGTAGCCAGATTTTCCTTGCAGTCTTTGATGAGCTTAGATGATCCAGTCAAGAAAAGATCATCTACATATAATACCATAATTAGCGACTCATCCCAAACTCTTAAATAGTATAGATTGGGATCTGCGTCATCTTGACGAATCCCATCTTCTGAGGTAGCTATCAATTCGACCATACCACGCTCTAGGGGCTTGCTTCAGTCCGTACAAGGCTTTCTTAAGCCTGCATACATGATTCTTCTAATCATGCGTCTCAAAGCCCTCTAGTTGTTCTATGTACACTTCCTCTTCTATCAGCCCATTCAAGAACGATGTCTTGACATCCATCTGGTGAATTTCCCATCCCATTTGCACTGCGAGCGAGATGACGGATCTGATCGAAGTGTACAGAGCTACAGGGGCGAAGGTTTCTTCATAATCGATCCCTTCCTTCTGTGTATACCCCTTAGCCACAAACCTAGCTTTGAATTTCTCTATGCTTCCATCTGCAGCATACTTGATCTTGTAGATCCACCTTGATCCTACAACTGATCTGTTCTGAGGTCTAGGGACTACTTCCCATACATCGTTTGTCATGATGAAGTTGTACTCCTCCACCATAGCATCTACCCACACCTGATGTTAAGATGCCTCTCGAAAACTAGAGGGTTCTCCAACCTATGCTACCAGTGCTTGGTACCTATCTAGTTGTTTGCGTACCCTCTTCTCATTTCTAAGGGCTCCAATAAACTCCTCTGCATCCCTCGGAATCTGTTGGAGTTCTCTACTCGTCCTTCCACTAGTGGTGGCAGATTTATCTGCTCTCCTTCTTGCACTTCCTCGGAAGAACTTTCCTCAGAATCCTTGTGTCGTGGAGAGGCACTAGAGCCATATTCTGTAGGGTGTTGTGGCTGAACTAGCGGATCCTCCTCAGACTGCGTATCTGTAGATATTTGTTGGGATCTCCTGAAGGCTCTCTCCTCCATGAATTTCACGTCCCGTCTTACTACGATCTTCCTGTTCTCAGGAATATAGATTCAATATGCCTTCGCATTTTCACTATATCCCACAAGGTATCCTTTCTCTACAGTCTGATCTAACTTCTTCCTCTTCTCATCGGGTATGTGGCAATATGCTATACTGCCAAATATCCTGAAGTGGCTCACCTCAGGCTTGCTAGCAGTGAACACAATCTCAGGGTTAGCATTACCCAATGCTCTATGAGGCACCCTGTTCTGCACATACACTGTTGTATAGCAAGCTTCCGCCCACAGAAATTTTGGCATGTCTTGATCGTACAACATCGCCCTCACAGCTTCCAGAATGGTCCTATTCTCCCTCTCTGCAACCCCATTCTGCCCCAGATTATATGGAGTTGTCCATTCTATCTTGATGCCTTCCTCTGGGCAGAACCTTGTGAAGTCTTTATCAATATATTCTCCACCATTATCTTATTGCAACTTCTTGATTTTCTTTCTGGTTAGATTTTATACCAAAGCCTTGAATTCTTTGAATCACTCAAAGACCTCATATTTGGTCTTCGGAAAGTAAATCCATGTCTTCCGGGAATGGTCATCAATAAAGGTGACAAAATACTTTGCACCACTGAGAGCAGTCGTGGACATTAGTCCGCAGATATCTGAGTGTATCAATTCCAACACACTCTTGGCCCTACTGCTACTTGGAAATGTTGCCTTCGCATATTTCCCTAATACGCACCCCCTGCAGACATTGTCTTTCTTGGTGCTAAGTTCTGGAGCTCCTGTGATTGTCTTCTTGAGGATCTTCAAGGCTCCATGATGTATATGCCCCATTCTTCCGTGCCATAATTCGTTCAAATCCCTTTCATTAGTACTTCCTAACAATGCCATTGGAGACTCGAGCTGTAACTTATACAGTTTATGGCTCCTTACTTCAATTTGCGCCTTCCTTTTCCAACTAGGGTGTTTGATATAAACTTTGTTGCCAATAAAGTATACATCGTAACCCTTGTTCTTAAGTTGAGACACTGAAAGCAACTTCATCCCCAATCCCGGTACATGCAGTACGTTTGTGGCCCGAAGCTTGTTACCAACTTTTGTTTGAAATATTATGGTCCCTCTTCCTACGATGGTACACTTGGCCTTGTTTCCCATTGTGATCTGAAAATTCATCTGCTCTTCCTGGTAGCTCGAGAAGCATTCTCGAACTCCCGTCATGTGAGAAGATTCTCCACTGTCAATATACCAGACCCCTGAAGAGGCCTTGCTTGACACACACACGGAATCCTCTTCTAGTATGGATGCCAAAACTGAAACATCATGATCCCTCTATTTCTCCATGCATTCTGGAGGACTGTGTGAACCCTTTCGAGTTGATGCTGCATCGTTGTCAGACATTCGTTCCATTGCAGAACCTCCTCTTCTGTCTCTCGTCTTTTGCTCTGATACCATGTGAAATTTTCGAGCTGAAATACTACTGCAGTGATTGATTAATTTCACCTACTTATTTATGATAAGTTATTTACAGATACTTCAGTAAATTATGAAATTAACACAATTGCAATATTCACTTAATCATGAGCAGAAAATCAAATAGAATGCATATAACGCAATCGAAGCAATCACATGAACACAATTATTTTTGGACAATTGTCCTCAGAAAAACCCAATGTGAGAAAATCGATGCAGCAGATGAGGGTTTGTATTATTCTTCAGCAGTGGAAATCATTTACAGAATTTAGACAAACAGATGTCTAGGATACACTTGAGATAAATTTTCCGAACCCTTCGGAAGAACTTCTGACACTCTGGAGGCACCCTTCCTCCCTCTACGTCACTCCGCATGGCCCTTCCGCGCAGTCACTGCGCTAGACTGTATCACTCTGCGTGGAGGACCAGTGTTGTTGCTCGACGCTATCCCCTCTGCGTCCTCCTTCTGCCTTTTTCTTCCTCTACTGACCTCCCCTTCCTTCTTTTGTCTCTGCAACTTTGCCTCTACACCCTCTCCCTCTGAAATCGAATTCTATTGCTTCAGAATTGATTTCCTTCGGGTACTGAATGTGTGCCCAGCTTGCTTTCCAAATGACCCTCAAGCTTTCTCTTATAGTCTTCTCGTTGATGAATCAACGACCCAAATTATATCTCTAATCAATGGCTGAGATTAAAAGATGACTTGATCTTTGTTTTCTAGAAGATTCACACCTGCTTTATTAATACCCTTTAATTATTTTATTTCCCTAAGTTTAGACTTAGGGATCACTTTAAAATAATTAATTATTTTAATAAAGCATGATCCAAGTGGAATTTCCACAAACGGTTTATGGGTTCTTTGGAATATTGATGTCCAAGCCTCCTCCAAAAATATGAGGCTTGGAACACTTTCCAATGCTACAAAATCAATAGCCTCCTCTCACCATCCTAGTTGACACATAATATTTGACGAGGTGATTCTGCCACTCCCTCTCCAACATGTAGAGGCAACCTACTAGTGGTACCAGCCTCATTTATGTATGTCTGAGTAGGGATGCCCTGTCACTCCAATGTGCACTCCAACTGAACCATTAGGTAACCCAACCGTTCACCAATGCGAGTTAGTTTGGACGTTGACTTGGCACAAACTGCTCTCATGTCCTCCAACTCCTCGTTCTATTGTAGAATGGCCTCTAGCACTATCGTGGCCTTCTTTGTCAATGCTAGAAGGTCGACCCATAATTGATGAAACTGTCAAGGGCGACTATCATCTGTAAACTCAATCACAGCTCTAGACCCCTTTGTCTCTTCCAGAACCTCTTCAACTACAACTATGTCTCCAAGAACCTCACCAATTTGTTGTGGGCGGCCATCGTTTAGAAACTCAAACATAGCACTGGGTACCTCATCAATTTTCGACATCTCGTCCATGGGTGGCACCTCCTCAACAGATGGCCATTTGAGTGTAAGCTCTACTCTCTCCACTAAGGTGTCAACCGAAGGTATCGAAGGAATCTCCAGCAAGGGTGAATCCTGCATCACGTTGGGTGTATCTACGTGGTCCTCATAATCCTGCGTGCCCTCGGCCTCATGCTCAACCTCCTCCTCAAGCTCCTAATATCTAAAGTCAGGTCTCCACCAACAAAATTGCCTCCTGGTCTCACCCTCTAATTGTCCCTGGCATATCCGCTCCTTTTGAGGAGATCTGGTGCCCTAATTTTGTCGACTCTCTCCACATGGTGTAGATAGTTGTACCCTCACAACATGTGCACCTCTAATGTCTCTGTTGTAAGGATAAGGATGGAACTGGTCCAATACCTTCCTCAACTGAGCCAACCTCTCATCGTTCCAGGGAATTCCACCCGAAAATTCCTGCATACTAAATCTTCCTTGAGCCATGGATTTGACTATGGTTCAACCCGTCACTGTTCATATATGCCCAAATCTTCCATGATCGAGTTGACTACCCCACAAATGGCCAAGATCACGGCTTTGATACCACTGTAATGTTCCAAAAAGGAAATAACATTGATAAACAAGCAAAATACACATATAACACGGAAAAATTCAGACAACAATTAAACACCCATAAAATTGCACCAGAACTGTGCCTAGCTGAGCCATTTTATTATCAACAGGAGAGTAAAGCATGGAATGTGTGCACCTGGGCTTGCCAAAGCAAGCTAGACAATCCCAAGCAAAAAAAATGTTGCTCGGACGCAAAGGAAAGACTTCTCCCCAATGTACTACGTTGGCCCTAGAATTTTTGCAACCATTGGCTGGAAGAAACACCTGTTTGAGACTCCAAAAGTGCTCAAAAAAAATTTCCAAATTAATATTAGGATCTCCACCACAAACCCAAAAAAACCCAGGAAGGGTTTGGGAAAATTTTACCAACCACCCGGGACCCAAAAATTAAGCTCACTCCTCCTAACTGGCTTCCAAATAATTATGTAGTTTTGGGGAACCAAAACTCCTCCAAATATTCTGCAATAATAGGAGCAGACTCCTTGACGCCCGACTGGAAAAACCCAGAAATTTTTTGGGCTAATTCCGACCTCCCATAATTACACAAAATTGGTGCTACACCCTTCTCCATTGGTTTTTCGTCCTCCCTAAAGATCAACTGCTGATTTACCCTTGTTTTCTCCCTTCAAATGTATGGGAAAATTCAGAAATGTTTCCTTGAAAATTTAGGCCCAAAACCCCTGCTACAGTAGCTCCTCCTTAAGGCAAATCTGGCCCACAAATTTTTCCCTGAAAACTACTATGCAAGGCCAAGAGGTCGAATTTGGGTTCTCTCTATAGCTGTAGACTCCATCTCTGCAAATTATCACAAATTCTCATCCACCCTCAAGATATTTTTTCCTAATTTCTCCAGCTAAAACTCTCTTGGAAACTCCTCAAATTAGTTGTACGAATTTCTGGCCTTGCATCCTCCTGGAGATTCGAACCCCCTGAATTATGGCTGGAAATGACCCAAAAACTCCAACAATCTCCTCTCAAATAAACTCTGAAATTCTCTCCTAGGGTGGCACTCTAAGTCCACCGAAGAAATAGCTGAGATTTCCATTCGGAAATATCTTTGTGCTAAGCAGCACTGGTAGTCTTGTCTAAGTAGCTCAAGAGTACTCTAAATCAGAAATTCAATTTGTCAAAAGCCCCCAAAATGATGTCTCTTCCTTCTATTTATCTTTGCTGCCCCCTTTCTCTCCTTGTAGGGCCCACCAATTCGACCTCTTTCTCCCTAGCTCGATTTTCCTAAAGGGCTCGAATTCCCCTTTTTGAGTGGCCCCACATCCCACTAACAATTTAATCTTTCCTTTTCTTTAATGTTGGTGGCCTCCATATCTTCAAAAATTATGTTGGGAGTCCCTCCACTTATTTTTCCTAAGTTGACATGCCAAAATATTTCTGAACACCCAATTGCAAAAATGGAAATTCTTCTTAGCCAAATTAATTTAATTGGGGACATCTAGCAATCTCCTTTCCAATAAACTCTGAAATTCTCTCCTAGGGTGGCACTCTAAGTCCACCGAAGAAAGAGCTGATATTACCACCCAGAAATCTCTTTGTGCTAAGTAACACTGGTAGTCTTGACTAAGAAACTCAAGAGTACTCTAAATCAGAAATTCAATTTGTCAAAAGCCCCCAAAATGATGTCTCTTCCTTCTATTTATCTTTGCTGCCCCCTTTCTCTCCTTGTAGACCCCACCAATTCGACCTCTTTCTCCCTAGCTCGATTTTCCTAAAGGGCTCAAATTCCCCTTTTTGGGTGGCCCTACATCCCACTACCAATTTACTTTTTCCTTTTCTCTAATGTTGGTGGCCTCCATCTCTCCAAAAATTATGTAGGGAGTCCCTCCACTTATTTTTCCCAAGTTGACATGCCAAAATATTTCCCAACATCCAATTGCAAAAATGGAGATTCTTCTTAGCCAAATTAATTTAATTGGGGATATTGAAATACCTACCATGCATATTTCCAAAGGTCATACAAATGAGAAAAAGTCATGAGGCTTCAATTTGTATTGAATAAGATAATAACATTTTAAAGTATCACTTAACAGAAATGGAAGAGACCATACTTAAGATTTCAGGACAATTGTCAGCCATAAAAGAGCACCAAAAAATTTTGGAATTCTACTTACTCAGCATAATATGGAAGTGTTCGTACTGCAACATCCAGAGCAAACATCCCTTGGTTGGTCTTACCAACCTGACAATACACACGAACTTTATTTCCTGCAATGATCCACAAGATAGAATACTTCACATGTAGGACTGACAATCCATATATATTCTATGAAAGCCTGATTTCGACTTACATTTGTACATGTATTTATGTATATGTTCCTTGTACATAATATGTATATACATGCAGACCTGATGTAGTTGTTCTTCATATAATATGTATGTACACACACCTGCAGTAGTTGTCTGTTCTATATGCTCAAATTCCCCCACAACAATTGCCACCAAGTATGTTGACATGATACGTGATTCCTGGAAACTGACTCTCTTCAAATTTCCATCAGTCTTTTCTTCAAAAACTGGCATATTTGACAAAACTACTCGGTCAACAGGAGCATATACCGTTATTTGAAATGTTGCCTGTCAGAAACACAATTGCATTACTATAATTGATGTTAAACAGAAAACATAGACATTTTCTTAGAAAAAGAAAATAATAAGAATGACAGACACATTTATAGGGTTCCACGACTATTTCTCAAGCCTCTGTTTGTTTTTAACTTTTTATCTTCTCCCATTTCAGATTTGCAGAGTTTTTTTCATAATTTAATCAAAAATCAATGTTAATCAAGGATGAAAAAGTATGATTTTGATTGTGTTGTAGACAGTGTAAAACCAAAATTGACAAATCCATATCTATTCTAAATAAATACCGGTTGAGGATTCTAAGAATTAACCTCCACAATTCTGAAATGAATCTTAAGAATTTGAAATTTCAAAGAATAATTTTGAGGTGTGCTCTTCTGACTATTTGAACCAATATTCACCCAAAGGAATAGGGGAAATATACATATTGATATGGAAAACAACAAAGATGCACCTCTTCTTGCATGTGAATGACAATTCTATGTGCCTATATTAGGGGACTGGTGAGAGCACAGGAGGTCTAAACTCCTAAAACAATCTCTTAAGAAAAGATAATATAAGATTATGTATCAATGTCCAACAAATGATGAAACATTCAATCAATGGGACCATGAAGTACAATCAGTGATGATCATATGTAGGAGTGCACTAGGCTGCTCTGAATGCAAAATAAAAAGCATAAAAGAGAGAGTCAGTGAAAGTGACCTGCACAAAGAAGGCATAGAAAGAAAGAATGTATTTTAACATTCACGAGGCTAAAAAGAAAGAAGCTCCAGCAAATCTCATGAGGACAGGAAGAGGAAGTGGATAGTGAGAAGGGAGTATTTACAGCCAAAATAACTACCAAGAATTCACTAATACATTGTGTGATAATGCTGTTAGATGAAAGTCCAAGACTAGTAGGCGATGTCGTTGGCCCTAGGACAGAACCTATGTGCCACGGGTAGGGATTTCTTCTAACACTGTGGCGAAAAGAAAAAAATCTTGTAATAGGGTCATGGCTCATGTTAGACCATCGAGCAGATCCAAGCTAATGACTGGTATTCATATGTGACCTCACCATAACTGAAAAGGCCATAGCATGAGGCATCATACAAGATTTCACAAGTATGGTCCTTGTTGACCATTGAAGTAAACTTGAAGACTCCATTACCAAGATATTTCAGAGCATTCCCACACTTACAAAGTTTCAGATTTCATCAAGGCTTCTAAGCTCCTCTTTCTTCTCTTTTTCTTCATTGTCTTCAGATTCTACAGCTCTACGGGGATATTGTAAATGTGATTCTAACATGATGAAATGAAGCCATGTAACAGGCCTAGGTAGCTTAAGACTTCGCTATCAAGTGAATTCACTCTAGGGAGTTTTTTTCACTTAATTAATTATTTGTACTTTTCAGAGTTTAATAATTAATTGAGTTTTTTCTCCCATATATACACCAAAATTTGAGTGCAGCTTGATGTTAAGGCCTTAAGTGAGTCCTAATGTCTAGAGTCTATGTATATTACCATGTTAGATCACTTTTAAAACTTCACGGAATTTGATTAGGTCTAGGTATTGTTGACCACTGGAGTGGCACCTGATGATTATGTGAAGACTCCATGCCCAAGGATGAACCGGAGGACACTTGTGCCATCATATATCATCAGCTATCATCAGTTCAACAATGTTTTTAAACTCTACTTCTTCTTCTTATCATTTTCTTCTTCAGTCCTCAGATTTCGCAGCCCTACAGGTATATTGTATAAATGTCACTAGCATGATGAATAAAGCCATGTGACCGGCCTAGGATGTTGAGACTCGATCAGCAAGCAAGTACACCTTGGAGTGTTTTTTTTACTTGGTTAATTATTCCTTCTTTTTAGTGGCGAATAATTTTCTAGGTTTTTTCACTCATTGCATTACCCCGAAGCCGAGGTGACGGCTTGAAAGTTGAGCCCCTAACGCATATTAGTGTCTAGAGTCAATATATATTGCCATGCTAGGTCATCTCTAAAATTTCGCGGAATTTGACTAAGTCTAAGAAGGATTTTTTAATAATTAAAAATTTCCCGCAAAACGAGATTTTTTAATTAATTTCTATGTAATGATGTAAATAAATGGCCTTAGGAAATGTATGGAGCATGCGACCACTCGAAATTCATCCTCAGAGACCCAACATTATACTAGAACCCACTTTGAGGGTCAAAAAACGACTTATAGTCCCTCAAATCCAATTTTTCTAATGTCAATGACAAAAATGAAGAAAAATTAAAAAAAATCAATAATTGGAAAAATTCATAAATTTTTCCAAAGTCAAAATAAGTCAAATTTTGACATGGAATTATGTGGAGAAGTAAAGTTGATGTGGCAAACATGTGGGGCCCAACACATAAGGTACAAAAAGTCAAAGAGGGCCCACGTTGAGTTTATGAGGCACATCGAATTGTTAAAGTTCAGCTTTTGATTTAATTTAAAATCAAAATAGGTAATTTAAATAAGTGGGAAATGGACCCCACTTCCTTTCCTCGTCTACGCACAAGGCAAAGGAAAAAGATATTATGCACATGTCATAAAAAATTTCTCCACGTAACCAGCTGAAAGTTCAACACAGCAACAAAAAATTCTTAATTATCCACTTAGCAGTCAAAAAGGTATATACGCAGATTTGGAAAGGATTTGTTAAAGGTATGTGGTGGAAATTTGAAGATTCAAATTATATGCTGCCCACTAAAAACTCCACTCAGCTAGCAGCCAGGAATGTACGCAGAGTTTTAGCGGACAACACTGACACAGGCGTCAGGGTTTGTCCCCCACTAAATAGTGCTAGTCAATTAAAAATATCAGCAGTCAAATAGTCCACGCAGAAGCTAGTAATCCGTTGAGTTTTGGTCAGCATTTGCATGATAATTTACAGCAGTTAATTGAGGAGTTGTCTCCGCATTTCCCTGACATGGCAGGTAGCAAATTTCACACGCAGGCAGCCAGGAGGATACATGCACCAGTTAGAAGATACCTCTATGATTTGGCAGTTTTCACACTAATTTTACTGTTGATTTGATGAGAGTTAAACTCCCCCTTATCTATCCCTTTGGTACACATGTTTCTCAGGAAATGCACACAACATATTTGAGGATATTCGATAGACAGTCATGGAGATAAGGCTGCCACCTACAGGTGTTCTACAACAGTCTACAGCCACTCATTTTTGCATTGGGATTATCTTCGATCTTCTCCAGTTTTTGTATAAATTGAGCTTTGGGCTTTCATTGTAATCATGGTTTTGAAGCTTGTGCTTATTGTTACTATGCCAAAATTGTTATTGAGCTGAATAAAGAAAAGTCTTTGGGGTTACTAGTTTCTCTTGTGGTGCATTATTTCGTTGATGAGGTATAATTGTTTCATTTGATGTTGTTATTCATTTATTTCACATTGCAATCTAGTTGGTTTTTTTTTGCATTTGCCTGAAGGCACTATTGTCTAGGGAGGGGAGATTTGTAGCTATCTCAAATCTCCTTTGGACTTGGTATATTTTGTGCTATTGTTGTAGCTTGTTATTTTCGGTTGAATGACAAGCTCAATGCCTCTATATGCCAAGTTTCTTTTGCACTAACAATTGGTTTGTAGAGATTTGTGTGTTCAAAGGACAGGTTGCCAAGTCTATTGGAGTGTGAAGACTTCTTCGGGTGGAATAAGTCAGCTCCAAGGATATCAAAGATCCCACAAGTTGTTCAAGCCAACTATCTCATAAGACATCAAGAGATTTATCTAAAAGGGGGTTTCATGAGCCCTTTGCTTCTTTTCCATCTCTAAAAAATCATATATTTTTTTCTCTCGTTTGTGCACATATTGATTTTATCTAACATTTGAGGCTGAGTTGTTGGATTTAAATCCTAACTCTCACTCACTAAATCAACTCTTTTAAGCTGATCTTAGTGAGGGAATTGTAATATAAAGTGTATTTTATACTTGCATTGAGTTTCTAACTTTTTCCTTCTCATGCATGTGATTTCCTCTGACATATTTCAGCACTAATTCTTTTGCATGCTAATTGTTTTGCTTGCTTGCCTATAGGTGTTCTTGGAATCAAATCCAAGTTTGAAGAAAGGGAGTTAAATCATAAACTAAGGAACATTTTTCCATTTGGAATCTCAAGTCCAAGTTCCTCCTTATCACTTCACCTCTTCTTCTAAAGCCTCATTCTTTTGAGGAATTGTAACCACCATTCACCTCAAGGCTTTAAGCCTTTACTTTGTAACATCTCACAAGTAAATCTTTAAAATCTTACACTTGTAACTTTGGGAAAGAGTAAATTTAAAGCACATATTGTAAGCTCTTCCCAAGCCCCTCATTTCTATAAGAGGGTCTCACTTTCAATAATAAAGAGCTGACTTTTCTTGAGGGAGCTTGGGAAGTTTTTCCCTTGGTATCTCACCTACTCATTTAGAGGGAGGAAATATTCTTGAGTGGTTAACTTTCTTTTGTCTAATTTTTAATTTGCTCAAACTAATTTACTTGCATTCATCATTTCGTTTGCTAATATAATCTAGTTGCATGTGAATAACTCACATTTTCATTTCATTACTTTCTTAGATCGCATAATCCTTTAATTTCCTAATTTGCAATCTCATTTGCCAAGTATGGGTTGATGCAATGGTGGAAGAGTACAGTTCCATCATGACAAATGATGTCTGGGAAGTAGTACCCAGACCACAGGAGAGATCTGTTGTAGGATCCAGGTGGATCTACAAGATCAAGCATGCTGCAGACGGCAGCATCGAGAAATTTAAAGCCAAGTTCATGGCCAAGGGTTATGCTCAGAAGGAAGGAATAGACTATGAAGAAATCTTCGCCCCAGTAGCCAGATACACATCTATCAGGTCCATGATATCCCTTGCTGCGCAGATGGAATGGGAAATTAACCAAATGAATGTCAAGACAACATTCTTGAATGGTGTGATAGAAGAAGAAGTGTATATAGAACAACCGAAGGGCTTTTAAACACATGATCAGAAAAATCATGTGTGCAGATTGAAGAAAGCATTATATGGACTGAAGCAAGCTCCCAGAGCCTGGTATGGTCGGATTGACAGCTATCTGCAGACAATGGGATTCGTCAAGAGTGATGCAGATCCCAATCTCTACTATCTGAGAGTAGGGAGTCAGCCATTGATACTGGTATTGTATGTGGATGATCTATTCTTGACAGGATCATCAAGGCTCATCACAGATTGCAAGAAGAATTTAGCTGAAGAGTTTGACATGAAGGATCTAAGACAGATGCACTATTTTCTGGGGTTGGAAGTTTGGCAGCAGAATGGGGAGATCTTCCTTGGTCAAGGAAGATACACTATAGAGATTGTGAAGAGATTTCAGATGGAGAATTGTAGACCCATGACCACTCCAATGATTACCAACTAGAGGAAAATCGACACGTTCGATGATGATGAAGTTGATCCTACGCTGTACAGACAACTCATAGGGTCATTGATGTATCTGGTAAATATGAGGCCAGACATCTGTCATGCTGTTAATACCCTAAGTCAGTTCATGGTGGAACCGAAGAGGGCACATTGGGCAGCAGCCAAGCATGTTCTCAGGTACATTCGAGGAATAGTCGAGCTTGGATTGAAGTACACTCGTGACAATGATGTCAAGTTGAGTGGTTTTACTAATGCAGATTGGGCTAGAAGTTCAGTTGATTGGAAGAGTACCAGTGGGTACTGTTTCAGTCTCGGATCAAGAATTATTTCCCGATGCAGTAGGAAATAGAAGTCTGTGGCACTAAGTTCAGCAGAGGCAGAGTATATGGCAGTGAGCACAGCTTCGTGCAAAGCCATATGGCTTAGGAAACTATTAGTAAATCTACTCAAGGAGAAAATGAAAGCGACCAACATTTTATGTGATAATCAGAGTTGTATACAGCTGTCTGAAAATCCTGTGTTTCATGATAGGTCGAAACATATTGACATCCAATGTCACTTCATCTGGGACTGGGTACAACGTGGAGCTATTCAGTTGCAGTACACTCCAACAGGAGAACAAGTGGCAGACATCCTCACCAAGGCTCTGGGAAAGACAAAGTTTGTCTACTTCAGAGAAAAGATAGGGATGATGAAGAATCCCTTCCAGTAGCAGGAATGGAGGATTCAGTATTCAGAGGGATTTGTGGTACAGATGTAGCAAGTGACAGTGGAAGTGTCAAAGGCAGCAATACAAGGGGCAGCAATGTAGAGGGTGCTTCATAATCAAAGCAACATGCAACAGGCATATTGTTGGAACACTTTCCTCGCTAAGAGGGAGTGTTGATTTTTGTAGCATCCAAAAGTGTTCCAAGTCTCAAACTTTGCAGGGAGGCTTGGATAGCAGCATTCCAAACAACCCAGAAACAGTTTGTGGAAATTCCACTCGGTTCAAGACATTAAAATAATTAATTATTTTAATGAAGACCTTAAGTCCAAACTTAGGAAAAGGAAATAATTAAAAGGCATAAACAAGTCAGAGTGTGAATCTTCTAGAAAACATGGATCAAGTCAAGATTTAATCTTAGCCATTGATTAATCTTTTAATCTGGGTCGTTGGTACTCCAATAGGAAGATTATAAAAGAAGGCTTGAGGGTCACTTGGAAAACAAGTCGGGCACAAACTCAGTACCCGAAGGAGATCCATTCTGATGTAGAATTTGATCTCAGTGGGAGAGTTGTAGGGCGAGAAGTTGCAGAAGTAGGAGGAGGTCAGAGGTGATCGAGATCAGAGTCGGAGAGTAGCAATGGGTCACTGAAGGTAGCTCGAGGCTACAGCGCAGAGACCCCACGCAGTCTCCACGCATATTCACGCAATCCAACGCTGGGAATGCGCAGAGAATCATGCAGATTGACATAGGGATTTGCAGGGGCTGTTCTGGGTATCAGAAATTTGTCCAAGCTGGGTATTCAGTCTCAGATGGTTTAGAATTTATCTGCCGAATATTTTCCCTTTAAAGATATCATTTGCTGAAGAATTAATAAAACCCTCATCTGCTGCACCAGTTTTCCCACATTGGGTTTTTCCGGGGACAATTGTCCAAAAATAATTGTGTACATGTGATTGATTCTTGTGCTTATGTTCTCTACTATTTATTTCTCTGCATATATATTTGTGAATGTTGCAGTAGAATTTATTTTGATATTTGCTGGAAGATTTCTGAATAATAACTTATTGAAATAATAAGTAGAGAAATAAATCTATCACTGCAACTGGTTGTAAATTCTCACATGGTATCGGAGCCAGAGATGAATAACAGAGAGGGGGCATTTATCAGTGAACGAAGATCTACGCAGTTCTACAGGGCAACATTGCAGAAGGGTTCACGGAGTCCTCCAGGAGGGGGAAGAAGCACGATAGAACAGATGGATCACGATGTATCTGTATTGGCATCCATATTAGAGGAATATTTTGCTTGTGTATCAAGCACTACGTCCTCAGATATCTAGTATATTGACAGTGGAGCCTCTGCTCACATGATGGGAGTACGGGACTATTTTTCCAACTACCAAGAAGAGCAAATGAATTTCAAAATAACCATGGGTAATAAATCAAAGTGCACTCCCATTGGGAAAGGTACCGTAGTTTTTCAGACCGAGGCAGGAAACAAAATCTAGGCCACTAATGTACTGCATGTGTCAGGTTTGGGGATGAATCTACTCTCAGTGTCACAACTTCAAAACCGAGGATATGACGTCTAAGTCTATGTCAAGCACCCCAGTTGGAAGAAGAAGGCACAAATCAGGGTAAGAAGCAACAAGTTGTACAAGTTGTAGCTTGATTCCCCAATGGCACTAGTTGGCAGAGCAGATGAAACGGATCTGAATGAGCTATGGCACAAAATAATGGGACACTTGCAACATGGGGCATTGAAATCTCTCCAGGAGACTGTCACAGGTGTTCCAGAATTGAGCACCAAGCAGGATGATGTCTGCAAGGGGTGCGTATTGGGGAAATATGCCAAGGCAGCGTATGAGTGAAGCAACAATAGGGCCAAGGGTGTGTTGGATCTAATACACTCAGATATCTGTGGGCCGATGTCCACGAGAGCTCTTAGTGGTGCCGAATATTTCGTCACCTTCATTGATGATCATTCCAGGAAAACCTGGATCTACTTCTTGAAGATCAAGGATGAAGTCTTCAATCGATTTAAAGATTTCAAAGCTCTGGTGGAAAATCTGACAGGGAAGTGGATCAAGGTATTGCGTTCAGATAATGGAGGTGAATACATAGATAAAGAATTCACCAAATTTTGCACAAGGGAAAGCATCAAAAGATAATGGATAGCTCCATACAATACAGAACAGAATGGAGTGGCAGAAAGGAAGAACCAGACTATTGTTGAAGCAACCAAAGCTATGTTGTATGACCAAGACATGTCCAAATTCCTATGGGCTTAAGCATGTAATACAGCTGTCTACATTCAAAACAGAACTCCTAACACGACACTGGGAAAGATCACGCCTGAAAGTTTCTTCACTGGCAGCAAGCCTGAAGTGAGTCACTTTAGGATCTTCCGCAATACAGCTTACTGTCATGTACCCAGTGAGAAGAGGAAGAAGTTGGAGATGACTGTTGAAAGGGGGTATTTAGTAGGATACAGAGAGAATGCGAAGGCTTATCGTATCTATGTTCCTGAGAACAGGAAAGTAGTGGTGCGAAGAGATGTGAATTTAATGGAGGAGAAAGCCTTCAAAAGATCACGAGAAGTGCCTTCTGCTACGTAGTCTAAGGAAGAGCCTCTGGTCCAGCCCCAGCAACCAGCAGCAGAAAATTCAGTTGCCTCTCCAAGGCATAGTAATCCAAAGGATGGGTCTCCTGAGGATTTGCAAGAAGGAGAGCTGGTAAATCCACCCACCACCAGTGGAAGAACGAGCAGGGAACTTCGACAAATTCTGAAGGATGCAGAGGATTTTGGAAATCCCCAAAATGAGAAGAGACAGCGTAAGCAGCCTGAGAGGTATCAAGCCTTGGTTGATCAAGTAGGAGAACCCTCCAATTTCTGGGAAGCTACTCTGCCCCAGGTATGGATTGATGCAATGGTGGAAGAGTACAGTTCCATCATGACAAATGATGTCTGGGAAGTAGTACCCAGACCATAGGAGAGATTTGTTGTAGGATCCAGGTGGATCTAAAAGATCAAGCATGCTGCAGACGACAGCATCGAGAAATTTAAAGCCAGGTTTTGAATAGCCAATTGCATTTTTTAGTAAATCACTTAGAGATGCGCCTCTGAAGTACAATATAATGGAAAAACAAACTTTAGTCTTGGTCAAAGCTCTAAAAGATTTCAGAGTCTACATACTCCATTCCCATATCATTGCATATGTCCCCAATGCTGTAGTCAAAGATATTTTAACACAAGAAGGATCTGATGGTAGGAGAGGAAAGTGGATTGCCACTATCCTTGAGTATGATATGGAAATTAAACCAACAAAGCTCATTAAAGGACAGGGTTTGCCAGATTGATGGCTGAATCTAATTGTAATGCTCTAGACATAAATTTCATTGCACAAATAGATGACGAGGAAGAGATGGCGACTCCATTGATCAGTGAGGCCTATCTAGACTCACCATGGTACTCTGATATTATCTTTGTACTCATAAATTTACAAGCTCCTCCTAGATTAACTAAAACCAAAGCCAGATTCATCAAACAAAAAGCAATGAGGTTTTGTATATTAAATAATGCACTTTATTGGAAAGAAAGTAGTGGGATTTTACTAAATTGTTTATTAAAATCAGAGGCTGACAAAATTCTCGAGGAATTTCATGCAGGTGACTGTGGAGGCCACTTATACTGGAAGAGTACAGCAGACAAAATACTGAGAGCTGATTTCTACTGGCCAACTTTATTTTCTGATGTCAAGAAATTTGTTACTTCCTGTCACAAATGTCAAATTTTTGAAGGGAAAAAGAAAATATTGCCCTTACCTCTTAAGCTTATATCTACTAAAAAGCCATTTCAACAAGGGGGGTTAGACTTTGTTGGTGAAATCCATCCTCCATCCTCAGGCCAACATAAATGGATTTTAACTGCTACAGATTATTTTACCAAGTGGATAGAAGCTGTTCCCACTAGGCAAGCCACTGATTCAGTTATAATCTCGTTTATAGAAAGTAATATTTTGTCAAGATTTGGATGCCCACATAAGATTATTACTGACAATGCAGCTGCATTCAAATCCAAGAAAATGATTTCTTTCTGTCACAAATACCATATTACCTTGGGACATTCTACTACTTATTATCCCCAGGGTAATGGCTTAGCCGAATCTTCAAACAAAAGCTTAGTCAATATCATTAAAAAATTACTTCAAGATAACAAAAAGACCTGGAACAAAAAGCTAGTCAATACCTTATGGGCTGATAGACTTACCACTACGAAGTCTATTGGCACTTCACCCTTATCAGATTGTTTATGGAATGGATGCAATTTTCCCCTCTTCCTTGGGTGTACCAATCATGAAGATCATTCAGGAATCACAGGTGGAAACAAATGATATTCAACGAAGAATTAATGAAACCATACATCTCCAACAAACAAGGGAGGAAATTTATGAAAGATCATAAGTTTTACATGATAAAATTAAAAATATTTTTGACAAAAGGAGTAAAGAAGATGATTTTTTCATTGGAGATCAAGTTTTGAGATGGGATTCAAGAAGAGAGGACAAAGGTAAACATGGAAAATTTGACTTTCTATGGCAAGAACCTTATGTGATATATGGTTACATAGGTAACAATTCTTTTTTCATCAAGAATTTGGATGGAACTGAACTTCAAGAAGGACCAGTGAATGGTAGGATGCTGAAACACTACTATTCTTCTGAATCAATCACCAGTTAGATCCATTGACTTTTATCAGTGTAAATATTCATTGCAAGTGTGTAGATTGGATTGGAGATTTTATCTACAAAGTTGAAGCCCGAAGAGAAGGCCCTAAGCTTTGCAGTATAAAATATCATAAGTATAAATTGTTGCAGAAATCAGAGGACAATTACAGGATCATCAAGGTTAAAGTTGAAGGCTACTAATCTCAAAGTTCATGACATTTCACCAGGAAATGCCATCCCCAAGTGAAGTCGATGTTAGCAACCTATAAATACAGGATTCATAATTTTGACTTGACTGATGATAGTTGTGTAAATATGTACAAACTTTGCTTTATGCTAGGTGTTTTCCCATATTTTGTAAAAATAAAAAAATTTTAAAAAAAATATCAAAAAAAGGGTAAAAGTCCTAAAAGAAAAATCAAAGGACTTAGAAAAAATAATATACCCCAAAAGAAAAAAGATGAATAAAACATGAAAGTGTGCAAGTCTAAATGCCACTACTTTTACTTTTTGCAGATGATTATGGCAGAGTGTCAATAAATGCCATAATCCATGATGAGTTGAACAATTTAATCTTGACTTATCATGTTTCAATTTTACTTGTTTTAGATAGAGAATGAAAAACTATCATATAGTTTAATCATGAAAATTCAGTAGTTAGGTAGAGAATAAAAGAATCCAACAGTTTAATCTGGATCCTTGGATGAAATAAGGTAGAATTAGATAGTTTTATTGCTTTCAAAAGAATAAAATGTTGTAAGGTTGCTAGCTCAAATGCACCTGATCAAAATAGAAGAAAAAATGTTAGAAGATATGATTGGGTAGGTAGAAGAAGGCGGGAAATCCATTGTAAATATCTTTCACCAGGCTACAATAACTAATTTCCCCTCCCCATAGCTATTTGACATTCTAGACTATCAATCAAAGAGGCTCAGGGCATTTCCCTGACTTCTGTTGGGACCGGACCCAAGGCTCAATGACTGACTAGTTGAAAATGTTAAGTTTCTATATTAATCCCAGAAATCACATCATTTTCCTTTCATGCATTCATTACCATGAAAAATCATAAGTAAAGATCCCATTTTTACTTAATGATGCTCAAAACCTCATTTGATTTTCCTACATCTCATGAAGCATAAAACCCTCAAAATAGCATTTTATCCTAAGGTGAAGTGATGAAATTATCATTATGAAAGCTTGGCTTTAAATCTTCACTTTTCTTGGTTACAATTGTATGTTTTGAGTATTCACTTTCCCCTAGTCATATTAACACTTAACTTATTTATTAACACCCTATAAAAGGTCCTAGTCCTATTAATATAACTCCTTTTATTAATTATCCCAAAAAACCCCTTATTATAAGTTTTTTATGTCAAAGTTATTATTCACATGTTTAAATTAAAACCTGACAATACTCCTTTGACATAAAAACTATCCATAATGAAATATCCCGATCCCTTATAGTTTTGGACCTTCAAAAAATCTAAAACTATGTAATAAAATAAAATTCGAAAATCAAAGTTCAAACCTTGGTTAAAACTTGTATTAACCTGCCCCCATACATTTTAAATCTATATATAAACTTCTTTTATATATAAAAAACTCATTATCCAATACATAAACCCGACGCCCTCGCATTCATCCATCACCCTTCGATCATCTTTATATTCCTAATCCAACGGTCCACACTAAGCGCGATGAACTAGCCTCATGCCCCACCATTCTTCGTCGCGTTAAGCCATGACCGTTGATCATCTCTATCAAATCAACGACCCATCTTAAAGACCGGTCCCATGTTACTTTTCCCCGCAGCTCCCCAAGACATCCTAACCATTCGCATCTTCCATCTTAAGCCGACGATGCGCGTTCCTTATTGCGTGCCAAAAGTGATCGGACGAGCTTTGTCAAAATATACGCGATAAAAGTTGTTTCATTAAACCACCCATTGCTACGTGTCCAATTTCAATTGGATCGCGTTCCAAAAGTTAGAAACAGCTTACAGCCCAAAAGTAACGCGATAACCACTGATGGTTTTCGCATTCAAAGAAAAACCACCTCCCGCCATTGACTGTGACCTGCAATAAATGATATGCATATTAATAAAAACGAAGGTTTAAACCTTAGTTTTTCATTGTTTTGCGTATCATTTGCCCCCTTGCCTATTGAGAAAATACGCCCAGACTCTGTTTTTTACCTTTGCTAGTCAATTCGTCCCCCTGAAGTAGAATTTCACTGCAGATATTGTATTTAGAAAAATCCTGATGCTTCCCATTGAGCCACAGTGACCAGTTTGAAGATTGATACAACCTGAAACCCTTCTCGACCACCACAACACCTGCATAAGGTATTTCTCAGTGTTCCAAACCTTCAAGTTTACAAATTTAAAAGCAAAATTAAACAAATTTGACTGTAGAAACAGAAAATTGCCAATCTGAGAAAGCCCAAACCTTGAAAAAACAGGGCATACCCTATCAATTTTTCTCAGAATTTTCCATTTCCATCAAATCTCAGTTTTTAAGCATTTTCCGTCCATCAAAAGACAATTTCCACGATTCAAAAGTTTTGAAAACACATTGAGGGCCATTGAATCCCTTTTTCAGTCCTCTACATCTAGAAAACCTGTGTTTTCTATCCCAAAACCCTTGCCCAGATTTCCAAAATTCTCCTAGATCTGCTCAATTAGCCTCTGTTTTCGAATTAACTAAGCAAACAGTTTAATCTTGCTTAGTTTTCACCAAAATGACAAGAAACAGATAACCCCTAAAACTGGAGGTCCAAAAGCCCAAAAATCTGCCTCAAGCAAGCTTCCACTTCCTCAACCTTCAAAGATAAATAAGCCTACCCCAGCCTTAACAGCAGATTCAACCGAAGTAGTTAGACCTCTACAACCCCCTGTTACTACTGAAGAAAGTAGTTCCCTAATTGATCTAGATTACAGGATTAATGATGCAGCATTAGAATTCAATATGCTTGAAGTCCATAACTGGTGTTATGAGAAATTTGTGAAGAAAATTGGAAATGACATACCTATATGGGAGTCAAATTTGCCTAAGTATGCGGTCCCAATCACTCATCTAGCTCAAGACCTGATTAGACTATGCCAATTACATTATGTCCCTGACCAGAGATGTATTGTAAATAAAGATAGGGAAGTTTTGTTTTCTATAATAGCAGAATCCATTAATGAAATGCTTCAGTTGAGTTTTGATCCAAGAATAGTGCCCCTATCCATTGAAGATTTGACTCAGATGCACCTAGATTTGGATTACCCTAAGAGGTTTTTGATTCTTCAAAACTTCATGCCTGCTCATGTTGATTTCCCAAAATTGAATCCACCCTATTCTACCTCTGATTTCCCTCAAGATTCTAGGCAAATCGTCTCTATGCTTTCCTTCGTTCTAGGTTATTCTAATGATGAGTTCATTGATGCATCAATTCTAGGTTTCCTTTCTACTTTATCCCCAGGGAAACCTCCTGCAATGATATTTAATTTTGCTAGATTCATTGCTGACAATATACACTATCAGTTGACCAAGTTGCCTAAAGAATGAGTGTTTAGATATTCATCATATCTATTTCACCTCTTCCTATTTTTCCAAGCAGAAAAGTTTCCAGTTGCATTACAGAAAATGGACATTGAAGGCAATCCTCTCTTAGCAGTATTTTGGACTTCATTACTCAGAAAAGATGGAAGTGAATTCAACTGTAAGGACTTCACTGCTTTGTTTGTCATACCAGCCATGAGTTTATTGTGCAAAGCAGAACAGCCAAGAATCAGTGAGGAAATAAAAAGAATTCTACAGTTATCTGAACACTATAAAGTAGGTGACTGGTACCTATATGAAAATCATACAGAACTAAGGATATTTGGAGCAAACCTTGCCCCTTATAAGCTGCCCAAATTTCTAACCATTAGGGCTTTTGCTTTGGAATATCTAAGGCAGGTGTTAAATGTAGATGCGGTAAATTTCATGGCTTCTAAGAAAAAGACCCAATTCAAGTTGAACAACCAAATTGGCCCATTTATAGTAAACAGCAGGGATGCATTAAAGGAGATAGCAAAGAAATTGTCAGACTATAAGTTCCAAGAAAGTTTTTACTGGAATTATGAACCTAAAGGCATTTTGAATAGTATTAGGCTTAAATGTAAATTGACTCCTTTCATCCATGAGCCTAAACCCCAAATTGAGAACTTTGCAAATCAAACAGAGTGGGTGGAAAATACATTGGTTGACCCTACTTCTGATGCAGCAACAGTGATAAACACAGATAATTCACAGTCTATAGTGGTAAACCAATAGGTAGAAACTTCAAACAAAAGGACCAGGAATGAAGAAGGCTATTCAGCAGAGACCATTGCAGAAAATAAATTCAAAATTATTTACAACAAAAGGGCAAAAATGACTGCTACTAAGAAAGACAAGGCTATTGAAATCAATGATATAGATGATCAGTAGATAGATAATGATGAAGCCACTATAATTGTGTAATATCCCCACAGGGAAATAACCAGTAATACACAGAAATATGCCAGACAGATATAAAACAAAATGCTGGAACCAGATAATGGAACAAGTACACATAGAATGCCAGAACACTAAGCCATTTTATTAATCTGAGAATACATAGATAGAATACAAAGACAACGTAATGAGTGCACCTATCCTTGCCCTAGGCAAGTGGGACTTAACAAATAATGGTCAGCTGATATGGACAAGCTGGCCCTAGTCAGTCAAGATCTGCTATGAAGAACTCATTGCCAGAATGCAATCGGAACTAAGGAGTCAAGATAAGAAAGATGGTCGATCTCAATCCTCCCAAACAAAAACCCCAAAGGAATGTGAAACCGATGCTCCACCCCACCAATTAAACCCTCTCCACACAAAAAAGCTCACTTCTGCCAGCAGAAGACAGATGAAACGCTGGCCACAAATCCTCCAGATGAGATGATCAGCTCCTCAAGGCTGGAAACACTGAAAAACGCTGCCAAACCCCACACACAAGACTTTGCTCATCAGATCAGCGTCCTCCCTGACTGGATCTGCGTCCTCTCTGCTCAGATCTGCTGGATCTGAGTCCTCCCTATCCAGATCTGCGTCCCATCACTCCAGATCTGCGTCCTCCAAGGCTAGATCTGCTGCTATCTATCCCGATCTAGGCTGGATCTGCCAATATCTCCTCAGATCTGCGTCCTCCAAGGCTGGATCTGATGCTATCTCTCCAGACCGCGTCCCCTCTATTCATCCTGAGTCCTCCCGTCGAACTGCGTCCTTCCCCCTCCTCGGACTCCGTCCTATCTCCGGATCCGCGTACCTCAAGAAGGGCTTTTCCTCTGGGCCCTCCACCCGAAAACCGTCGCAAATTACCACCGAAACCGAAGGATGATGCTCGAAGATAACCTTACTTGCAGGTGCACTTAAGTCCCCCGAGGCTAAGGGTGATAATTAAGAAAATAACCTTACTGTGTTGTGCACCTGCCCTCAGGCTAAGGGTGAGATCTCCGCACGGAGACACTCTACAAATGCGCTCAGGCAGGAGCAAACACCAAACAACCGGTCGGCTGTGTAATGTAAGTCTAGCTCTATCACTGAGTCAAATCATGCATGCCCAAATGAGGTGAGAACCCCACCTTTTATAGTGCTAAACTCCCTCCAAAACCTTGAAACCTTGACTGCGTCCTTCACTCTCCTTAGCCTGCGCAGTTAACCTTGGGTTAGCCTGATGCCTCCCCTTCATACTCATGTGGACCCCCAAGGCCCCCTTTCTAAGTTATAACGTCAATCAACTAGGAAAAACACTTTATTTTATAAAGTGAGGTGACTAAAGTGAGGTGACCCCTCTTATTTCTCACTTTATTTATTATTTCTAGCTAAAGCGGCAAAATAAAGCAAAAATGAAATATTCCAATTAGCGAAGCTAATTGGGAATATTACAGTCTCCCCCGGCAAAACGTTGCTTGTCCTCAAGCAACTGAAGTGATGGATGCTGTAAAGTCTGCTCGCTCTCCCAAGTGGCATCCTCATCCGGCAAAAATTGCTTGTTCTCAAGCAGTGCTTGAACAAGCCTACTCTCTAGCTGATGCTCCTCACCGATACTGCAAGATGTGCTTGGGTCCCACTGAAACCTCTCTATCTCCTGCATCACCCTGATACGAAGGGATATCTCAATGCCAGGATCCCAAACTAATTTCTCATGATACCAGCCAACCAACAATCCGCCCGGGTCCCATCGCCACCATGGCCAATAATAGCCCAAGTCCCATGGCTCGGACTGCTCACTGCCTCTGGCTATGACTGAAGACCATGACCGCTGCTGCTCTGCATCTATGACTGTGTAATCTGGCCCATCAGCTGTGAACCAACTCGTCACCTCTCTCCAATCAAGGCATGGAGTCGAAAATATAATGAGGAATATCTCCCTCCTGTGGATCCTCCATCTCCTAGCAATCATCCAGACAAAATGAGCCACCTCCCAACAAGGCAACTCCTGAAAATCTCCTTCCACCTCAAGCTCTGGTAATGAAGGTGGGCTGAAAATATGAACTTGGCAAGCATCATAGCTTACCCCATGTTGTCCTTCTCTCCACTCATGACAAGTGTAGAGTCTATGCTGATCCTGGGCTGCAAAATCATTGCCCTCCAATGGTAAAGTGAAAAACAATCCACCATAGAAGGTTCCTCTATCAATGAAGAACAAGCTGGCCCAAAACAAACCATCCATGAAGAATATGACATGGTCATCATGGATCACCCTAATGAGATGTTTGTTGAAGGTTCTACATGAGGATACATAATGCAAACAATCTCTCACAAGGATACAACGTAGTCTCATCCACTGCAACTTCAGAAAATTACATGGCAAGTAATGTACAAGATTCATCACATCTACTAATGGATAGTAAATGGCTGAATATGACAACAACATAAGGCCAAACACTTGCCCATAGCTGTACAATGGATGAATATCACTCTCATGGCCCACCTCAAAAGAGAACGCATATGTAGTAGTGGTGGCCATGCCTCCTCCCATGCTCCTATTAGAACATGTAGTGCAGAAAATACTCAAAGGCACATTCCGCTCATGTGTCTCTCTCATAATCAAGCCTCCCATACAAATCTGACCATATGCTGGAAGTAAGATGGTACATGGATCCATAAATGAGTCCTCCATAGTGTTTTGGCATGTTATGAAGAAGAATGAACCATGTGCTGCAAGAAGATAATTCCCCTCATGCTTGGAAACCCAAGTCAAGAAGAATATGCCATAGATGTCTCTATCATCATTACCTCCTCTTTGTGCAACAAATATGAAGTGATCCTGGGACCTATGGGTTATAGATCCACCATGTCTCTGCTGCGCACACTTCATCCATAATGTTCTGCTCCAAGGTGACAACGCTGGGAGCTCATGCAAATAAGCTCCTGTCAATACAAGACTCTGCTCTTCGACATGCTCCTTGTCAAAGACTCCTCTAATACTGCTGCAACAAGTGTGGAATACTCCCCAAGATGGAAGTGCTTCCCCGTCATCATCAAAGATCAAGGAGATATTGCCATCCCCTCTTCCTGCAACATCATGCAAAGTGTGAGAGCAAATCTGCCCTTGCTCTCCCAGAAACAAACCAAGCAACCAAACAATTTGCTGCCTCCCCATACTTCCATCATACAACTCATGTGATGAAGACATAACGAGTATCATAGCAACACCATGCATACATACTCTATGCGGCTCCATGATGCAAGTATCCAGCCATCTTTCCTCCACCCTCCGACTCTTAGGAAGAGTGTTTGCCAAGAGATGGCCAAACTCTTTCAAGAGTAACCAGCGCAGCCAAGCCTCCTGCTACCTGGTAGCACAGATCTGCAAGTAGCCTCCTAGCTCCTTGCTCATCATCCCCATCCACTCAATCACTTGTGGATGCCTCCTTCTCCTCATCCGGTTACTCCTCCCATGAGGGCTACCATCCTCCCAAATCAAATTTCTGATTTCGTACTTCATGGGATTTTGAAGTATAAACTTCTCAAGGATCAATGAGACCCTATCAAGAATCAAATAGGTGGTAGGCAAAAACCTCCCATCATGATGTGTGTGGCTCAAGGAATGTCCAACACAAGCATGAGAGATGTCATCCATCCGAAGATGTCCCCCATCTTCTATCTGCTCTTGTGAGAAGGGAAGAAGGTCATCGCACCCCATGGTGTGTCGAAGTGCATCTCCAGTGAGATCTCTCCTTGAGACCTCCTCTTCATCCATAGTCTGCTCCATCGAGTACCAACTCAAAATCTCTTGCCATCCAACCTCAACACGTGGCTGCTGTACCCTGTGCAACTCTAATCGTCTCATCCCATTATCCAAGTCAATATATGAGACCTGACTAGGTGGCTCTGCCTCTCTCTCTCTAATGGGAAGAGATGACCCAACAATACTGCTAGTCCTATCCATGCATGCCTGAAGGGGAATGATCTGACGCTCCCTCGTGCCCTCTGGTTGTACCATCAGGGAATCCAGCTGTTCCCCAATGCGGACCAACTTGGCCGTCGACTTGGCACAAGTCACTCTCATACCCTCCAGCTCCTGGTCCTGCAACAAAAATGGTCTCCCGTACTGACGCGGCCTTCTCCCTCAAAACTCGAAGGTCCGTCCGAAGCCGATGATACCGCTGTCTGCGACCATCATCCGATACCTCTGTATCTCCTAGTGCCTCATCGATAATGGATATATCTCCTGATACCTCACCCATCGTCGTGTGCTGCTACCACCCGAAGACTCGGACATGGCTTCAGTCATCACCTCAGTGGATGGCTCTACCGGGGTAGGCTCTACCTCCTCCACTACGATATCAACCGGCACGGTCAAGGAGGACTCTAATGATGGTGAGTTTTGTGTCACACTAGGTGTATCCTCGAACTCCCTGCAATCCTGTGTGTCCTCATCCTCCACGTGCGAGGTAACCACTTTAATGGTTTTCCTCTCCGATACTCGGTCAAGCTGGAAAGAGGTATCCAACTTGTCCACCCAAGCTTTTTCTGAGCGCCTGGATGACCCGTCAAATGTCGGTAGATGGAATTTGTCCACTGTGCGCTGTAAGCCCCTATCATGTGAGTGCTTGTTCCCTCTGTGAAAGTTGTGAGGTCTACTATCACGCTGGAGCTGAACATAATCTCTACTAGCTGTGCGGTGGTAGTCTCCACCATGATGATGCCGGTGCCCCCGGAGTCTAATGCCATACTGGATCCGGATATATTTTCTGAACGAGAGAGCCTTCATGAACACTGGTCCTAAAGCCTGGTACTCTGCAAGAATGTCAGCCATCCGACCCGGATCTATCTCTTGCTGCACTGCTGTCCCTGCGTCTTCGTCCAGAAAAGTGGGCATGGTAGGACGTGTGGGTGTATGTGATGCCATATGCTGAGTGGCATCATGCTCCGGCAAATGGCGGGATGTGCCTGATCCCTCACCAATCTGAAAACCCCTTGGGGTTTCCCGCTGCCTAACCGCTAGCGCAGCGAGTCTCTGACTGATCTCCATGGCCAAGAGCCTCTGTGACGTCTCCTGCATGTGTTGGAGGAGCATTTCTCTAAATCTCCTCTCATCATCATCAACTGCCATCAGCTCTTTCTGCTATGTGTCTACAGGCTCCTCAGAAACTACACGGCTGTTGCAAATCCATACTACTGCTTAACTTCGACCTCTGATTTACCCACTGAAAACTACTCAGAAGATTCCAAGAATTTGGGAAGGTAATCCTTGCCCAAAACCCAGAAAAACCCAGAAAACGTTTCTTCTAATTCCAAACTTCAAAATTTGACCCTTTATATTTTGGCCCTTTTTCCAATTGCGTTTTTGGTACTGCAACTGCTATTGCTCTGTATGATCTCTTTCCCGTGATGCCATAGACCACAGGCTGAGCCAGAATTATGCTTTGATACCACTGTAATATCCCCACAGGGAAATAACCAGTAATACACAGAAATATGCCAGACAGATATAAAACAAAATGCTGGAACCAGATAATGGAACAAGTACACATAGAATGCCAGAACACTAAGCCATTTTATTAATCTGAGAATACATAGATAGGAATACAGGACAATCAGAATGAGTGCACCTATCCTTGCCCTAGGCAAGTGGAGACCCTCTCAAAACAAATAATGGCTGCCGATATGGACAGCGTCCTAGCTGGCTGAAGATCTGCTATGAAGAACTGCTGCTGGAATGCACCGGAACTATGAGCTGAAGATAAGAAAGATGGCTGATCTCAATCCTCCAAACAAACCCCAGTGAATGTGAAACTGATGCTCCACCACCAATCAAACCCTCTCCAATAAAAACGATGTCTCTGCTAGTGACAGCGCAGAAGACAGATGAAACGCTGGCCACAAATCCTCCAGATGAGATGATCAGCTCCTCAAGGCTGGAAACACTGAAAAACGCTGCCAAACCCCACACACAAGACTCTGCTCATCAGATCAGCGTCCTCCCTGACTGGATCTGCATCCTCTCTGCCCAGATCTGCTGGATCTGAGTCCTCCCTATCCAGATCTGCGTCCTATCACTCCAGATCTGCGTCCTCCAAGGTTAGATCTGCTGCTACCTCTCCAGATCTAGGCTGGATCTGCCAATATCTCCTCAGATCTGCGTCCTCCGAGGCTGGATCTGATGCTAACTCTCCAGATCTGCGTCCTCTCTATTCAGATCTGAGTCCTCCTGCTGAATCTGCGTCCTTCCCCTCTGGATCAGCGTCCTATCTCCTGGATCTGCGCAGTCTCAAGAAGGGGTTTTCTCCTCTCCAAATCTCCACCAGAAAACTGCTGCTACTTACCACTGAAACTGAAGGATGATGCTCAGAAGATAACCTTACCAGGGCAGGCACTCGAAGTCCCCCGAGGCTAAGGGTGATACCAAGAAAATAACCTTACCAGGGCAGGCACTCGAAGTCCCCCGAGGCTAAGGGTGAGACCTCCGAACGGAGACACTCGGTTGCACTAAACAGTGCTGCAGACCGACTAAACAACCGGCGTGCTGAAGCAGACAGAAGTCTAGCTCTCAATATCAATATCAAATCATGCATGCCCAAATGAGGTGAGAACCCCACCTTTTATAGTGCCAAACTCCCTCCAAAACCTTGACTGCGTCCTTCACTCTCCTTAGCCTGCGCAGTTAACCTTGGGTTAGCCTGATGCCTCCCCTTCATACTCATGTGGACCCCCAAGGCCCCCTTTCTAAGTTATAACGTCAATCAACTAGGAAAAACACTTTATTTTATAAAGTGAGGTGACTAAAGTGAGGGGACCCCTCTTATTTCTCACTTTATTTATTATTTCTAGCTAAAGCGGCAAAATTAAACAAAAATGAAATATTCCAATTAGCAAAGCTAATTGGGAATATTACAATTGTAAATGAGACTCTAGCAGAAATTCAGAAAGAGCAGGTGCTAACACAGGAACAACGCAGAGAAATGGCTGAAAAGCAGGTGAATTCAGAAGCTCACTCCTCTTCCAAAGCAACAAAGGGAACAAACTCTGATATTCAGAACAATAAAAATAAAAAAATAAAAAAATAAAAAAATAAATAAAAAAACAGATCAAAGAGAAAAAAGAGGAGATTAAAAATGAAGTTTATTCCCAATTTCTCAAAGAAAAGCCAAGGAATAAAGACAGGTTGTTGAAAGCTTTTGACTACTCCACAAATAAGATGATCATGTCATTCCTTAAACCAATAGTTGCAGATCCAAAATCAATTTCAGATTACACCAAAACAGATGTAGAAGTGGATGTAGATACAATACATGAATTGGATCAAATAGAATTTCATAGAAGCACCACAAAAATGCTTTATTCTAAAGTAGTAACCAAAACAATGAGTACAACTATGCTGCAAAAAATTGTGTCTAACTTGCAAAATCAGATAAGTCTGGACAAAGCCTCTTTACATGCTAAGGACCTAAGGATCAAGTCCTTGGAAGACTTGGTTATACAGACTGGAGTAGATCCTTCAAACATTCAGGTTGCTCAAGCACTCATAAAGCAAAAGAATGAAGACATTGCAGCCTTAAGAAAGCAATTGAAACTTCCACATAATGAACATCCACAAGCCAAGGAAATCCTACAACAGCAAAAAGAAAAGGATGAGATGATGCAGTTAGTACTGAAAATGACTGCTCAAATCAAAGATATGGAGAATCAGATAGAGACCCTCATAAAAGAAAAAGAAACATTGAAAGAAACAAATATTTCTCCTATTCCTACAGTCATTCCAATGGTGAGTACAATTGTTCCTTCTACACTGGCAGAGCACTTGGCACCAAAAAGAGTACTGGCAACTGCAGTGTCAGTACAATCTATAGATACCTCAGCCACAGAATCATCAACAACACAGGTACAACAAGCAACAGGTACAACATACATAGTTAAATCTATGGAAGAAATGTCCCTTAAGAACAATGAGATCAATAATTTAAAGAAAGCAAATAAAGATCTCGAATCCTCATACAAGAATGCTTTAATCACAGCTAAGGGACATGAACAAAGAGTAAAGGCCTTAGAAGAACAAGTGAAGAGTTTACAGAAAGAAGTAAACTTCAGTGAACAGGTAGCATACATCAAAAACTACATATGGGATAATATAATTCAAGCTATTCATTTACAGTGGCCCTCAATACAGATTATCTATGAGCAAAGAGATTTATTGCAAGCAGCACTGGCAGAAATTCAGAAAACTAAAATAGAGCTTGCAGATAAACCTTCACAAGCTATAAGGCTTATTGGATTCTTGAACAGCAAGAATAGAGTTGAATTGGAGGCATTAAACATTCATGACATGACTGAAGCAATTTTGCAAATCAGGAAAGTCCTAACCAAAAGAAACATCATGAACAACTTAGAAGAAAAATGTGAAGCCATGAACTTATCAATCACAAAATTCATGACCAAATACACAATGCTAAGCCAAGCAGGTCTTCCAGATATACATGGTTTCCATGAAAAGTTAATGATCTAGAATGATTATGACAAAAAGATCAGAGCACATGCCAAAGAACAGGTGAATAAACCTTTACCACAAGGTTCCCCAACTGGTAAGGTGGTCTTACAATATCTTGAAGATTTGTTCTTTTTACAGAATGAGATCAAACACATGTTTGTTATAAAACCAAACTTTGCAAAATACATTGATGCTGATGAGAGTTACAGGAAGTTGAAAGGTATGAAAATACCCAGTGCAGAACAGTGGCAGGAATTCGCTGATTGGATATAACTGTATGCAAATAGAGCGGAACAAGTGCAGTCAGGTTTTTCATTTTTACAATTATCAAATGGTAAATATTGCAGTGAAAGTGTATCAGGTGAATAAGCAGAGTCAAAGAGTATCCAAGAATAAAACAGTCAACTAAATTTTTACTGTTGTAATTCTTCATTTTACAACAGTAGAGTAATAAATGGACTGCGTAAAAGAGTATCAGAAGTGAAGCACAGGTTGAAGAGTGTAATTAGAAAGATTGTCTTCCAAGCTATCTTCTAAAAAGATATTTTTTCCAAGTGCCAGCAAGCATCTACAACAATGCAACAATCAGTTTTGATTAGATAATGTTAGTTCTATTTTTTCTAAATAGAAGGACAGCTTGCTAAGTTGTTAAGCAGCTGTCCCTCTTAGTATGTAAAGATATTTTATTTTCCTAGAGTTATTCCTAGATTTTTCTAAGATATTTTGTACTAAACAATTTGTATAAATACTTCACTCTTTGAAGTATTAAGTGTGGAATAAAATTTGTCAAGACTACTATAGACATTTTTGCTGAATACATTGGAGTTTGTGAGTCGATTTGTAAAGCAGCAGACTGGAACTAAGTCAAACAGACATCATAACTCAGGATTCTTGTGCTCATCAGATAAGTCAAGTATTTTCCTGTTTTCACTGTTTATCTTTCTAAAAGTTCCATACATACATTTACATGTTTTCTGTCTTAAATGATTGACTAGGAAAGTTTATACAGGATTAGTTTCAAAAGCTCCCTATTTTTTACTAGTTATTCATTGATATGTTTTCTGCTGATATCCGGACTTAAGAATCCTTAACTGCTCTTAGTCCCTTTTGACTCCTTTCTTTCATCTTCTTTTTTGTAAGTTAAGGATCCTTCATTGCCCTTTTTTTCAGATCTTACCATTTCATCAAAAAGCCTATTTCCAAACCCTTTGAAGGTCATCTACCCTGCCCTTAGTACATTTGCTCTTTTGACCTTATTTCCTAGCTCTGCTTGCCAAGAAAATTGACTCCATAGCCCAATGGTCTGGTAGATCCCTCTGTGGTTTACCTTGAAGTACCTTTTATTCCCACCAAACATTCAAACCAAACCAATTGTCCAATTATAACTAGCCTAAAACTTATAACAAAATCAAGCTAAATCTTGAGGAGAGATCCCTCTCCGGAATTTAGGAAGGCTAGATCCTGAATTTCAAAAGTTTGATCATGAGTGTGATGACTTGATTCTGCGGATGTTCCAATGCTTCTTTGGCATTAGGAGACATCATCCTGACACTGTCGTAGCACACATGCAGTCCATCCTGTCGTTATGTATGAGAGACCACGAGAGCATTTGCTGAGAGTTGTAGACCAGGTTGTTGAGCATTTAGAGAGAGCAGTTGGTCTCACCTGCTACTTATGAGCTAGTCCAAGGGCTGGTCGAGCAAAATATTGGGCTATTCAGGAGACAGTTGACTAGGGAGGATCTGCTCCAATTTGGTGGATCTGGCAGCAAAAATGAGCTGAGGAAGGGACTTTGCTTCATCTGCAAAGAACCTTGGGCGCCTGATCACTCATGCTTGAGTGATGTAGATGATGCGGCGGAGGTAGAACAAAAGGGCATTCCTTATGTATGCCAGGGTGAGGACTCTTTTCCAGATGAGTCCATGGGATCAGATGATGATGCTTATGGGGAGCAAGAGCAGTCATGCGGAGTTGATGGTAGTAGGCCAGAGCTACATTCCAGTGTGCAAGGTGAGCAGTCAAGGGACTCTACGGGAGATACTCTGGGTGATGAGTCACTTGTGACGATTCAACCAGAGCAACATATGATGGAGCCTGAGTCAACAGAGGAGGATACTATGCACATCGTGCATGATAGCCCCTTGGGGTAAAGCCAAATGGAGGCTCACATTGAGTCTATGATGGATATGCAGCTAACCTTAGGGTCAGCCATTGAGGAGGAGCAGTCAGATGCACAGACATCGAGTACGGTGACAGCGGTTGCAGATCCATATCCTCTGGAGATGGTGGAGGTTGATGGGATAGTTCTGTAGGGGGCTAGTAGATAGCAGGAGCATCACATTCCTGATCAGGAGTGGGAGGAGCTGTTAGAGATGGTGGAGCATCCATCTTTGGACCGACACATTGATGAGGTGCAGATAGATGCACATGCTGTCAGCAAAGCTGCAGTACTTTCAGGGAGTAGCACTCTCCAGGAGTACATCGATGGGACTTGCAGTATATCTTGCCCATTACAGAGAGAGGGGCTTTCTTTTGCAGGTAGATTTCGTTGGCAAATAGGATCGAGCAGCGTGAGTTGATTACGGGCTGGCGACAACACTCCAGGCGTGTTATGTATGCAGTTGTCGCTACACTGGATTCTTCTCGTAGGATGGATTGGCGAGAGATCATGAGTTGGTACCCTCTTGATGGTACAATCTTCTTCGTAGGGAGCACAACGGAGCAAGGGCCCTTAGACATGACAGATGATACAGATTCCAATTGGCAGTGGAGTACTAATCGACATTTCCTCAACATTCCATCCCAGTTTCAGGAGAGCAGGATCAACATCGGATTTAGTCAGGAGTTGGATTGGAGAGAGGTGATGAGTTGGTACACAGTTGGTGGGGCAGCTTACACAGTCATAGATACAGCACAGCAGGAGTCATGGTCTTCACCTCTTAGAGCATTCGTTATAGCCAGAGGCAGTGCGCAGTCCGAGCCGTGGGACTTGGGCAATGATTGGCCATGGTGGCTTTGGGATCCGGAAGGATTGTTTAATGACAGGTACAGTGAGAGATCAATTTGGGATCCCGACATTGAGGGGTCTATTCCAGGTGGCTTGACACAGGTACATAGTAGCACCAGGGGGTTTGTATGGGATCCGGGCATTGGGTCTCAGTTGCATCGGGCCAACAGGGTGGCCCACATATTTGGATTACTTGAGGGCAAGCAATATTGGGGCGGAAGGTCTGTAATATTCCTTTTTTTGGTGTCATCTATGACAGGGCTAGGATGGACTTCTAGAGTTAGGAGCAGACTGGTCACAGGTACAGGTTGATGTCATCAGTGGGCCCAAGGGCTTTTTGGAGGAGATTTGAGGAGTTTCTATGCAGTCGGGTGGCATTCGCTTGATATATTCCATCATCCGAGCAGTTTGGCTTTTTTTCCAGTGCATTCCAACAACTTTCGGAAATTTGAGTTATTTGTGAGCTTAACTCAGTTGATTACGCTCAAGGTGGCATTCCGAGAGGAATACATGATGAAACACCTTTGTGTAATAACTCATTGGAACAGGGACGAGGATACCTACATGATGGGATGGTTGGACACGAGTTTCAGTGACCGGAGGAGGCGTGGTAGCCGATTTACCCTTTTCTGCATTAAAAAGGAATATTTTAATAAGAGGGAAAAGTGCTCCATGAATAAAATAATATTAAAATAAGGCTCTAGAAGGTTCCAAGAGATCTATGAAAGAAAGGGAGCAGGCCATTGAGAGATATCTTTGGAGTATATCATTTTCTTGTGTATGAGAGGTTTGAGAACATGGTTCTCTACTTCAACCATAGCCCCAGGACGGAAACCCTCGGGTGATTTGTGAGTGTTGGACGGAAAACCAATAATCTTGAGGAGACTTCATTCAGAAGTTTCGCAGAGCTTCAGGGATTGGTGTGAGGATCATTCAGATCTTCAACTTGCGCTTCATTATCTTCAGTGGGTTCAATGACAATTGTTGCCGGAGGGAGAGTGCAGCAGTTCAGTTTTGGAGGCCAGCGCAGTGCAGTAGTTCATCTTGGTGGCCAGTTTTCCATCTCAGCTATTTTGGGTCAAATTTATAAGTAATCCCAGTTATTACTTATAATAAAATGTTGAGATTCTTCCTGTTGTATGTGTTAATGGATTGCAGTGTTTTATGCGTATTTATTTTACATGGCAATCTTCTATTCAGTAAATAGTGATTTTATGGCATAATGTGGAGTTCAGTTATTTTTCTGCATTTTTAGTTAAAATATCCCTTTCGGGATATTACAGTGGTATCAGAGCATTGGTCTTGGCTCTACTTGGGGTTTCAGTTTCGAAGGTTTTGCTACAAACCAATTACAGGGAAAGATCAAGTTATTCTAAAGTCATTGCTTGTGAAGGCCAAATTACAACAAATTTTATTTGGAGGTGGGGCCGCCAATCATTCCAAGAACGCAGCATACGAATAGATTGTAAGGAGGGGGCCATAACCAATTTCAGGAGATATATATATATTATGAAGCCGGGAATACAGGCCCACGTGACAGTGGATATGGCCTTGAGCGTATATTGAAAATTTGGAAGGGTCAGAAGCATAATTTTATTGAGGCCGAATGTATTATTCTTCAAATCGATTTTGAGGGTTATTCTCATTATTTGGTGGCTGATCTCCTCATCTCTTGATCTTGAGTGTGATGACTTGATTCCGCGGATGTTCCAATGCTTCTTCAGCATTAGGAGACATCATTCTGACACCATCATAGCACACATGTAGTCCATCCTGTCGTCATGTATGAGAGACCATGAGACCATTTACCGAGTTGCAGACCAGGTTGTTGAGCATTTGGAGGAGAGAGCAGTTGGTATCACCTGCTACTTATGAGATAGCCCAAGGGCTCGTCGAGCAGAATATTGGGCTATTCAAGAGACAGTTGACCAAGGAGGAGCAGCTCCAATTTGGTGGATCTAGCAGCAGAAATGAGCTGAGGAGGAAGGGACTTTGCTTCATCTGCAAAGAACCTTGGGGGCCTGATCACTCATTCTTGAGTGATGTAGATGATGCGGCGAAGGCAGAACAAAAGGGCATTCCTTCTATATGACACGGTGAGAACTTTTTTGCAGACGATTCCATGGGATCAGATGATGATGCTTCTGGGGAGCGAGAGTAGTCATCCGGAGTTGATGGCAGTAGGCCGAAGCTGCATTCCAGTGTGCAGGGAGAGCAGTCAGGGACTCTACGGGAGATACTCTGGGTGATGAGTCACTTGTGACGATCCAGCCAGAGTAGCATATGATGGAGCCTGAGTCAACAGAGGAAGATACTATGCACATCATGCATGATAGTCCCTTGGGGGAAAGCCAGATAGAGGCTCACATTGAGTCTATGATGGATATGCAGCTAACCTTGGGGTCAGCCATTGAGGAGGAGCAGTCAGATGCACAGACATCGAGTACGGTGACAGCGGTTGCAGATCCATATCCTCTGGAGATGGTGGAGGTTGATGGTATAGTTCTGCAGGGAGCTAGTAGATAGCAGGAGCATGACATTCCTGATCAGGAGTGGGAGGAGCTGTTAGAGATGGTGGAGCATCCATCTTTGGACCGACACATTGATGAGGTGCAGATAGATGCACATGCATTCAGCAGAGCTACAGTACTTTCAAGGAGTAGCACTCTCCAGGAGTACATCGATGGGGCTTGCAGTATATCTTGCCCATTTTGGCCCATTATAGAGAGAGGGGCTTTCTTTTGCAGGCAGATTTCGTTGGCAGACAGGACAGAGCAGCGTGAGTTGATTACGGGCTGGCGACAACACTCCAGGCGTGTTATGTATGCAAATGTCGCTACACTGGATTCTTCTTTCAGGATGGATTGGTGGGAGATCATGAGTTGGTATGCTCTTGATGGTACGATCTTCTTCATAGGGAGCACAATGAAGCAGGGGCCCTTAGACATGACAAATGATACAGATTCCAGTTGGCAATGGGGTACAGATTGACATTTCCTTAGCATTCCATCCCGGTTTCAGGAGAGCAGGATCAGCATCGGATTTAGTCAGGGGTTGGATTGGAGAGAGGTGATGAGTTGGTACACAGTTGGTGGGGCAGCGTACACAGTCATAGATACAGCGTAGCAGGAGTCATGGTCTTCACCTCTTAGAGCATCCGTTATAGCCAGAGACAGTGCGCAGTCCGAGCCGTGTGACTTGGGCAATGATTGGCCATCGTGGCTTTGGGATCCGAGAGGATTGTTTGATGACAGGTACAGTGAGAGATCAGTTTGGGATCCCGGCATTGAGGGGTCTATTCCAGGTGGCTTGACACAGGCACATAGTAGCACCAGGGGGTTTGTATGGGATTCGGGCATTGGGTCTCAGTTGTATCAAGCCAATAGGGTGGCCCACATATTTGGATTACTTGAGGGCAAGCAATCTTGGGGCGGAAGGTCTGTAATATTCCTTTTTTTGGTGTCACTTATGACAGGGCTAGGATGGACTTCCAAAGATAGGAGCAGATCGGTCACAAGTACAGGTTCGTGTCATTAGTGGGCCCAAGGGCTTTTTGGAGGAGATTTGAGGAGTTTCTATGCAGTCGGGTGGCATTCGCTTGATATATTCCATCATCCGAGCAGTTTTGCTTTCGTTTCGGTGCATTTCGACAACTTTCGGAAATTTGAGTTATTTGTGGGCTTAACTTAGCTAATTACGCTCAAGGTGGCATTCTGGGAGGAATACATGATGGAACACCTTAGTGTAATAGCCCATTGGAACAGGGACGAGGATACCTACATGATGGGACAGTTGGACACGAGTTTCAATGACCGAAGGAGGCGTGGTAGCCGATTTACCTTTTTCTGCATTAAAAATGAATATTTTAATAAGAGGGAAAAGTGCTCCATGAATAAAATAATATTAAAATAAGGCTCTAGAAGGTTCCAAGAGATATATAAAAGAAAGGGAGGAGGCCATTGAGAGATATCTTTGGAGTAGATCATTTTCTTGTGTATGAGAGGTTTGAGAACGTGGTTCTCTACTTCAGTCGTAGCCCCAGGACGGAAACCCTCGGGTGATTTGTGAGTTGTTAGCCTCTTTTCATAAGGCAATTATAAATCCAAAAATACATAAATTAAATAATGTAAAGTTAGGATAAATATATTTATTAAATTAGAATATTTAATAAATATTAGAGATACTTAGAAATAGTATTTTGTTAATAAAAATAGGACTCTAGAATAGAGTCGTTTCCTAGGCTCTAAAATAGGAATAACGTTAGTAGAATGGTTAGAAGGTCATTTACTGTAAATGGACACTTGTTGGTTTTCCAAGTGATCCATAACTAGATTAAGTTAGAACATAGAGCTTATAAATAGGTTAGTTTCCTAATTTCATTGTAGTGAGAGTTTACTTTTGTAAACTTCTGCAATTTGTTATGTAATATTTTTCCATGATCAATAAAGTTATGTGTCTGAGGACACTTCTGCATCTACATGAGTGTTGGACGGAAACCCAATACTCTTGAGGAGACTTCATTCAGAAGTTTCGGAGAGCTTCAGGGACTGGTGTGAGGATCATTCAGATCTTCAACTTGTGCTTCATTATCTTCAGTGGGTTCAGTGACAGGGAGAGTGAGCAGTTCAGTTTTGGAGGCCAGCGTAGTGCAGTAGTTCATCTTGGTGGCCAGTTTTCCATCTCAGCTATTTTGGGTCAGATTTATATGTAACCCCAATTACTACTTATAATAAAATGTCGAGATTCTTCCCGTTCTATGTGTTAATGGATTGCAGTGTTTTATGCATCTTTATTTTACATGGCAATCTTCTATTGAGTAAATAGTGATTTTACGGCATAATGTGGAGTTCAGTTATTTTTCTGCATTTTTAGTTAAAATATCCCTTTCGGGATATTACAGCTACCCCCTGAATGAAACCAAAGATGGATATCTGATACTCGCAATCAACTCAGGGTATGTGGATCCCTCTTGTTCCTGCCAACCATCTCCACTGGGGCTGCCATCCGCCCTCTCGATAATGTGCCAATACAATGCCTGGAGTCCGGACACATACTGGGAGGCTACCTCGGTTGTACCTAGTGTTGTAGCTCCTAGAGATAGCCTTGAGTTGAAAAAGACCAGTGCCTAAGACATCTTAAAATCAGAGATTAAATGTGAACAATTGTATGAATACCTCTGACAGATATACAGGTCAAGAGAACAATGGTATTGGTGGTTCAAGAATGGAGAAGACCATTTGAGTCTGCTTCATGTGAATTCCCCAAACAGTGAGAGGGCTCAAGAGGCTGTGAGGTTGATGGCTTTTAGATGGGCCAAGTATAAAACAATGAGCAGAAGCTTTAAAATGTGTAGAGGCATTGAGGAAGAACGGAGAAGTAACCCACAAGAGATGGGCTTAAGGTATTTAAGAATCTGTCCCCCCATGACCTCAAAGGAAGCATATATGAATGAGATATGGGCAACAACAGAGGTTCGTGGAGCGCAAATTAAGGGAGTGCAGCAAGCTTAATACATGAGCGTTAACACCTGAGCATTATGCAAACACGAATTCATGAATAAAATTGCAAACAACCAACAGCTGCATCACACGGACCATCAAAGAAGCATAGCATGACAGATGATTATACATAAAAAGGAGATTACTGATAACAAAAGGAAACAAATACATACTACTCATTGCTTCATCTGGAATCCAAATAACAACTCTGTATCATATTAAGTTTAAACAACTCTCCCAAATATGTATCTCAGAGCACCGGGAGCACAATCATGCAAAACTACAGCAAAATTCTTAAAATTCCAGAACCCTTCTTATGAAATCAAACATCCTACCTAACTTGCAGAGCGTAAATTGAGCAATTACTTTTGTACTGAGAGAATTAAAACAGGAATGGGGCGAAATTGAGATTTCACCAGCAAAATCATCAAAATTAAACTGAAAACAGAAAGGACAAGGTCACCCATTGAGGCCAATAATGGGATCCTTCAAGACGGTATGGCGAATATCGGTCGTAGGTGGACAGGCTGATTGTCATTTTACGATTCCATCTATTGCTTACAAACCTCCACTCCCTCAGTCTGGTGATTTCCACTTAATCCAATATAAAGAGGCCTGTAGTACTGCGCGCACCTGGTTCTTTAGCGGAGATCTCCTAAGCAGACCGCATAAACCATAACCGCATGTTCTGCCTCAAAAGCCCATGCGGTGTTTTTGAATTGCAAAAAGGGTGTTGTGTAACCAACTCAAAAAAAGAAGAAAAGAGATATAAAAATATTAATACACTTGAGACACACAACTTATTGTGTAACCAACTCCAAAAAGAGAAGAAAAGAGATCTCAACGCCTTAGAAATAAGCCACTTCGAGGGGGCAACCTCCAATACATTACATAAATGAACAATTCTTGGATGATACAATTTACAAAACCTCCTTTCTATATATAGGAGTCCATGGGGCCATAATGTAATCCTAGTGGGCCACAATGTAATCCTAGCCGACCCAACAATAATAATTTAAGGGCACAATAATAACAAAATGGGGGTTACAAGGGTTCAATAATAAAAATAAGGGGGTTACACTAACAATAATAAGGGACTATACTAGTGATATAGGGACCTAACATGCCCCTTTCCTTCAAAAAAGTGTTGTCCTCAACGCTTGAGTAGCTTCGGGTGCTTCTGTATAAAATTCTCATCCTCCCATGTAGAATCTTCAGTGGGTAAGTTCTTCCACTCGATGAGATACTCTGAAATTGATCGATTCCGTAGCTGTCGAGTTCTTGTTTCCATGACTGCTTCAGGTTCCAATATGATTTTTCCTTCCTCATCAAGTTCTGGCAATATTGTTTGAACCGGAAGATTTTCACCTATAACCTTCTTTAAGCATGAAACATGGAAAACTGGATGTACTCGCGAAGAAGCAGGAAGCTCCAATTTGTATGCCATAGTACCAATCTTTTTCAACACCTTGTAAGGACCATAGTACTTTGGCGATAATTTATTATCCTTCTTAGCTTGCTTGAGGGACATTTGTTTATATGGTTGTAGCCGTAAAAATACCCAATCTCCTACATCAGAACTTCTCTCGCTGCGATGTTGATCTGCCTGTTGTTTCATTCGATTTTGTGCCAAATTCAGGTTATCCTTTAAGAGTTGGAGAACTTCTTGCTGATGCTCGATGTGATCTTCCACTGCTTGAACCTTCGAATTTTCCTTAAAGATGATGTGATCGATGGTGGATGATATTCATAAAGTGCCATAAATGGGGTCATTTTTGCTGCAGTATGGAAGGAAGTGTTATACCACCATTCAGCGAGAGGTAACCACTTGACCCATTGTGTTTGTTTATCAGATACAAAACAACTAAGATATCCTTCCAAACATTTATTTACTATCTCAGTTTGACCATCAGATTGAGGATGATAAGATGAGCTATGAGCTAATTTAGTACCCAAACAAGAAAATAACTCTGTCCAAAAATTTCCCGTGAAAATGGGATCTCTGTCGCTCACAATAACCCTTGGGCTTCCATGTAGCTTTTGAATTCTGTCCACAAATGTAGTAGCAACTGTACTTGCTTTAAATGGATGAGATAATGCACAAAAGTGTGCATACTTGGTAAGTCTATCAACTACCACCATGATGACATTATTGCCTTCGGACTTCGGTAAACCCGTGATAAAATCCATTGAAATCTCCTCCCAACGTTGACTTGGAATGGATAAAGGTTGTAGAAGTCCCGGGGTCTTAATTGTCTCCACTTTATTCTCCTGGCAAACCAAACATTCTGCCACAAACTTTTGAATATCAGATTTAAGGCCATCCCAAAAAAATTCTTTCTTCACCCTGTGGTAAGTTTTTAAAAATCCTGAGTGTCCTCCTAAAGGAGAAGTGTGCAATTCCAGAAGAATCTTTTGTTTTAGTGGGGAATTCTTACAAAGATATAAGCGATCTTTGTACCATAAGGAATCATTTTTCCAACTAAATGTATCAGATGTACTAGGATCTTGTCGCAAATTTTGAATAAGTGTCCACACTTCTTCATCATTCTTCCATTCATCTCTTGCTTCGGTTATCCAATCTGGTTGGATAATAGAAATGGCACAAAGCAATGCTTCCACCTCTTCATTCTTTCTTGAGAGTGCATCCGCAACAACATTAAGCTTTCCTTTTTTGTAGATTATTTCAAAGTCATAACCCAACATCTTTGTGACCCATTTTTGTTGCTCTTCTGACGATAGTCTTTGTTCCAAAAAGTGTTTAAGACTATCATGATCGCTTTTTACCTTGAAGTGTCTTCCCATTAGGTAAGTTCGCCATTTCTTTAGTGCATGCAATATTGCTAACATTTCCTTCTCATAAATAGGTTTCTGTAAATACTTTCCTTTGATTGGACGACTTTCAAAAGCAATGGGTCTTCCTTTCTGCATTAAAACTGCACCAATTCCATTTCCTGAGGCATCACATTCCACAATAAAGGTTTTTGTGAAGTCTGGCATAGCTAAGACCGGTGCTAGGCACATTGCCTCTTTAAGATGTTCAAAGGCCTTAGTTGCTTCAGGAGTCCATTAAAATGCATCTTTCTTCAATAATGTTGTTAGAGGTGCTGCTATTCTCCCATAATTCTTAACAAACTTGCGATAATAGCCTGTTAACCCGAGAAATCCTCGCAACTGCTTTATTGTCTTGGGGACTTTCCATTCCTTAATGGCTTTAATTTTGTTAGGGTCTACTTTAACACCTCGTGAGATATAATATGACCCAGATATTCCACCTCTTGTACTCCAAAGAAACATTTGGATGTTTTTGCATATAATTGTTTCTCCTGCAATAGTTTGAGCACCCCGTCAACATGTTCAACATGATCCTTCCAAGACCTGCTGTAGATTAGTATATCATCAAAAAATACTAGCACAAATTTTCTAAGGAAGGGTTTGAAAATGGAATTCATCAACCCTTGAAATGTAGAAGGTGCATTGTAAGGCCAAAAGGCATGACCAAAAATTCATAATGACCCTCATGAGTTCGAAATGTTGTTTTTGGAATATCTTCAGTCTTCATTCTAATTTGATGATATCCTGAACGAAGATCCAACTTGGTAAAATAAATTGCTCCATGTAATTCATCCAATAGTTCATCAATCATAGGAATGGGAAATTTGTCTTTAATGGTGAGCTTATTGAGCTCCCTATAATCCGGACACATTCGCCATGATCCATCCTTCTTGTGTACCAATACTACAGGAGCAGAGAAAGAACTTTGACTAGGTTGAATTATACCCGCCTCTAACATTTCTGCAATCATACGTTCAATTTCGCTCTTTGGAAGTAAGGATATCTATAAGGCCTGATGTTTGGAGGAACACTTCCTGGAATCAAATGAATAGCATGATCATGATCACGAATAGGTGGGAGTCCTTTGGGAGTTTCAAACACCTTTGAATGATTGTCCAAGACTTGTTGGAGATCTGCAGAAATAGATGATTTTGATGTTGGAACTTCTAGTGAGCATAATTGTGCAATTACGCCTCGTTGTTCTTTCTTTAGAAGCTTTGTCATGACATTAAAGCTTATTATCCTTCCCAGCTTCCCTTCAATACCCCGTAATTCAACTTCCTTTCCTTCTGAAAAAAATTTCAAGAAAAGTTCTTGAAAATTAAAAGCTACCGTCCCCAAAGATTGTAACCATTGTACTCCTAGTACAACATCAGCACCTCCCATAGGAATGGAAAGCATTGGACTTGTCAACACATATTCCACCATGGTTAGCTTGATATTATGGCATTTTCCAGAGCAATTTATAGTTCCTCCATTTGCAACCATCACTTGACATTCTGGTGCTGGGTATAGGAAACAATTTAATTCCTTGGCTACCTTACAATGAATAAAATTATGGGTGCTACCCGAATCAATCAACACTATTACCTTTTTCTTCTTGATTTGTCCTTGTATCTTGAGAGTTTGAGGAGTGGTAATTCCTGCCAGTGCATTACACGATATGGTCGGATTCATTTCTTTCTCTTCTTGGGTTGGTTCCTGGTGTATATCCTCTTCTTGTTCATTTTCTTCTTCCTCTTCACAATCTATGTAAAATAATTTCTTCTCAGCACACTTATGACCTTTAATGTATTTGCTATCACAACTGTAGCAAAGCCCTTTTGCTCTTTTTTCTTCCAATTGTTGTGGTGTCAACCTTGTAGGTTGTGGAAATCTAGGAGTAGAAACACTTCCTTCTTTATAGAATTGAGTGGTAGGCTTCCTTGTCGCCATAATTTTACATTCAACTTTTCTTGCCAACCTGAATGCCTTCTCCAATGAATCAGGTTCCAAAACACGAACTTCATGTTGGATGTTATCCTTTAGAGTACTTAAGAAGAGATCAATCCTGTGTTCCTCTGGAATATTAGTTACCCTTATATTCAATTTTTGGAAGTCCTCAATGTGCTGCCCCACTAAACCCGTTTGTTTGAGATTTATCAATTGGCTAAAGAAGGTGTTGCTCTTTGTATCCTCATAATGTGCTATCATTTCCTCCGTAAAAATTGACCAAGTGACAATTTTTTTACGGGAGCAAAGCCATCGATACCATACAAATGTATTTTTTTCTAATGTAAAGTTGCAATGCGTACATTTTGTGTGTTTTGCACGTTATGGAGATCAAAATATTGCTCCATCTGTAGTATCCATGTTACAGGATCCTTTCCATCAAACTTCCTCATCCATTTTTGGAATATGGTGGTTCTTCCCGCCAACATTAGAGTTTATGAAATCACGATTAACATTTATTTTGTTCTCATCATGAGGTTCTTCTACTATATTTTCGCCATTAGGAATCATTTCTGGTTTTAAACTTGTCATCAAGCCTTTCATGTATGCTTTTAGATCATTATTCATGTCATCCATCTTAGCTTCCATGCCAACTTCCATGCCATCCATCTTAGCTTCCATGCCAACTTCCATGCCATCCATCTTAGCTTCCAAACCATTCATCTTAGCTTCCACGCCTTTCTTCAAACCATCCACCTTAGTTTCCATGCCTTTCTTCAAAACTTCCATTTCATTTTTTGTTGTTCTTTGCGAGAGCGAAATTTGTTGCATTTGCTCTTGTAATTTTGATATGTCATGTTGCCATTCTTCATCTTCATGAGTAATAGTAGAGCCTTATAAAGGCTTAATGGGTGTTGAATTCTTTTTAGGGGCCATTTTAGACTCCAATATTGATATCTATTCTACAATAGGCCCTTGCAATCAATTCAACTTGATTCTTCAAACAAGACTTATGCAATTCGGAAAAAAAATACACACCTTTTACTAGCTTTGAGGAGCTCGATATTGAAATTGTATTATCTATGTGATTACAGATCTTAAATATCTGAAATTCATCACTGAAGTAGCCCTCTAAATTCTCTTTTGAATGCAATAGGTCTGATCTGATTTTTATTTTCCAAGACAAAGTTGTGTCCAATCTCCCACAATGACCTAATTCTGGACTGGTTCAGTAGAGCGCACTTGTATAACTTGCCACGTGTCACTGTTTCGTCCTTTGTCTCTGAAATTGATAGCCAAGAAACTAAAGTCCGTTTACTTGCGACCAATTTTTACGGCACTCAAATCCACTGCCCAGAGAGAGAGTTATTGAACGTTTCCCACGATAACCTCTTTGAGATGCAATTCAGGAGCCTGAAAAAGCACTACCTTCCACAGATCATATCTCCAAACATATTGTGAACCAAGCTCTGAAATTTTTTGATGACCTTCCTCAGGATTTCAGCTTCGTACCATACGAATTTCAGATTCTGAACCTTCGTAGAAAAAAAATTATAGAGAAAATTCCACGATGACCTGTTTAGGAGCTTGAAAAAATACCTAACTTCCACAGATGATATCTCCGAAAATATTTCGAACCAAGCTCTGAAAGTTTTAGACAATCTTCCTCAGGATTTCAGCTTCGCACCCTAAATATTTCAGCTTCTGAAACTTCGTAGAAAAAAAGTTATAGCGAAAATGCCACGATGACCTGTTTGGAGCAGCGAAACCCTAGAATCCCAAGCTTTGATACCAAATGTTGTGTAACCAACTCCAAAAAGAGAAGAAAAGAGATCTCAACGCCTTAGAAATAAGCCACTTCGAGGGGGAAACCTCCAATACATTACATAAATGAACAATTCTTGGATGATACAATTTACAAAACCTCCTTTCTATATATGGGAGTCCATGGGGCCATAATGTAATCCTAGTGGGCCACAATGTAATCCTAGCCGACCTAACAATAATAATTTAAGGGCACAATAATAACAAAATGGGGGTTACAAGGGTACAATAATAACAATAAGGGGGTTACACTAACAACAATAAGGGACTATACTAGTAATATAGGGACCTAA